>JAQQZY010000015.1:7488355-7503922 GCA_030068375.1 Ostorhinchus rueppellii
ATATATACACACACACACACTAACTTACCAGAAAAGCACATAAATAAATAAGTACTGACATACATACATAAATCCTTGAAGGCAACACAGATGAATACACAATAACATGAACAACAACAGCGATCAAACAGAAAATAACAACACACGCAAAAAAACAAGAACAACAAAGAAAGACAAGGCAAAATATTCATGTAACATCAGTATTCGGACCCTCTATCCTTCTTCAGACACTCCCCTGAAGCCACGCCTCCTGAGTACTGGCACGTGCAATGCCTGTTCTTGAGGGTTCGTGAACGCTGCATAATTTGCCTTGGCTCCGGCTTGCAGATCCATGTGTACCTCATTCAGTCGCCTCCAACACCCCCACTCTTACAGATCAGCCCCAGTTCATACCTAGCTGGCTAATGTTACATTCCCTAGTGATTTATGTTAGTGACAAAACAGTTTCCCAGTGAACTTTACATCCTAATATAGCTAGCCAAGCTCTGGCTCTGGCTTTGTTTCCTGTACAAGTGCTTTAAGCCTCTGAGAATGCACGAAGAGCGGTACGCACAGAGGGGGGAGGGACAACTGACAGTTGAGTTTGACAGACATATCACCATTCAATTATTTCAATGGGCTGGTTAAAATGATTGGATGGTGTTTTTTCAGTCCTGTCCGTTCCACAGGTGACTACATTTTTTATTTTTTGTGTTACAGCATTTAATTAATTGGTTGCAATCAGGGTGTGAAGGGGATTTTTAGCAATATAGTTTTTAAAAAAAATGCTCCGGGAAAACATCTCCTACCCCACCTTTAAACTGCAGTAATGCTTGCAGTGGTAAGGATCATCTGACCTACTTTGGAATTAAATCCAAACTAAGCCAACAATTCTCACAGAAAATTAGGTTTTCACTTCCCGTTACCAATCAATTCATTGATTTTTTAATGCAATGTTAATTACTGTGTTTCTCATGCCCAGTTGTCATCGAACATTGTATTAAACTGTGGCAAAGAAGCTTAAAATCATTGAATTCAACAAACAACAAAAGGTTAAATTGTAAATGAGTTACGATTAGGTGACACTTCTACGTCACTGACAGTGAACAGTCAAAATATCAGGTAAAATATAGGGAAGCAGTTACTGGGTAGAAAACATTTTATCAGTGGAACACCAGCAAAGAATGGGTTATTTTAGAGTAATGCTATGTTGATGTTATTTATTCATATGTGATCATTGTGATTGTTGTTCAAATTTGGCATGTTTGTTCTGTGATTTTTTTTTTTACCCACACGAGAAAATACAAGGAAAAAGACAAAGAAAGAATGAGATACAGTCTCAAATGGTTACATTATGTGGTTACATATTAGACACAGCTAACAAGTAATAATGTGAGAACAGTAATTATGAAGGAGCTTACATCTAACATCACACTCATTGTAAAACTCTGACTGTAAAAGGGAAAATAAATATATGCATATATATATGTACATGACAAACAATCACTCTCACATTCACACCTATGGGCAATTTTTTTTAGCATACACATAAAAGTGCAGTAGTGCAGTAATGTTAAATTGATTAAATTCAGATTTCTTCAGAGATAGTTTAGGAAGCAGAAGGCAGTTGAAGACTCAACTTGAGGCAGGGCCAGGTAAGATTGCAAATTAATTAGATTAATGTAAGTTTCTGAAAATCATAAAAAAAAATCTCTAAAGCACAAAATGAAGGATTTTCTTGATCAACAAAAATTTAAAATGCAACCATTTTGCCTCTTGTAATATATTAAGAGTGAAAGTTTTTCTCCAGTCACATAGGGTCATATAATTTTATTCATTCATTCATTTATTCATTTTCTATACCCGCTTTCTCCTCACTAGGGTCATGGGGGTCGCATGGAGCCTATCCCAGCTAGTTAAGGGCGAAGGCAGGGTACACCCTGGACAAGTCGCCAGTTCATCACAGGGCTGACATATAGAGACGAACATTCACTCTCACATTCACACCTATGGGCAATTTTAGATTAGCCGATTAACCTATCAGTGCATGTCTTTGGATTGTGGGAGGAAACCGGAGTACCCGGAGAAAACCCACACAGACACGGCGAGAACATGCAAACTCCACACAGAAAGGTCCCACCCGGGAATTACCACGGGACCTTCTTGCTGTGAGGCACGAGTGCTAACCACTGCACCACTGTGTCGTCATATAATTTTAATCAAATCAAATTTTATTATATTGTGCTAAATCAAAACAAAAGTTATCTCATGACACTTTACATTTGGAGCCAGTTGAAACCAGACTTTGAAGCCAGTTAGCAGAAACCAACAGAATTCTCCAGGAGCAAGCGCTTGTAACTGGTGACAGTGGCGAGGAAAAACGTCCTTTTAACAGGCAGAAACCTGGAGCAGACCCTGACTCCTGGAGGATGGACGTCTGGTTTGACCAGTTGGGGTAAAAGAGAGAAGGTAAAGGGGAAGAAAAAGAGAGAGAGAGAGAGAGAGAGAGAGAGACTGGAGGGGAGGGGGAGGAGGGAAGTAGTAGGGAGAGACAAATAGATGCAGGTGATGTACAAATAACTGAAATAGAACTGTCCAAAGTAGATCAGCTGGTGTTCGTATAATTACATCTGTGGAACTACGTATATGATAAGCACTACCACAACTATATGGATAAGTGAGTGATGATGATGAAGGCAGGAGAGGGGCAGGACCACAGCAGCAGGTCCAGAGTTGGTCCATGGAAAATCTGCAAAGTTTTAGTAAATAAAGTGTATATTTTGAGCCACGTTTCAGTGCATGTAACTAAATCATTCACACAAAGTTGATTATAAGTGTAAATTATCCTCGCATTTCCCAGCTCTATCTTGTGCTGGCACTGGAACCATTTCAGCCAGTTTTCAAAGGCCAAGCCACCTTTGTTGGTCTTTCGCTTCATTTCAGTCCAGCCTGGGAGGGGGGACTACTTCTAATTACAACTCAATACTAACTCACTGAGCCCAATCTCATTAGAATCTATTACGATGCTGATTAAATTGCTTCTGGTCCATTGGGAGTCAGTTGCTGCCTGTATAAAAGAAGTGCCTATGTTATGGCACTCTGAAGCAGCACCACCAAGGGTCTGTGTGACCAGTGGGAGAAACTAAGAAAGACATTTGTTGCTCTTAACAAAAGTTTGTCATCAGAAATAGAGCATATGAAATGTAACTGGCAATTTCTGTTGCAAATCTGTGCAAAGGTGCAATCTTTTCCCTTTTTCACTGATTCATTAGGGGTGATTATACCTCATTGTTAAGGATCTTTTATCAGGATTTCAAGTTAAGCCCCTCCAGAGCTTTAAGTGAAAGAAAAATGTGTTGTTCCCATAAAGCCTGCTGCTATCTTCCTAACGCTCATCATTAGCTTTCAGAAAAAAGGAATACCAATAGCTCCTCGTCGAAAAGCTCGCAGGAATTCGCTCTCACACACAAAGATGAATTAGAACAGACGGAAATAACACCTGTTTCCTTAAGGAACTGAACACAAGATCAATGCCTCCGATTCGAAGTGTAAATCAAGCAGGTTTTTAAACAGAGCAAAATGGAGCGGAGCACATTTTACACTCATTTTATTTCACTCGCAAAAGCCCGTGCATGTGTTTAATCAAACCAACAAATCACAGTGAACTTACAGCCTTGTGATTAATGCAGACAGCCACATTGCGGTTGCATATTGCCACCATATTCCCATCCTATTCAGCCTTTGCTTCCCGTGCCCTTGGGGGGTTTGGTCCAGCCAAGGCTACATTGACCATGTCTAATTCAACTCAATAGCTCAACCCTACCAATCTCTTTAATGCCCGCACTGCGATTGCGAATGGGCTGGGCCAACGGGGGGCCTCATGGGAGTCCTGAGGGAGAGCAGTTGAATATATAGATAACACAATTGGGGGAAGGACACAGGAATGTTGCAATGAAGATGGCTACAGGGTGAGATAGAAGATCTTTTTTTCTGTCTTTTCTTGGAAAGACAGGGTGAGTGGGGGGTCAGGGCAGGCTTCTCTTGTTATTGAGTCGCTTCACTCATGCTTGAGAAGGCAGCACCAGCCAGAGAAAAGATCTTCTATTGGAACAAGAGGAAAGCTGACCTCAAGACTGGAGAAAATGGTATATATGTGTATGAGCCATGGTGCAGTGTTGACTGACAGGGCTGATGAGGTGGCGAGGTTGACAGGCGCTGTCTGGATTATGTCTCATATCAAGTCAGAGGCTGTGCTGGAATCAAGGTATTATGGAGCCTGAAGGAAGGTGGCATCTGATACGCCACCGTGGGATTGTCAACTGAGATATGACAGCAGAGGAGACAGCAAAACACAAACACACAGTGAAAAGATACAGGATATATTTTGATGTCTCTTATTTATTTTTTTGTTTCGTCGTTGAAGACCCTCAAAAGCTTCTTCCTCTGTTTGAATTCACCGTTTTTAACCAAACCTAGAACTATTCTGTTTGTTTCGCAGGTGAGGTTTCTGGGTTTTTCTAAAGTTTTCTCACAGGTTTGAGGTTTTTCAGATAAAGTCACTAAAGAACAAGTCAATTTCACACACCAGTTGGGATTTAGATATATTATATTCAATTCCATCAAACTCCGTAGTCTTGATGATCAGCATACGTTGAGGCTTTACATCTTTATGGGTTTTTAACTTTATTAAAACATCTATGGAAGTTTGGCTCAGGGATATGCTGAGAACATGATGAAACTGTGTCACATGTCAGGTCAGTTCTTATGTCAGTTGGTGTGCTATACTTACATATTTTCAGCCTTTCGTGTGTTATTCAGTAGCATTTGCTTATGTGTTAATTTACACCAAGCTCTCCAGTTCACATACCCCTAACCCCCAGCCCTTATTGTTATTTATTTGCAACATTATTTCCATCCAGTATCCTACAGCTCTTGCTAATCAAATTGGTTATGATTCTGATGTTCATCATTATCATACCAGAGCCTCAACTCAAGGTCTACTTACATTACTACGCTCAAAAACTAATTCAATGAAAAGCACCGTTGTATATAGAGCTATTTCTTTATGGACCACTCTTCTTCTAAATATTAGAAAAAAATTCAAGTAAGAAAGCATTTAAAAAACATTGAGTAGCCACTATTCAGGCTTGAGAGTTCCTTGTCTTTTTATGCTACCATTTTGGGAATAGTTTTTTTTCTCTCTCTCTTTTCTTTCTCCTTTCTTTTTTTGCTGTAACTGGATCTGTGCATTGGGATTTTGCACCCTAACTGTTTTTTGTTTGTTTGTTTGTTTTGTTTGTTTTGTTTTTTTAAGAGGACACCAGGAAGACTAGCCTGGCGTTTGTGCGTTGGCTAATGGGGATCCGCAATAAAGAATAAACATAAAACGCCAACCGTCAGTGCGCGGTATTTGATGCGCCGTAAACACACACGTGGAAACCCTATCATGCATACAGATAACACACCAATTAAAAGTGGTGGGCATATTTGCCATGATATCACGTTGGTATGCTAAACGTCAAAAAAGCGTATAAGACTTAATTTGAAATGGAACATCTTTGAAAATGACATCACTTAAAAAACGGTTCAAAACCAACCGTAACCCTTAAATGCTTGACATTAACCTAATGTTTTGAAATCCAGGGCTTTTTATGGATTAAAAAGATGTGACTTTAGATGCTTCCAGCCGGGATCAGATTATTAACTCTCAAATAAAGCCTAAAGATATTATTTAGACCCCTTGCTCATTTCTACCACTAGAAGTTTTTTTCAGAATATTTTAATGTCACCCTACAATCTCACTATCAGCTGATATCCATGTTTAACAATACTGGTGGAGTTTGACCGTTTATAACTTTCACAGTCTTGCAGTTAGAACACAGTAATGGTCATACAAACAGATTTATTTACTGTCATTTGAGGAATTCACTGATGCTGTTATATTATTAATTCCACATTAGTGCTCCAGTAAATTCCATCTGCTGGTGACGACAATGAAGTTGAAAGCTCTACAAAAACAGGATTGCAGTATTTCATCATATTCAGACACAAATGATTAATTTCCTGCTTCAAATTAACACTCTGTGTGGCCTGAGTAGTGATTTCTTCCATCAAATTAATGACCAGTGCCTTTAACTTATTAAATTATGTCTTTAAGTCATTTTCCTAAATTAGGCTGGTACCACTGGCTTATTACAGCAGTGTGGACTGAATCAGAGACTAATAATAATAATCATATCTTCATTGAACTTTATATTACACGATAAATAACAATATACTCAACATAAAGCAAACAATAAGCAACATATTCTCCCCAAATAAATAAATGAATGAAAGCAAAATAAATAAATAAAATAAGCGTAAATAAACAGCATACAGCTCCATAAATCAGCATCATTGTCAACATTAATTGGTCTCATAACTTCTGAGAAACTCAATTAAAGGTGACCCTATTTTCACAAAATCCCCTCCCTTTCCTCTAACAATATGAGTGAGACGTTCCAGTACAATACAGGATGCCATCTCCCTTACCCACATATGCACTGAGGGTTTGTCCATTTTCTTCCTGTATAAATCTATCCTCCTCCTGGCCTGCAGGAGTCCAAAGTCAATGACTGAGTGCATACACTGTTAGTCGAGGGATACCTGTTGTTTGGACTCCACATATCAAGAAATCAAAATGTGGACTGGTCAAAGAAAACAAACTGGCATGTCATGTTTTATTTGTTCTTTGATTTATGTTTTCTTGGCATCTGTATACATACAAGAACATTTGTGCAGTAACTGGATGGAATGCTCAATTTTCCCCTGAGATACACCTGCACAAAATCCATAGCACAAAATAATGATCAGAAATACATTTGATGAGGAACATATAATGTAACTGACCGATGAAGGGTCTTAAAGGCCTCATATTTACCTAAATCCACTTTTATTAGTATTTGGTTCATTTATTTGTGTATTTCAACCCTAATAGTTCATAAAGTTTGAATTGGAGCTGCAAAGCTATCTTTACATGTATATTCATTCTGGAAAAAATCAAGTGGATTTCTACAACAGATTTAAATTCCTTAATTTGTTACGTCTATAACTAGTTACATCACGACATTTGCACATGTAAGGTCAAGACTTCTGATGAAGATTTCTCCAGTACAACATCATTGTTTATTAGCAGCAGTGGTTGTTGTAAAAAATTGAAAATATGTTCAAACTTCAAGCTGATTACCTAAAATGTTCAGTTGTTGGTTGAATGGGACAGAGCAGCACGGACAACAACCTGGAGGGGGCGGGGCCTGAAGCAGCTCATGTGTATTTAAAGGGGCAGCGCTCCAAACCACCTTTCTGGTGTCATTATTCAGAAGCAGTGTAGAAGATGGACCTGTGGAGTTGAATTTATGAAGGACTCAGACCCAAGTATAGCATTTACAGATTATGTAGACCACAGGGACATGTTTGAAAATGTACAATTCCATTTAAAAAAGCTAGATACCACACTCTTAAAACTATTTTTAAAAATGATTATTTACTGGTGATGGGTGAGCTGTTGCTGAACTGTAGTTTAGCAACAGAGTAAAAGAGCAAACATTAGCAAAACAAAAATCATTTGTTGGACTTATTCACAGGTTAACTATAGTTATAGTCCAACTGTTTGTCTAAATGAATAAATAAGTTTTGTTCCGTAGACTGAAGCTTTCCAACCTCACAGGTAAGTGAGCTGTCAATCACACTTGTCAGTTAAAGTATGCCACAGCAGATATCCAAGCCTCCTATTGGCCAAAATCAGTAGGTCCAAATACAGCAAATGAGACCAGAATGACTCCTGGGAATAAATATACTGACTCAGTATCTCTAGAGACAATATTACTTTAATTCTGTAGAAGCCAGGCCTTTTTGGAGTCAACAACTAGAGGAGGTCAACAGTCTTCCACACCACAGTCAGTCAGTCATCTTCTGAACCGCTTTGTCTTCATGAGGGTCATGGGGGGCTGGAGTCTATCCCAGGTACCAGTGAGCAAAGGAGAAGGCGACAAACACCCAATCACTCACTTTTACACCTATGGGCAATTTAGATTAACCAATTAACCAATTAACCTACTAGTGCATGTTTTTAGATAATGGGAGGAAGACTGAGTACCGGAGAGAACCTACGCACACACAGAGGGAACTTGCAAACCATGCACAGAGTGGTCTGGGTGTTGGAACTGAACTCAAGACCTTCTTGCTGTGAAGTGACAGTGTTATCCAGTGTTGTATGGGGCTCGCCTTATTGTCAGAAATGTTTGGATTTAGTTGATAATAGGGCCCCTCCCACTGCACAACCATTGCACCGCCCAAACATTTCAGTGACTTTCATTTTGCATTTGGCCTTTGCTTCTAACCACAGTTCCAAACCAGCAGCCAGTGTTGTACCTGAACACGCTCATATTTTGGGTGAACATGAACCGAACTGCCTGATAACTGCCTGACGAACGAACTGTGAACGAGTCCATTCTGGTGTCTGTGAACAGCGTGGGCTATCTGTTTAACTTCATTCAATAGGGTGATACATTTCTTTAGTGTTCCAGGTGAAAAACAGGATGAACACACCGTAAAGAGCCCTTAAAATTTAGTGGAAAAACATTCAATCTGGGAACAACACTAGCCACCAGCATCGCATCGGCGCAAGCGTCATCAAAACAAGACAAAACAAAAAAGCAGCGACCGTAGCAGGTAACTTAAAAGAGCTCTGTGACAAGGTCAATGAGGAAGGGAATAATCTCACATTTATGTGCAAACTTTGCCCACCGGCTTTAAAAAACAAAATCCGAACTTCAGTCGCATCAACAGCAAACTTAAAAGGACACACGTTTGCGTTTGTAGAATGTTCTGTATGCCACTGTCCAGTTTTTCTTTAATAATTTAAAAAGACCATCCAAGTAGCAAGGTTTCCCCCATGGTTTTTGAGAATATACTGTAGGAGTGAAAGCTGCAGCTGCTACTTTGACATGAAGACGGAATCTAACACATAATTTCATTGTTCAAACTGATAAAATAATTGATGTCTGGGGTTCTATGTGGGCTTTGGCAATGATATTGAAAAATAATAGCTCACAGCAACACATTGGAAAAAAAAAGAATTATGAACTAGTTCATTTTTGGAACTTTGAACAAACTATTAACTATAAACAATTATGAACTATGAACAAACTAGTTCATTTTGAAATTTGTGAACTGAACTTTGAACTAGTTCAGGTAGAAAATAAACTTTCTCAACCCTGCCAGTAGCATGTACCATGCTCCCGTCTTCAGTTCATCACAGGGTTTGGTTACTCTTTAAAAAGTAAAAATTGCTCATTGTTTATCACTTTAGCTCAACAACAGATAAGGAAACAAAGCAGTAACAATCAGAAGAACAGTAGGTGTGACCAGGGAACAGTGTGATTGAAGGATAATAGGAGCTTTGGATGAAATGTCCGATCAGACTGTTGTCTTAAGAGGTTTGATGGGCAGACAATGCAGAGAAGCCAGCATAGACCGCTATCAGCTTTTCTTAAGTATTACATTCACACACCTATGCAGACACACACCTGCCTGAACTGTCGTGCATGTACACTAATCTATATGATACACTGGGAAATCCTTCCACATACAGGTCCAAACCTCGCCAACCTCCCACTTCAAACACACCTGTAACAACCACCCATTTTATACCTTTCCACATCCCCAGTCTGTAATAACACACGCCGTCTGGCCCTCAGAAACTCTATTATGATTTTCACTTGGCACTGTCATCCACAGTCTCACACCTTCATTCACACACACACAAACCATAATGTGATATTATCGAGTGCATTTCTCTCCACGTCTACCTGATACTGTTTCATTGTGTGAACTCGAGGCCCTCGGGCTGGTATTGATTTGAACTCACCCAACTAGTTTGGAGAAGCTTATAGGGAGTAAGAGACTGTTCAATTTTGTCCACTGGTTTCACATTAGAGAGTTACTATACAGGCTGAGTGTTATAGGGAAGGTACTGGTGCAGGCCTCCAAAGCAAACCAGTCCCACAGGAGAGTTAGGACAAATATATGTGAAATGAGCTTCAGGTGTGAGGACTGCTGTGAGGCTAACTGTTCATGTTTGAAGATACCATTTTAGAAACTGTCACTAAAACGGCCCAGGGATGCTTTGTGTTTGTGCTTGTATGAAGTTTGTGTTGAAATCTGGGTTGATACTGACAGCTAATATCTATATTAGCAGGAGCTAATGGTGTGCATTGTTGTCACTATAGAAGGGCTAAAGAGAAGCATTAAGTGTGTATGCATCAGCCAAATGTATTTAAAACATATTGAAATGTTTAATGAAATGGCAAAGGTTATTTGAGGTGGAGTTTTCCTTTGTTTTTTTTTCTTCTTAAAAACAGTTAAGATATTTATTTATTTATTTAAAATAAATTCCTAAAAACTCTCCTGAAGCTTTAAACATTCTTTAAATCATACGTCTCTTCATTATAGTCATGTTTAACATCATTTATATTCCTGCCTTTTACTAATTGCAAGAAAATTGGCTGGAAACACATTCATCAAGAAGCACATAATTTTTTCTCTCTTCTTCTCTGATTATTTATAAGTTCAGTTAAAAGTCAAATGTAATTTAATGGAAACTTGGCCACTGTATGAGCAAGTGCAATGATGTGAAACAGGAAATCCAAGTGTTCTCTGTTGCAATCATTGTATTATACCACATGTGTCAAACTCAAGGCCCGGGGGCCAAATCCGGCCAGCCACATCATTTCATTTGGCCCCCCGAGAGCTGAAAAGGTCTGATTGTCTTATAATAAATAAGTTAAAAGCATACATTGACTATAAACTACATTTCCCATAATGCATGCCAATTCTGTGAACCATGAAGTGATGGCATCAATAGACTGCAGTGACTTAGAACATAGTTAATGCCATAACTTTTTTTTTTTCCTTATTCAGTTGGATAGTTTGATCGTTGATTGCCGGAGTAATGTGGCTTATAACCTGATAAAGTAAGGATTTATTTTATAATAAACGAGCAACAAGTAAACATATTTTACATTTATGTCAAAAATATATGGAACGTTTGTAGGTTAAATAAGTAAAGAATTCAGTTTTATTTAACATTAAGACATAGTTGCATTGATTTTACATTCCATTTATTTCCATTTAGCTACATTTATGCTGTTTTACAGTTACATCTGGCCCTTTGAAGGCAACCATTCTGCTGATGTGGCCCCCAGTGAAAATGAGTTTGAGACCCCTGTATTATACCTATTGTAAACAAGCAAACCAAACTTTATTCATATAGCATCTTTCATTCCAGATGGAAGTGTGAAAGATGAATTAAAGCAAAAAAAGAAAGACCTTTAAATAAAAAAAGGCAATAGTCATACATTAAGATAACACACTATATTTAACTAAGCTATGGAGTCCCTACCGTATTAAGCTCAGACTAATGCAAACTTTACATAATCTAAGGAGGATTGTCTTTACCTGCATTTTCCAAGTTATTTCTTTCTTTTTTTTTTAAACCTCATTTTGAAGTTGCCACTGGTAGAAGAATTAAAGAAAGGAAATTCAAGAAACAGAGGCAGGAGGCCACACAATCTTTAGTGAAATATAACTGTCCATAAAAATCTGGCAAAAGTAGAAGTACTAATCTAACTTCTTTAAGGAGGAAAAGAGGAAAAATTACAGGCTCCAAAATGAACTCAAAGCATTAAAAAAAAAAAAGAACAAAAAGTACAAACTAGACCTTTGAAGGACATTGCTGCTGGCAATAACTGTGCAAAAGGACTTCACTCTCATGTCGTATTAATACAATATGAAGACCATTAAAACATTCTAACTTCAAATCAAATAAAAAGTTAATATACTGTATAATTTGGACATTAACTTTGCTCCGATTTGCAAATTAGCTGTACCATTAAATGCCTTTTCTCTGCAATCTCACTAACTTTACTGTCATCTTCTAGTGGTTTTCAATTAATTTTTTTGTATGAATGATCCATCCATCCATCCATCCATCCATCCATCCATCCATCCATCCATCCATCCATCCATCCATCCATCCATCCATCCAAACTACAATCACAAACCTGTTTTGAAGTTCTGTTCTGATTTGAGTTCAAATGTAGGAAGAATTAAAAAGATATTAAATAATAAATACTTAACAAAAGTGAAGATGCCCCAAAACACCGCTTACAGTAGAATAATAAAATACTTCTGCTTCCCACCTCTGGTGCAATAGAAATAAAAACAGCAGGAAGAGAAACAAGCACTAATATTATTGACTGATCTGACTGTTTGGCAGTTACAAATGTGAATCATAGGCTGAGAACGACACCCGACCTTTGGAACTTGTTCACACTTTGACATTAAAAGTAAAAGATGTCAAAAGTAAATTCCTGGGTGATATCAAATCACAAATTGTTTTTGTAAAACCAAGGCTCTATGGCCCAGTGATATTTAATTTCCAGCAGATAACAGTAAAAAAAGGAAAAGCTGAAACAACACACGTGTGATATTTTTTTATTTTAATTACTGGGACATATTTAATTATTCTTAAGACAAATAACTCCAGTCTGTCTAACCTGAACTAATGGGACCTGATAGAAAGCTGAAGGATGATCTGCAGGACAGGACAGCTCTATTGACATATGGCCTCAAAACAATAGGATCTGAAGATACTAGAGCATTAGCCTCTACAGCACAGGTGTCAAACATGTGGTCCGTGGGCCAAAACCGGTCCGCCAAAGGGTTAAGTGCAACCTGTGGGATGAATTAGTGAAATGCAAAAATTACGCTGAGGATATTACAGTAACAATTATTTTAGTTCAAGCTCCTCATTCAGCCCAATTTGATCTCAAGCAGGTTGGACAAGTAAAATACTATCACAATAATTGATTATACACCTATTTAATTTAACTTTGTTTAGTTATCTCATTTAATAACTGAGTTTTTATCTGTTTTAGTGTAAAAACAAAAAATAAAAAAATACCTGAACATATTTACATTTGCAAGCAATCCTTTAAAAATGAATGAATTTATTTTTGGTTTGTACATTAATCATTGCACTCCATACAAGAATTTATAATAAATATAAAAACCTGTCCTTTTGCCTATCCTTTTCACCTGATCAACTGCTTACATTAAATTAAAAGTGTACGGCGTCGAACATTTAGAACATAAAAAAAAATCAACAAACACATATCTACCATCTATATTCAATATCCCTTAATGATTTTAAACTTAATGCGTTTTTTAAAAACTTTGTCAAAGAAATGAACAACTTAAATTCATCAAGTCCATTCCATAATTTCACCTAGACTTCACATTTGTCCTCACTTTAGTCCATTCACAAATATAAACATCTCTGAAATTATAATTACTCTTTCTTAATTCAAAGAAAATCACAAATGGTATTTGGGACAATACTATTTTTATCCCTCATCTCCCATAACTATTTTCACTCTAAAACTTTGAAGTTATATATTATTACAGTGTAAAACAAACTTGTTCTTCCACCACTACCCAGTATAAGGTGTACCACTGTTGCCATAATTGAACAGTATTTCTGTTACCAACTTATCTTTTTATGTTTCTATAATGGTTAATCCACTAGTATATGACAGATCTGTTTATTAAAATCATATATTTAATGCTAAAATATAACTATTGTTGCTATCCATAAGTTTTCAAGTTTAATGTTTTCCAAAAATGCAAAGGAAAATGCAGCAGCAAATGACTTTTTTTTTATGAAGTTGCACAATTCCAGTTATTATCTTGCATTTCTGTGTAAAACTACATAAAAACAATGTCAGCAAGAATGCAAACTGTTATCTGCACCAAAGGTGGACACACTAAGTATGGACATTTATGGTTATTATTTGTCAACAAGGACTATTTCCCAATTGGTCATTTTCTTTATGCATAACAATGAAATTATTAGTTTGAAACAAGTTTGTGATAAACTATGAAGTTATTTATATTTTCTTGTTTTCATGGCAGGTGGTCTAATACATTTGTTAAGCCCCGTATGTTATTATTTTACTGGTTTGGCCCACTTCAGCTTATATTGGGCTGAATGGGGCCCCTGAACTCAAATGAGTTTGACACCCCTGCTCTACAGGTCAGGAAATAATATTCTAATGACCCACTCAGAGAGGGAAATAATTTCTTAATATGCAGGGAGTCGTTAGTAAACAACTTTTTAACTTTAGGGAATCAGACTCTCCAATGGTAGGAAGGTCAAACTTTCATATTTGTTCATTAAATCCACAGCAAACTAATCATGTATTCAGTGCATTTAGTAGGAAGATTATATTTCTTGTACTTTTGCAGCCTTTTGAGCGGTGGCCTTTAGCGGAGCCATGTGTCAGAGGCTCGGGGTCAAAGGGACAGTGCCCAGATGATGGGCTATTAGAGAACAAAACGGCATGACATGAGCAACCACTCAAATAAAAGGTCTGTCCAACACATCTCTAACGCGACAAAAGAGGGCTCCCTGACGCTCCGAGCAGAGGCTGTTAATTGGCGAGCCAAAGGTCACAGAGAAAAGGACGGTTAAAGGAGGGTGAAGAGAGCTGAGGTCCAGGCTCCTTCACTGTTTAGTGTCCCAAAAGAAGAAGGATTCATACAGCAGGGATACGGAGGGATTTCATGGTCAAGTCAATGAACTCCTGTTGGTCTCTTTTCGGGTCTGTAAGGTCCACCTCTGCATGAGCAATGAATGGACCTGCTTTGTTAGGTACCGTGAAGTAAAGTAATGGTACTAATGTAAGGAATGATGTTCAAAGGGATCATGTGGATGTGGACAGGGGTTTGGATCAGCACGTATGTTGGTCTAATGTTCGAAAATACACGTTACTTTCACCTTACATGTTTTTTTGTTTTTGCATTTTTTCTATTTACTTCCTGTATTTTTTTTTATTTTTTGCTACTTTCAGGTAAGGAACCAAATATGGTAACTTCATTGACATTGGTTTTCTACATGACAATAAAAACTTCAGAAAAAAAATCACAAAAGTAATAGTCTTGTTAGGTCCTCCTGTAACACGCAGGTTAAAATATAGAATTTCACAGTATTTCTATTAGCAACCTATAAAGGATTAAAGGTCCAGTGTGTAGATATTATTGAAAAAAAATCAGTACATTATTCATAATTACATTTTCATTAGTGAATAATCACAGAAAAGGAGAATGGTTGAGCCTTAAAACACTAAGAGTTTGATAGAGTTGTTAACTAAAAACACCGAACAGATCTGCAGCTACAACATTAGGCTCCACTGGATATCACACACACACAGAACCTTTAATGTTGAAATTAAAAAAAAACAAAACAAACTGAACCGCTAGGACTGTTATGGGTTATTTCAACAGTTTATTGAAGTGAGCTCACTCCTTTTCTGAAGCAACAAATGACTGAACTGCCCACCTCCATGAGTAACCCCAGTATCCTTATTTCTAGACAATTCCCTGCCCTTACTCCCAAGTTTCTCTCTGCCTTCTGCTCCTCTACAGCAGGAACATTGTGCAATGCTAGCTACTGTTGGTTGACAAATGGAGTTAGCTAACATAAACACA
>JAQQZY010000015.1:7507951-7518578 GCA_030068375.1 Ostorhinchus rueppellii
TAACAAAAACAGTTGACTGGCTCCTAACACAAACTTAGCATAAGTACCCAAGTGCACACAAATGTTTGGTGTTGAACCTTTATCAAAACTATATACTGTAGTTGTAAACACAGAATTATTTGTGTTTTAAGTATGCACAATGATCGAGAGATGTATTTTTTTCAACCTAAAATCAGCTCTCACAAATGTTCTATAAATAATATGTAAATAATTTATGAGCCTTTAATGAATCCATTAGGAACATCTTGTAACTGAGTTATAATGCTGTACATTTATGGACTCTGTGTGGATTTACAGCTTATCCATCTCTTGATAGTTATTTTCTATAACTTTTCTTGAGGCAAATTAAGTGATTGCCAGTGCAAACTTTCACCGTGTCCCTTTTTTTAATGTTGTTTCATAAAAGGAACACTTAGCCTGATTGATTCATCTTAGGAGGAAAAACTATCCATTTACCAAATAATCATTCACAGCTGTAAAAACAACAAAAACGATTTGTTGTGCAGTCCAGGTATTCAGTTCTTGGGCCGTCTGAGCTCTTTATTGTAGATGATAAAAAATGATTAATGCTGTCATTTGAACACACTAAAGTTTTCAAGTACTGTATTGAGTATCTAGACCAAATGACAATGATTTCATAGTGTAATTCATCAGCTTTGACTGTAAATCTGCACTCCAACTTTAATCATTTCACAGTCCTCTTGACATTTTTATGGGCTAATTTGCAAGTGTAATATTTGCGGTTACACACTGCTCTCAGTCACAACAAAAAGGCTAGTTAACTCTTTAAAACCTGATGTGTCATCACTGATACACCCTGTGCATATGCAGTTTGGACGGCTATAACTGTTCCACTGTTTGTGAAATTGGAAAAATTCCAACGGTTTCTGAAACCTGAGACATTGGCTTCATTTTTAGGTCATTACGATAATTTCACTCATGCCTGTAGAAGAAGCTGGAGAATAAGCCATTTTAGCAGAATTATACCATGCAGTAAATTGTGAATGGTTGTTAGATTTTGAAAGATCTGGGGAAAAAATAGTGCTTTAGAGAAATGTGAATGACACACCCTGTTTTCTAACCTTTTAGTTAATCAAAATAAGAAAAAAAGACCATTTTAGACTTGCCGTTTAAAAGGTTTATTCCACATAAGTGTTTTTTTAGTATGCAAAGCCCTGGTGGTCTCTTGAGTCCTCCTCCAAGCCCTAGCATGAGTTCAGATCTTTCATTCTGTGGCGTGTGGCCTGCTCAGGGCTTTAAAACATGTCTCTGTGATGTGTTACAGACCCAGCATCAGCAGCTGATAGCAGAAGATAGTGGCATGAGGCCATCTCTTCACTTCACAAACATCAAGGGGTTCACTTCACACGAACTATCCCTGGAATCCATCAGCTTGTCCACTGATACAGCTGTTGACAGAGGTGACAAACATAAAACTGATTCATTTGTGTGTGTGTGTGTGTGTGGGGGGGGGGGGCAAATCTCAGTACGAGCCTACTCCGCTGATGCACAGATGACCTGGGCCAGGACAGGAGTGCTGCGTGTGCAGTATTTCATCCTGTTCACTGTCCCTTTTCTGCCACAGGAGCAGAAGAGGCATTACGTAGCATTATCCAGACAGCTCGCACTTATTAGCCACTATCTCAAGGACGACACGACACGTTCTGTTCTAATTAACTATAGGACACCAAACAAAACACACACAGAAGGCCGAGCCAGGAAATGTAATTGATGAGCAAATTTATTATATCTGACTTCAAAGAAAGCCTTGATCAAAAACATATCACTTGATATGACGAGCAAAGCGGCTGAGATACAAGATGTGTGTCTGTGGCGTGTACACGAATACACAAAAACACACAAAACGGCTGTGCAGCTTTATTATGCAGGAGCAGTTTCCTTTGAGCAACAATTAATGTAAAAGGCTAAAATTATTGTAAAATATCCTGTTTTAAATCCCTGCTGTGACAGATTTTTTTTACTTGTCACATCTTGTGGGAGTTTTTATTTTGGTTTAATTACACAGGAAGCTGATTAAAGATGGTGTAAACCAATCTGATCCAATGTATTTCTGTTGCATTAGTAATTATCCACCTCATGTTGTACACAAGCAAACGGTGTAAATAGGAAAATATGAAGCGGTTCATCACTGCATATTGAATTTCCACCGTTCATGCATGCCTCGATGCTTCCCCTTCTTTTACAGTAACTCTTTTCATTCAGCTGGTCAAGGCAGACGGTCACCTACTCGTAGTTTTATTCAGTTGGAGGTTTTTTCTTCTGTGAAGGACATTTTTACATCAAAATTTTCATCGAAACAGGTTTTCTTTCAGAGGTTGTGTTGTGTCCTTCTGTATATAGTAATGTTCATGTGTTGGCTTTAATTTGATACCTTGAGATAATACATAATGATTGATGCTTTAAGTTAAACTGAACAGGGTTGTGTTGGAGTTTGTGTTGTGGCAGCTGGTGTGTGTTCTTAGCCAACTATCTCGAGGCTAATAAACAGTAGTTAGCAGTGGCGGCTGGTGAAATTAATTTTTGGTGGGGTGCAATAGATCACCACCTCCAAGTCTGAGACCATGCTCCTCAGCCAGAAAAGGCTAAAGCGCCCACTCCGGGTCGTGGAGGTGTTCAAGTATCTCAGGATTCAGGATGGAGCGGGAGGTCGACAGGTGGATTGGGGCGGCGTCTGCAGTAATGCGAACGCTAAATGTGGTGAAGAGGGAGCTAAGCTGAAAGGTGAAGCTCTCGATTTACTGCTCAATCTATGTTCTGACTCTCATCTATGGTCATGAGCTCTAGGTAATGACCGGAAAGAATGAGGTCACAGGTGCAGCACAAGTGGTCGAAATGAGTTTCCTTCATAGAGTGGCTGGGCTCAGCCTTGGAGATAGGGTGAGGTGTTCTGGGAGGAGCTCGGAGTAGAGCCGCTGCTCCTCCATGTCCAGAGGAGCCAGTTGAGGTGGTTCAGGAATCTAATGAGGATGCCTCCAGGACACCTCCCTGAGGAGGTATTTTGACTGTGTCCATTCGGAAGGAGGCCTCAGGGCCGACCTAGGACACGATGCAGGGATTATATCTGTGGGCTGGCCTGGGAACGTCTCGGGATTCCCCTGGAAGAGCTGGTGGAAGTGGCTGGAGAGAGGGCCATCTGGGCTTTGCTGAAGCTGCTGCCCCATGACCCAGACCCAGATAATCAGATTAAGATGAGTACGAGTATGAGTACTATAACCACATATCATCACATGAATCACAAGTCCATGCATCACTATTTTTAAAATATGAATCTAAATTAATGCCCTCCCACCCTTCCCATGTATATTCAAACTAACATTAAACAAAATAAAAAACAAACAATAATATAAATCATGATATGGTGAAATTAAATAAGGTACACTTTCACGCATTCTTTCTCACTTACAGGGTAGATGATGTTATGGGAGGGTGTAGAGCCTATCAAAATACTAAATTATGAGGTCTTATAACTTGTCAAACTTTATTTTTTCTAATTTTAGGAAAAACCATCAAATCTCTAACAGACGCTTTTGGTGGGTCAGGAGATTTCTACTCTAGAGCTATTCTCCTACAGGCCATAAGAGATATAAGACGGCCAAAGGCATGTGTCCTGTCTGTGGCCAATAAGAGCTCATTACTTTGTACACCAAAAATGGAATTTCTGCAGACGGGTTCACCTTAGTTTTAAAAGCATCATTAAGAGTTTAACAGACATATGACTAGAGAGCACTGAGTTTTGGGTAACTCCCAAACTTCTGTCATGTTAGCTTGGTTATAATTGTAGCGCCCACATCTATGTTCAACATCAGTGTAAATTTTTGATAGTTTTGATTTGATTTGGTATCCTTTCTAACCACTTCCAACACAGAGTCAGCCTTTGCATAGTTTTCCTCATATTTACCAAGACTGAAGATAGAGCCAAACAATCTCTGCTATTCCTGATGATGATCAAGTTCATCAACACATGAATAAAGTTTCAAATTAAACTTAAAATTATTTCCAAACAGAGGAAAACAATCAAGAAGAAATGCCTTCCCGCTGGATCATCACAGTAGATTGGATTTTTTGCGCTGTGCTGACATGGCAATTAAGAGCTGTGTTTGTGAGTGTGAAGCAGGCAGTAACCCCCCCGCCATTTAGACACAGAAGAGGGGTGTGGAGTGTTATTAGTAGAAGTGATCGACAGTCACAATCCCATCAGGACCAGTCATATTCTGGGACAGACGAGAGTAAAGGAAAAAGCCCAGAGCCCGGTGCTTGAGCAAGACATGGCTGCATTTAATCCCAGCGGCTGCCCTGAACACTCACCCCTCGAGCTGTGAACGAAGGGATGACTGTATCGTGACAACACCCACACACAAACAACAATCACCTCTGACGACAGACACACATACCCTGAGGGTGTAATCAGTTGTTCTGCCAGATCCCTCAAGGCCCACAACAACTTTGTTCACTCAGCCTGCCCATGCTACTAAACAAAAAAAAAAAAACATCCACAAAGTCGCCAATACCTCTAAACACATATTAGCTGTGGAAATATCTGTGAAATATCACCCGAGAATGAAATCTGCAAGGGGCACTCCTACAGCTATGGTACAGAACGATGTTTATGTCCTGTCTAATATATAAATCTGAACATGTACTCACTCTCAAGGGAAGAAACACATACTTCAATGTCAACAGGGGATGTTTTCAAGGACTGGAGTGTAGCTGAGGAACACCTGCAGCTATACCAAAAGCCGTTTTGATGTAGGAATGCTGGTATTTTGGGAAGCCGTGAAAGAATCTATGCAAAAACAACAGGACAAACTGTGAGTATGATGATCAGTTTCCATGTTCCCTCCATAAAATGGATGTTTGCACAGAACTGAACCGCACTCACAAATACCTCAAGGAATAAACATATTGCTGTCATAATAATGAGATGTATCCTGTCATAATAAGTCCAGTCACACAATATCTGCTGCTTAAATTTCATTTTTCTTAGACACTAGTGGGAAGAATGTGGTTCTAATGCTGAAGAAATCTGCAGAGACTGGAGCCTGTGTGATGTTTTTTTCTCTTCTGTTTTGGTTGACCTGTTGGTAAATGACGACTCATTAAGCTGGATTGTGGTGTTTACCTGACAGACAATCCTCAAGACTGTCAAAGGATTCTGTCATGAAGTCACAGTGGCTGACACAGGCCAAACACACTGCAACGGACTAATGCATCTCAGTTAGAGAGAAGCTGTAAGTATAGAAACGATGCAAATTCACAAACTCAAACACAGTCTAAAAGAGGTACAAAAACAGGAACGTGGTGCGAATGAAAAAATGCACTGCAAGACACAAAAATACATGCAAATGCTCCGCAAATAAATCAACGATGGAAACCAAGAATACATCTGCAAATGAAAAACATCACTACAACAGAAGTGCTCCAAACCTGCAGCCAGTGTTTACAGACGACAGACTAGTGTCAAATGGAGTCAAATAAAAGTCACACGGCCTCACTATGTCAGAACTTCATTTGTTCCCGCTGTAGTTTGAAACCCTGTCAGTCAGCTGTTCTCTGTGTCTCTCTTCATCCTGTGTGTCTCTGCATTGAGCAGTTCTGCTGACAGCGCCCCCTACAGGTCTGGAACATTTCCGTTGTAGTGACTGGTTATGAAGCGTTTTTCCTTTGCAGACGTTTTCTTTCTTGGAGTCAATTTGTGCTTTGCATTTCTCGATTTGCGGAACATTTGATGATTATGTATTTGTTTGTTTCTTGTGGTGCATTTTTTCATTTGCACTACTGTATGGTCCTCTTTTTGTACGTCCTTTAGTCTTGTGTTTGAGTTCATGAATTTGCATTGTTTCTGTACATGTAGCTCTTTCCTCGGAGACGCATTAGGCTGTTGCAGTGTGTTTGGCCCTTGCCGACCACCGTATGAAGTCCACTGATTCTTAATTCTAATATCTGTAGCGAATGTAAATTATTTGTGCTACATTACATGGTCTGTCAGCTAGTCTGCTAATAAGACTAGACATGAATTGTGTGTTTATACATGTGCTAGTTTGACGGGGCCATTCTCAAACACAACTTTATGCTATAGATTAGGTTAGTTAGTTTCTCTGGTGTCGTCTCCCGCTCCACCCTCATGTCCAAATATGGGCATTTGTTTCCAAAAACTAAGACAGTGACTTCAGGCTTCAAAACAGTACTGCCCAAACTAATGGGTGATGAAGTTTATTAGTTCTTTTGTCTCATTTTCACCTGCTGCATATTTTACCTTCATGTCATTTATATCTTCTTATCTGTTTTTAGATCGTTTTGCTTCTTTCACTTCTATATCATCTTCATCTTTTTTTCATCTTTTATGTCTTGTTACAACTTTCATTTCATTTACACCACGTCACATCTTTTCTACCTGGTCTTTCACACCACTGTTAAAATGATAAGCTTCCAGACACTCAACAATCTATAATTTTAATTAGTAAAATGAATCCATGTAGTATAATATTTTTATGCATTTTACTCTGGTAATTGGCAACCAAATGAAATAACCCATTTGAGCACCTGAAGTTTGTGAACAGTAGTTTTAATCCATGACCATAACAGTTATTGTAATCATGATGATTAATGTCCTTCACCTTTGTAAAATAATAATTCCCAAATCCTGACAAACCTAGACCTTACCTTATCAAGTGGCTGAGTTCATTTTAGAAAAGTGGTGTTGTACTTTTTTAGCTGTCTGCAAAAGTTTTGATGCCAGAGTCTAAGGCTACGACTGCAGGCAAATTCCTTCTTTTTTTTTTTTTCCCCATATGTGACCTGTATCTGATCTGTTTGAACAACACAAAGGCCACTTTCATATGTGGTCCTTAATCTAAATACATATCTGATTTGCAATACAACTTGAGTCTGAATGGCCAGGTCGCATTTATCCGACCTTTATGTCATTGAAATGTGACAAAATCACAATTCTGCGTTCTGGGAGGAGGAGCAGGAAAAACGTATTTACTCCCATAAACTCAGTGCATGTCTGCCTGGTCATATATTACATCAGGACCTCTTTTGTGCACGTGGGTCACATCAGGGTCACATTCAGTTCATTCTCAAAACTGAAAGAAGTCGTATTTAATGTCTCATATGAACAAGCACTTTAAGAAAATCAGATTTCACCAAAAAATCCAAATTGTGCATTAAGACCTGCTCTCTGAATGTAGCCTAATAGGTCATAATAGAGGTTATGGACTCGCCGACTAAGTATTAGTTCAGTTTTCAGTGGATTTTTAATGGTCTACTTCCTTCTCTATACCTGCTTTGGACAATGACAAATACGTCCCTTTAAAACAGGGGGATCAAACTCATTTTAGTTTGCGGGCCACAACCTCCTAAAATGACCTGAAATGAGCTGGACCAGTAAAAGAATAACATAATAATATATAAATAATGTCAACTCTAAATATCTTAGAGTGAAAAAAGTTAAAATACATTATGAAAATGTTTAAATCTACAAACTATTCTTTAAAAACTGAGACAAACATGAACAACCATGACAACACGGAAATTTATCATGAAAAATAAGCTCAATTTTAACAATATTATTCTTCAGTTTATTATTTACACATATACATTAGAAGTTACAGATCACAGTAGATCTACAAATACATAAAACCTTTAGTAAAAAACACTATATTGGTCAAATTACATTTATGTCTTAAGACATTTCAGGCTTTTCATATTTGTTCAGGTTATTCACATTTTTAGTCAAAGGATAGTTTGAGTGTAAACATTTTCATGTAATTTTCCTTTTTCTTTTTACACTAAAACAAACAGCAGACTTCAGAGTTGTCCGTATTTCTAGGTTATTATGACATTATTTTACTGGTCTGACTCACTTGGGATTGAATTGGACTGAATGTTGGTCCTGAACTAAAATGATTGTTAATATTTTCAGTGTAATTTTTCCATTTCATAAATTCATCCCGTGGGCCAGATTAAACCCTTTGGTGGGTCAGTTTTGGCCCACGGACCATATGTTTGACTCCCTTCCTCTAAAGTATGGAAACATCCTTTAGGAAAGTCCTGGATGTTTAATTTCTTTGCATTTTTTAACTGAATAAAAACGTCATACATTAGTTAATTGTAGCGTCTATATTTGGGTCGCTGGAGACAGTGGAGCTCTTTTCCACTGTACCGCTCTTCTTCTCTCTGTTCTATTTTTGTGGCAGCACACAAAGGAGCACTAATAAACCCTCCTGCTCCGTGTCAGCCGCCTTCCTCCTTCTGCTGATAGATCTGGATCGCACCACCTCTACAACCTCACACTTTCCCTTTTCCTGTTCCTGAAACACACCCGGTTAGTTTTAACCCATAAAGACCCAGTGTGACTTTTATGACACTTTCCAGATGAATTTTTCTCTCTATTTAACCATTCTTATGCAATTCATCACCATTTATTACAATAATATCCTCTATACTCTGCATTTTTGACTGTAAAGCATATCTTTTCCATATCATTTGATTTAAATATTCATGAAAACTTAGAGTTAATTCAAAGGAGAGTTAATTTTTCAGAAGTGGCTTCTGACACAGTACTGTGGCATGAAATATCAGTTTGTCTATTACCACAGTGCCAATCAATGCCCTCGTCATAGAATGTCTAGGGTGGTAACGTACTTCCCAAAAAAGTGTCAAAGATATTTGGTAGCAAATAGGTATATCTGAGACACAGTGGACTGAAGTCACATGACACATTGCCACATCTATCTAAGATATAGCTCTGCCCACCTTCTTCAGCCTGCAAAGCAAAGGACAAAACATATAGAGTATTTAGAACAATAATTCTTATTCTATACCATATACTATCACTAATTTGTCCTTCCTTTCATGACTAGCTCTAGTACAAATTTAACATTTGATTAGTGGCAATAGACAAACCCATATTTTGTGCCACAGTACTGTGGCAGTAGCTATTGCCTTTTTGTTTGTTTGTTTTAGATTTCCTATGTTGCTGGTGGTGTTTTTTTGTTGTTTGGTTTTTGTTTTGAATTTGTGTTTGATTTTATGATGGGTGTATTTTGTTGTACTCAGCCCACTTTGCATCTTGTGTTTATTACTGTTTTGTTTATTGTAAAGTTTTTAAAGTGCTTTATAAATAAAGTTTGTATGGTATGGTATGGTATGGTATGGTATGGTATGGTATGGTATGGTATGGTATGGTATGGTATGGTATGTTATGGTATGGTATGTTATGGTATGGTATGTTATGGTGAAACAAAAAAAACTGAAGAAAAAGTAAGTTTTGCAGCAAATCTCTCATTAACTGAACATAAACCCAGTGTTTCCATCCACTGTCATTGATCCAACTCCATGGGTTTTACTGGTGAATCAATGTTGCAGAAGATGATTATGTTTCCGTGGTAACTGCAGAGCATCTGAACATCCAAATAAGTCATATCTGATAACCATAAAAAGATGACAAACTGTATTTTACAGCAATTATTGACATGTATTGATAGAATTCGTGGATCAACAGGTATTACAGAGTTTAGATCAGTAGATGCTTTTGGTTCACGGTGGAGATTTGGGTCTTTATGGGTTAATTACCATACACGATGCTAGCTAGAATTGGAAGTTATTAAAATTTAATGCGCCAAGAACTCGGTTTTATGGCCAGGCTGGAGGTTTTTGTCCAGTCTTGTTTCTAATGTTTTATTTCTGAACGCGTCATCTCGGTAAGAACTCACTATGGATGAGATGGTGATGATAGCTAAGCCCTTTTCCACAAGCGCGTCTCATTATTAATTCTATTATGGATAATCTCTTCGCATGGAGCCCCATTAGACAGAGTCAGAGCCGCTAGAGCACAGCACACCTCCGGTTTAATTGACACGGTGGCACACATGGGAACGCCGGAGGAGGCATGATCTGAGCGCATAGCCGATCAGCGAAAATGCCAGACTTCTCTCACAGGAATCTGAAGAACGAAGCAAATGTTTAAATTAGTATTCCAACAGGAGGAAAAATGAAAGGTGGAAGAGCAGAAGAAAAAAAATCTGAGTAGCTCTAAACACCACAAAGCAACAATTGCACCGAGGGAAGCTCAGCGTGTCTTTCTGCTGCATCAATCTTGAACTTCTTGCTGATCCACAGTAATATTTTATTAGGAATGACAGTTCATCTAAAAGAGCTACATTTTCAGGCCTGGCGCAGTAATGACACACTACTGAGCTGTGTCAAAGTGATCAATCACAGGCCAGCTGATGACAAGCTTGTGGCTGGTGTTTAAAGCGCTCTTTGTGTCTGTGCTGTATCTGTGTGATGTGAGTGACACGGCTGGGACGAGTGCAGCCGGACCAGGCCTTCACTCGTCCAGACACAACACACACCACTTGTTTAGCTGCGTATTCACTGATTGTGTAACGCTTGTTTTTCCTGCCTGACAGAAGTGTATTGTAAATTATCAGCCCCTCCAGACAAACACGGGCAAAAATCTGTGATTCTGTGATGGAAATATGTGGGGTTTGATGTGATTTTGAGGAGCAAAATTATGGGAATCTGCAAAGAATAGAATAGAATAGAATAGAATAGAATAGAATAGAATAGAATAGAATAGAATAGAATAGAATAGAATAGA
>JAQQZY010000015.1:7527582-7537998 GCA_030068375.1 Ostorhinchus rueppellii
GATCCGATACCGATACGCATTTTTTGCTAATATCGGCGGCCGATCCGATCCAAGTATCGGATCGGGACAACCCTAACTACCAACACTGCAAACACAGTCGCCTATAAAACTATTTACACACAGGAATATTAAAATTAGGCAACAATTCCAGCAATTCTCACAATATTTTTCGGCACACTGAAGGTTAATGTTAAAGTTAATTTTCTCCATTATCCCTGTGGGGAAAGTCAGTCTCTGCATTTTACTCATCCTCACACACACACACACACACACACACACACACTTACCATTAACATTATCACATAGGACACGTGCTCATCAGCACCGTGCTCAAGGGAACCAACAGGAAAATTAATCCATATGTACCTGTTTTTAATGATGGTGGAAATTGGAAAAAAAAAACACTTTGGTGCAGAGAAAACAGGTAAATTCAAAGAAAGCCTCTGGGCACACTGAAAATCAAACCTGGAACACTGTGAGCTCCAAAGCAGGAGTATTAACCACTGCACGAATACATTCAATATGCAAGATTGGAGAGTTTGTGCTGGGAGCCATTTGTTGATCTTTGCTCAGACCATTTCTAAGTGTTGCATTGTCTGCAGTAAGTTCATGAGAACAGTGGTCACACTATTTTAAATGTACAGAACTTAGGTCAGTTTTTTTCCATAAAGATCCTGAGTCTCCCCAACAGCTGTAGTTTACACTCACAGATACTGTTAGGTTATTAATGGAAGGGAGTTTGCAAATTTTCTACATTAACCCATAAAGACCCAAACAGCAACCGGCATCCAACAGTATCTACTGATGTGACGTTTAACCCTATAGCACCAAATGTATCGTATTTGATACATGAGTTCTGAAGCCCCTCTATATGATGAGTATGATATTTTTTGTCTTGAAAAACCTAACGTATACAATTAGATACATGCAATACATGGATAATCCACCGGGGGGGAGGAATTTGTTCACCCGAGGCCTTTCCAGTGACACAACAAGATTTTCATTAATGAGGAAAGAAGTGGAACTTTGACAATTTTGAAAAGGAATTACCAATTTGTTTGACATGGATGTGTTATATTCTGTTTTTGTTTGTTCAAATATAATAATATTTGAACATTGAGACCCGATGTATCAAATACGATACAGAATTGAAAATCATACATGGAAATTGATATTAAAAAAAAAATGGAGGGGTTGTTCAGAAGGACCAATAAAGTCTCCAGTTTCAAAGAACTGGAATTTTCTGTCAATTATTTAATGTTTCAGGCTTGTACAGGGTTAACAACTGTTGATCCATTAATCCTACCAATACATGTAAGTAAATGAGGTAAAATACAGCTTCTCAGCTTTAAATTATTATCAGTTATGACCCATTTGGGTGTTCAGAGGCTCCACAGTGAAACACTGTCATCTTCTACAACACTGATTCACCAGTAAAACCCATGGAGTTGGATCAGTTGGACAGTGGATGGACACACTTTTTATGTTCAGTTATTGGTATCTTTGTTGAAAGGGTAATTTTTTTTCCTTCAGTTTCCTCTGTTTCTGATATAATTACCCTTCAATTTAATCTGAGCTTTTATAAACTTTATCGGAGCTTAAATTGTTTAATAAAATACATAACATTTGTGTCCATCCATTCATTTTCCAAAACCTTGAATCCGTGTGAATGTCGTGGGGGTCCTGGAGCTGAGGCCAGTACACCGCCGTCACCAATAAGTAACTGGGATAGACTCCAGTGACCTCCGTGACCCTAGTGAGGATAAAGCAGGTTCAGAAAATGAATGAATGAATTTCCACAGATTTGTCTATTAATTTGCTTTTGTAATAACTGTTAAATTGTAAAGAGCCATTCTGGACACCCTGTACTTCTCTCCCTCATGCTCCAAACTACGTTCAGGTTTTTATCTAGCAGTGAACACCTGCCATTCAATAGCTATTGGACAAAAGACTCCTTTCCTCTGTCCATGCAGTTACCCACCGTTACTTGGATTAATGTCTGTAATAGAATTACTGCTGTGGAACTTGGAGTCCCTTACACTCATTACTAAAGACAGTGAGTTTGTAATTAAAATTATAATTTAAAAATTGTTAAATGTAAGTTACTGTGTGCCATTTGGAAGGGATATATGTTGAAATCCAACACAGATGATCCAAAAAAGCTGCAGTGTTCATTTGTTCCATTTCATAAACCTTTTTTTATCTCCAACATGGAGCCACTGTTAAGTACCCTATCATAAAGTCGGAGGCTACTGCTTTACAACCCAATGTTTCTCAAATGCATAATACTCTGTGTTGTCTTAAAAAGCTGCCTCTTGTGCAGAAACACTGTAATGTTTATGTGCATGCAGAGCTGGAGCGATCTGTAGCTGTCTAAAGCAATGGATTCATAGGCAAGCTGCTCATCTCACAGTCCAGACAACACACATAACATCCACAAAGACTTTCTGACACATACAATACGCATCAACCAAAAAATAAAATAATCTAAAATACAGTGGTCAGACATTTAGTGGGAACTACAAAGCTATTTTCATTTCACAGACCTCACAGTGTTGGGCTCGGGGCTGTCAGAGCCTACTGTTCTGAGAGCAAAGGAGGAAAGGGAAGTGAGGGGGAGAGGGATTTCAGACTGCAGGAGCAGTAGAAGCTGTCAGAGGACTACACTGCTTTTGAACTGTCAGGGGTTCAACACCAAAGAAGAAAAAAAATATGTTTCCTTTTTACGCATGAGTTTTATCCAAAGCATCTGAACTCCGCGGATGAGCCCGAATGAGTCGTCAAACTCTATAGGATCATTACCCAAAGCTCAGCAATGTTTACTGATCATTAAGCTATCATTTAAAAGATCGTTAAACGTAAATGATTCTAACTCAACGGAGAGGGTCACATGTTAGAATCAAACACAAATGAACGAAAAGGCTGCAGCAGTTCATTTGTTCCATTTCATAAAGTCCTTTTTATCTCCCAAATGGAGCCAGTGTTTAGCATCCATATCATAAAGTCTTTTCCACCACTGATTACGGTCCAGGGAGCGAGGGAGCATCCTGTCACAAACAAAAGACAGACGATCGACCCCGGCGCTATCTGCAACACTGTAGCTTTGCAAAATATGCTGCTATAATTAAATCCATTGTGATGTAATTAGAAAAAAAAAACACATCTTGTATCCCATTTAATTGCTATGTGGTCTCACAACACAATTTCTCGTTATGGTCTTCTTGATGCGTGACCCAGGCGTCATGCCAGTGAATTTGTTGATGAAAATGAAAATAAAACTGATCACCGGTGGCACCGCTTACCAACCCGACACATCAATACATGCCTCCGACGCTACTTTTGTAATTCTAAACGGAAGCCACCACCCTCACAGGGGGCTGTGTGGTGTTGTAATTGTGATATAATCACCCACTGCCGAGAAAAAAAAAAAGACCTTCTGCTTTTTTTCTTGATGAAGTACAAAAACCAAATGATTCCTTAATTTTGCTTCATTTTCTCATTAGTTCTGTAAATGAGCAGTTTGATCAAGCCGAGCGGTAAATTAGAGGATGCAGCATGGATGTCTCCATCTAAGAATATGTGGAGATGGAATAATGCGCAACGCAGATAAAACCTCTCAACGGGGAAAACAGAAACATTTTTTCCTCTAACTATCAATCACCTGAGCACAGGGGAAAACATTTTTGCAAGAATCTAATTAGGAGCCTGATCATTTACGAATTGATGCAACCTGTTTCATTTCATACAGTCACTTTACAGTTAGGTATGCGTTTCCTTTTGCACTTCACTACAAACACAAAGCAGAGGAAAAAGGATCATATCTGACACACATGCTGAACATCAGTGTAGGGAGTAACGCATAACAAAAGTAATGCTTTACAGTAACAGATTACTTTTTCCTGTAATGCAGTAGTGCAAGGCATTACTAATCAATTTTCAGTAATATTTGACTCGGTACATGTTCAGTAGCACTTGTTTTACAACAAACTTTTCACCCATAAATGAATCTCTCAAATTAAAATAAACAAAAAAAACCAGCAAGAACCTTCAGGAATCAAAATTGTGACTGTAAAATTCTATTTCCTGTTTGCCCCCATGATCCACAATGACAAGGTAAGCAAACTATATAACTATAGCTAGCTATAACTAGTCAGAATTCATTATTGATTACAGATTTATCTACCAGTGTGCTCGGTGCTTCGCCTCCTGTTTGAACATATAAAATGTTGGGGAAAAAAAGCAATAGTTTTTGTAGTGTTACTTACCAAGCTATCCACCCACATGTACCTCAACTTTATGCATCCCGAGGCTCTCTTATCTCTTGTATGGGGGGGGGGGTTCTACTGCACACGTGTCAGTCTGTATGTAACTCAAAAATAATACAGGAGTTATGTAACGCATTACAATTCTGAGACAGTAATATTGTAAGGTAGAAATTACTTTTAAATAACAGTAACAAGTACTCTGTAATGGATTACAGTTTGGAAGTAACTTGCCCAACACTGAACATACAATGAAATATTTTCAGTCCCAAACCTTAGAGTCATTATGTCTGTAAAGAAACCTAATACCGCCCAAAAAAAGCAGGTCATCATGTCCAAAAACAAGGATTATATGTAATCCTTGACTGAAGTGAAAGGAATTATTTAAAGAGATTAGAACCAGAGGAGAGGCTGCATGACATGCATATGAGGGGGCTAGGATTCTGAATGTGAAACCGTGATCCATCCTGAAGTGTAGAGTTTAATCATTTCTTCAAATTATTCAGTGTATAACAGAACTACTTGCAGTGTCTTTCTACACTACATGAGTTTCACATCCAGGAATTCTATGGATTTGGTGGGACATCTGTTACCAAAGGGGAAATATCCTGTTATTAGCATTAGCATTAGCAGCACGCAGATTTATTTTTTTTTTACTAACAAAACCACAATGAAAATGAATCGTCTCTCATTTTCTTCATTTTCCTCATTAAAGTGTAAAAAAAAAAAATTAGGAGAATTATTCATGGGACAAAAAAGACTTTACACATAGGCTGAGAATCAGTAACTGTATTTGATCACATCCAACTCCTGTCAACAGTACAGATACACTTGACACCACTCATCCTATTACTATATGCCTTTCCATTTAACCTTTGAAAATACCTGACCACATTAATTAAAAAAAAAAAAGTATGACAGATCATGTCCATAAATCATGGCTTCAGCAGAAAACGTGACTTCAGTGTGAATGACAGCAGATCTGTGGGGGCTAAAGTAAGAAGCTGTGCCTAAATCCTCAATTTCCACCGTCCAACCTGCTCTCTGTCACCAGGATTCCCACCATATTTATGAGGCTTGACTTTTGTGAGCACCAGGTCTCCTGTTCTTATTCTCATATCTCTGCCCTTGTTTCCTAACATATCACTTCCATGTGTAAAAAAAAAAAAAAAAAAAAGGGTATAAAAGCTTAGCCTGGTCAGCCATCTGTCTTTCTCAGTGAGAAATCCGTGTGGAATCGTGGGGCTTGAATCCAAACATGAAGGCGGGACTAACGGGTGCAGCGAAAACCAATCATGGATGTGACGCTTATGTCACAGAAACTTAAGAATAAAGGGTTTCATGTGTAATTCAGTCCTCATGTTTGAATCAAGTTGACGACAAGAGTTTTAAAGAGATTTGTGGACATGGAACTGACTTTGTGAATTCACCCTATTCTCCGTGGTTACTGGGGCGGCGTCATCTTGTTTATTTTGTGCTAGAACTTCCGGTGGTGCAGCGGAGTCACTGGTGAGCATATATATCAAGGGTCAAAAGAAATGAGGTGAAATGACCAGTATTATTTGTCTTGTGATTGGTTCAGTACAGAATAGATGGGGCATATTTCACAGCGATCAGCCCAATTCCAGACTGTTTCCTCAGGACTGAATATACTGAGAAAAGCAGATGGCAGGCCAGACTATGAAAGCTCATCTTTTAAATGTTTAGCTGCTGCTCTATGTTGTGTCATTGTATCTTTGTTCATTAGTAGTTTTTGACAATGGGGGAAAGTTCTCATTAACTCAGTTTATTGAATCAAATTACATATTTGCACTTTATTTAGATTTAGCTCTCACTACGAACAAAACAAATAAATAAAATATATTTGTTAGATAAACATTATTGCAATTTTTGATATATTTTTGAAAATTTGTGTCTTAGGGAAACATTAACATCAACAATTGACTTTTTATGTCTCAAACTAAAAGAAACATGGTTATTAGGCTGAACAAAAGACGTCATGACTTCAGTGTGTGAAGGACGCTCACAGAAGAAGCTGGTGTGTCACTGGTTAAAACCAAAAACAAGCATATTTCCACATTCCTGACATGTTTGCGTTACTTAAAACCTCCTGATGTAAATATAGATTTATGATAAAAAGGGTTTTTTTTAACACCAGTACATCTGCAGTTATAATCAGCACCACGAACGAAGTCTCCACAGCCCGCGCTCGTCAAACGGCTGATGGGAAACAGACACGGTTATCTGATGTCGACCAAGTTACTTTGATTAAAAATGGATTGAGTCCTTTTTGCAGGTGTCCCCTGGATGATGTGGAATTGATTGGTGTTAACAATGAAACTCCACCTAATTCACTATGTCTGTGAAGCGACAGGAGGCAGAATAAACTATCAAGAGAAAAACATCCACATTTCAAACTTCTGCGACTGTTTAAGCAGCAGTCGCACGCAGCACTGATCTTCATAATGCAGTGAACACATCTGGATCGATGATAAGCCAGATGCTGGGGTTGTGACTGGCAGCCATCATTTTTCTCTTTAATGTGTCCCGGAGCTCATGGGCATCAATATTCTTTTGATCCATGTTTTTTTTTTTTTTTTTTTTTTTTTTTTGCAAAGGCGTTTCAAATCCAAGTGTCTTACAAACATCTTTGTAATGGAAATTGATAATGAGCTTTCCCAGAGGGGTTAATCAAACCTATTGTTCACCGAGAATGAAAAGATGTGAAAGACCTGAAAAGAAACTGATGGATCGTCTTGTGTGGGGGGAGAATAAAAAGTGTGTGTCCTTTTCTTTCAGGCAATTCCTTGTTTCCTCCATGATACAGGAAGTGATTTATTTTGACAGCTACCTCACTGAGTTTGTTTTAGCCAAATGAAAAGTCTTTGTTGTGGGAACGTGACAGAGAGAAAGGGGAAACAGACAAGAGAGGATGAGAAAAAGAAAAAGAATTGAAAAGAAACAATTCAGAAAAAAAAAACCATTAACAAACATGGAAGTAAATATGTGAACAGTGTAGGGAGTAACATGTTACTCAGATTACTTTTTGCTGTAACGCAGTAGTGTAAGGAATTACTGTTCAATTTTCACTAATAATTTACTCGGTACTTGTGTTACAACACACTTTTTGTCCATAATTTAATCGCTCAAATGAAAAGAAAGAAGAAAAATAACGGCAAGACCGGCGAGACTTTAAGGAATCAAAAATGCGTCTTTAAAGTTCTATTTCCTGTTGGTGTTTAGCCAATGAGTGAAGAGAGCAGAATACAGTCCATTGTCCACGTGGACGTCATTACTAACCCTAACCCTGCTTTACAACGCTAGTTAGCATTAGCATGACCCCATGATCAGCAATGACAAGGTAAGCTGACATTTCTATGACTAGTTAGAATTCCCCGGTGCCCCGCCCCCTTTTGGAACATGTAAAATGTTGAAAAAAATGCAAGTGTTCCTGCTAGGATTCAAACATCGTAGACCGTAGCGTTACTTACTGAGCTATCCGTCCGCATGTAATTTACCCCTTGGCCCCTCCCCCTTATCCCTCCATTTTGTGCATTCACGTGGAGGGGTAGGGGTGTCCCAATTCTAAATGAGTCAGAGGGGAAGGGCTAAGAGTTGGCCCTCAAAACTGAGATTTTGCAGGACCACACTACAAACGGAAGGGTATGAGAAATCTCCCATAATTCCGTTCAAATCGTTAGCAAGATGGAGGTGAACACAACAAAAAAGTGTCGCAGTGTGAAGAAAGAAACATACAAATGTACATATTTTTTTCATAAACAACTTAATAATTTGAACAACTGTTTAATGCTGTTTTAATGTGTTATCTACTATCTAAGATCGCATTTCTGCAGTTTGTGGTTGATAGCCGTAAAAAGATGACCAAAACCCATGCAACAGAGATAGTTACAGCTGCGGGGGAATTTTTTTCAGAAATAAAGTCGTGGCATTTATAACGGCATCGATGACTGCTGATGATGTAACAGGTCTGGAAGGGTTGTCCCATTTCATAGGGGAATGTTTCGACTCTGTTTCCAGGGGTAGTGCCAAGTGCAAGAGCCAAGGGGGCGGGGTAAGGGGTGAACTGGGATTGGACCTATGTCTCCTGAGGCTGTCATGTCTCTTATTTTGGGGGAGGCGTGTGTTATGGCCAGCGCCATAAGTGTGTGTGTGTGTGTGTGTGTGTGTGTGCGCGTGCAAAAGAGCCTGTGATTTCGACTCCCTGATTGGCCGCTGAAGGAAGGAGGCGTGGTCCGGCCGGTGGCATTGGATTGGAGCAGTGGCATCTAATCAGCAGATGACCGCTACGTTAAAGCTTGGCAGCACAAGACGACGTGGCGGCTGAGGAGCAGCACGCAGACTGTGTGGTATAGCGAGAGGCATTGTTAAACGGTGTTTGGGCCAGGAGAGATTTAAAAACTGATATTGTTAACATTTCTGTAGAGAGTACTCTGTATAGAAACACTAGGTGAAGGGGTGCTGGCCTGTGTGTATTCCTGTTTTTTATAAACACACAGTAGAGAAGGTTTTGTGTTGTTTTTGGTTCAGTAGTCAGGTAGTGTAATTATGAGTTCTCCTGTTGAGAACTCTCCTTTTGTTCTGTTACTTTCTTTGAGTCACCCACCAGCCCAATTTCCGCCTCATTGTTTATAACTTTGCACTTTTTTCTTTTAGACTTTGGTATAGAATAAAATTATTTCTTTACAATCACAGCTGGTTTATGTTGCTTCCCTTCCCCTCTGAGCCGGGGACACAACACGTGCCATATACGACTAGAGTCTGTATGTAATGGAGTCATGTAGCACGTTACAGTTATGAGTCGGCCATATTGTAAGGTAAGGAATTATTTTTATCTGTAATAGATTACAGTTTGGAAGTTACTTGCACAACACTGTGGGAAAGCATTGGTTTAAGTGGAGCTGTGGTGGGTGAGATGTGACCCCACAGAAGAGGCGAGTGCGCTCAGTCCTGGTCTATAATTAGAAAACACACAGTGCCACTAATCCTCACTGAATGATTAAGCAGCAAACAGCAAGTTTACAGCCAGGAGCCTCCAATCGACCGGCTGTACCGAGTAACTGAGTGAAAAATCTAAACACAGAGAGTGCACAGTTGTGTTTTATGTGGCATTCAGGTGGTTTACGACAAAACACTTAAAGAAGGGATTTTAGACATGTTTACACACAAAGATAGGATACTGGTACGATGAGTGGACGCAGGGTCTGTAAAAAAGGAAACAAACTAGTGAGGAGAAAGGATGTTTACTGAGGATAATGTTGAATTTATTATTACATTAGTCTGACTGTTCACATTGTATATGACAGGACAGGATGGATGTTAACGTTAAACTGTCAACGTTTCCTCATATCTAACTCTACTAGTGACATCTGATGTGTGGATGAGAAGTTAACGGCTCAAACAGTGTTTTATTATCACAAAACATCTGCTGTAGGTTCATGTAAACACATGTCCTACTGTACACTACTGTTATACACTGTTACATTTGCATTAATACTCTGTCATACTTATACATTTTTATGCTACATTAATAGTTTTGTAAAATTTCCCCCTTTCATACAGTATATAGTAAATTTAACTGCACAGTATGTATGTATGCATGTATAAAAATAAATATATGTAAAATATTTGCAGATGGTGTACATGTTAGCCAAAAATAAAGCCCTTAAAAGTGAGTTACTGTGTAGACAATAGGTGTGTTTCCACTACACTGGTCCCGGGACTTTTTTGGGGTAAGGTACTTTATGGCCCTTTTCCACTGCATGTTTTCAAAACGGCTCTACACGGCACGGTTCAATTCTACCCCGATACGGCCCTTTACCACTGGGGGTTGGACCTGGGACCCGTTACGTTACATCTGCTGATGTCATTTGCGACAACCAATCTGCGCAATTTAGCCACTAGTACCGCCCAGCGACTCTACGGGGCTGTTCTTGAGTACCTACCCTCGAACAGGTACTCCGCTGGTTCCTGATTTGGGATTCATGTCCAGAGCAGACTTACAGAAGCTCATTCATGGCTTTATCTCCAGTAGGCTGGACTACTGTAATGGTGCGTTTACAGGTCTGCCTAAACAGTCCATCAGACAGCTTCAGCTCATCCAGAACGCTGCTGCGAGAGTTCTAACTAAAACCAA
>JAQQZY010000015.1:7538098-7557453 GCA_030068375.1 Ostorhinchus rueppellii
ACAGAAAGGTCCCACCCGGGAATTGAACACGGGACCTTCTTGCTGTGAGGCACGAGTGCTAACCACTGCACCACCGTACATTTATGGTCAAGTATATTAAAGGTTAACAGAACAAACTGTGTGTGGTTAAACACAGCTGAACACTGTCACTCACACATGAACCAAAAAGACGACATGTTGAAATGTTCACCTCATAGGTTTCTTTATGGAACCCTCATCTCTGTCTTTTCCTAACCCTAACCAGGTTATTTTTATGTTCAAATCTCACCGCATTTCTTACTGTAACTGTAACAACATCCATTATTTAGTCAAACTTCTAGTAACAGTCCAAATGTAACAATTACAAAGTATTTTTTTATGTTATTGTTGGTACTCTGTAGATTTTATTTAACCTTTATTTAACCAGGTAACTTAGTTGAGAACATTTCTCATTTTCAAAAACAACCTGGACATATACAAATGAACAGCCAATCACTTTCACATTTACACCTGTAGGTAATTTAGATCATCCATTTAACCACTAGGGCAGCTCTTTAGAAGTGCATATACAGTATTTGGAGAGTGATTGATCATGTTTTTCTGTTGTTTAGCTATAAGGACATGTAACACACACACACACACACACACACTTGCTGCTTTCCAAAAGGTCAACTCTTACAGACAAGTCGCTTTAACTTGCACAACCTGAAACCATGGCATCACGTTGACAGGTAAAGTCATCCATTACCCTTGTTACTCCCATCTGTCTCTTCAGCCTGGCTGGGTTTCCAGACAAGTTTCGAATATCTTTGGCTCTCCATCATTACACTTGACACCGGTTTATATACGGTATGACCTCTGACCCTCATACTTCTGCTCTGGGGTAGCGGAGGGTTCATACCGCTGTACTGCAGAAGTGGTGACAACTGGCTGAAAGGTTAATAGTAAGATTTAAACTAGGCCTTAGCTTAAAGCCCAGGGGGGCAGTAAAGGTGACATTAATGATGGAAGCCCCCACACATCAGCACCTCTGCATGTGCTATATACTGTTAGTATAACATAAAAACATGTGTGTTCCTGAGAAGCAATTCCAGAGCCTGTGTCTGCTCACTAAGTTGAAGTGGGTCTCTGCAGTAATGAAGTGGCACCTCTATTAAAAAAGCCTTGGGCTGTTAATACATCAGTGCTGCCTGCTGCACCACTGACCAAGTGGCTTAGAGAAACCGAGGAGAACTAACTACGCTATTTAAATGCATCAATCCTCTGTACACAAAGTGACATCACCTCATACAGGCCTTCACATCCTCAGTTGCGTCATTTTTTAAACACATGTATGCCGGGGCGCCGCTAGCAATTGTGGGCCCTGTGAAAGCTAAATGATGTGGGCCCTTCATAACATTCAGTATCTCATCAATTTGTCAGAGCAGGGGGAGTTATAAGGAGTTCTGAGAGTTACAGTCCATAACTAACTTAACGAACGCTGGTGTGAAGTGAAAGTGCAACTTATGCTTTCAACGTCCGACTCCTGGCTTCTACGCCTCTATTTTACAGCGGACCTGACACGGAATTTTCACAACTTCTAACCTGTATCCACTGGGCCCCTTCCACTAGGCATGGGAATCGATAAGAATTTAACGATTCTGATTCCATTATCGATTTTCCTTATTGATCCGATTCCTTATCGATTCTCTTATTGATTCTCATTGGGTGACGCAATAAAGTACAGGTATGTTTGCAGTACCGGTCTTTTATATTTCCATCTCTACACAGAAAATAGAACATATACAGTTTGTACAAATAATAACAACAGATTACGCCGGGCCCAGTTTGGGGGGAGGGGGTGCATACATTGAAAGTGAAACTAAAGATGTGTTACTAATTCCTCTATTACTGCATTTCTACTACGTTGAACTGGTTCAACTCAGCCCGTCTCCTGTTGTTGTGCACCTCATTTCCTTTCCCCTGCCTTTGGAAACTTGTATTTGAGGGGATACAACATTTGTTGCCCGCACTGTAACCAGAACTGGGTCTGGATAACGTCCTACCGCTAGATTCAGAAGTGCTGGTAAGTAGTGTATCAAATGAATCACATGCTATGTGGACAAATGTTAGGGCATATTGGAGAGATTCCACCATTTTGAGCAAATGGCAGTTTTGACAGTGTTCCAAGTGGACCTGGTGTCATCTTTCTAGACCATTTCTGCCTCGACGCCATGTTTGCTATGTTCCGACCAAAACAATTCAGTGTATGCATGACTTCATTGCACATGCACAATGAAGGTGGAATCAATAAGCAGCTAGGCAAACAATTCCAGGTAATTTTGCTACTGGGATCCGGTTCTCAAAAAGAACAAGTTCTCGATTCCCATCCCTACTCTCCACTACTCAGAAATGCTGGGCCTTATGAATTTGTTGTGTTTACCCCCTCCCTTACGGTACTCCTTACATTATGTATGTAATCTGAAAGACATTGGCATGGTCTATGGTTACGATATCGTTCAGTTGAAGCATACGTTTGAAAAAGAGTCTGGGTACTTAATAACATCAGCTGTCCCATGTTATCGAACTTAACATAACTACTTAACATGGAGAAGTCAGCTTCGGCTGCGGGCGAGGTGCCGGTATCGCTTCTGGATGCATGCGACCCTACGGAGACGGTATGAGTTCGGTGAGTTCCACTGTCTCCTGCAGGAGCTGCGCCTGGACGACAGCCGGTTCCAGGGTTACTTCAGGCTGAGTGTTGCCCAGTTTGAAGACCTGCTAACTAGGGCTGGTGCCAGGATCTTCCGCTAGGATACCTACTACCGGAGCTCCATTCCAGCTGCTGAGCGCCTTTCCATCTGCTATTTACGCGGTCAGAGCCCTGCACTCCCTACGTCAGCACATTCGTGATGACTGATAGGCTGTCCTAGCGCGAATTTGCTTTAAAAGTTCAATTATTTCAACTTTATCGGTGAGTGGCAAGCATCGAGCACCGAGTGGCAAGCGGGAGCGGTGAGCGGCAAGCGATTTTTCACTGGAAATGCTCGCCGCTCAAGATGAAGCGGCAATCGTGTAAACACATTGACTTTGTATGTAATCTCATCGTGCGAAAACTTCGCACCGCGTCTGGTGGAAACACAGGGTAAGGATTTACAATGACTTGCAAATGTTTAAATGCTTTATTTTTATTTGGAGAAGTTGGAATTATGTCATACTGGCACGTTGACCTTGGAGAACTATGGGTCACATTAATACCTATATCTAGGGGCTGAAGTTAGTCAATGCTTGGTTTCTGTTTTCAACTTCATTTTCTGTCATGCAGCATGGTACTGCACTTCCTGTCAACTGAGAAACATGATTGTAAGGCTATTGTAATCTAAAATGACTATCTCCCAAAATATTGGTACTAAATTTTAGTCCTATTGGTCCTAATATAAAAATATATTCTGACAGTAGTCACTATTGTTTTGTATCCCAGACCCCTGTTAGAAAAGAAGCACCTGAATTAAACGTGTCCCAACACTTTTGTCCATATAGTGTATGACTTTGGAAATTATGGTATGAGTTTAACGATATGATGCATCAACACCCCCAAAGACAATGAAACGGTGCAAAGCACAGAAACACCATGTATGTTGTTTCTGCAGAAGCTGTAATTCACTTCCAGGAATACTACATGGTTTATCTGTGTGTTTTTTTGTTTTATAATAAACATTTTATGGATAATACAGATCATGTTTTATTAAGAGAACCAATAAAGAATGAGACATATCAGTAAAATCAAGTGAAATCTGATCATTTCCTCCTCTTAGTTTTGAGTTCTATATTCCAGAGGTTATTGAAGGGACATGAATAAATGAAATTTTTCTACAAATAAACTGATCTCATCATTAAATAAAGTGTTCTTGCTTCACCACCTTTTGATCTATTTGTTTTTTCGAGCCATTTATATGCAACATAGAATTCCACTGAGAAAAGCTAAAAACAAGCATGTGAGGAGCTCCTGCTGTGGACCTGGAGCACAATGAAAAGCACAATCTATGTATTTTATTCATGATAGGACAATGTACAGATATAAGATTACATATCCAGCTGTAGCCTTTGAATATACCAGCTATTCAGGGTATAAACTCACATCACCAGAACAGGTCTGACAGAAAAGAGCCAAATATTTTCAAATAAACCAGAATATCTTGTGTTGGAAAAAAAAAATCATCTAAGGGGGAAAGAAATGGCATGACTAGAAAATGTTATAATTAGAACTAAAAGTCTGGACACTGAGAGGCCTTAAAAGAAGAATTAAACTTCATGTATTTAATACAGACTAAGTAGATATAAGTCGTGTCCCTCTGGCTCCTCTGCTGTGGTGTTATACAAACCACTGCTTTAGTCTGACACAGTTTTAATAACAGTCCTTTTGATTACATTCTTGGAATATTTTTTTTATGGTGTATAATATTTACAGACAAAACTTCACTCTGGATAATATCACTATCGTATAAATAAGGCATAAACCATGTATTGTTTATTAGGTGTACAAATTTTTCATTTTTGGGCTCTGAAATATATATATTTTCCATCCAAAGCATCGATCTGCTGCAAACCTGTGTCTAACCCTGTGTCAACGTGTTCCAACCCCGTCCCTCAGAACACATCAACAGTTTTGTAGAAAGTCATAAAAGTATGTTTTTCCTTTACAGGTGTTTTATTTTATCAAGGGTCTTCAGTCATCTGGTTTTATTTCACACATTTATAAATAAAAAATAACTTTACTGCGAGGTCAAAGCACAGTGCATGCACTATACGTACCAGTGGTTCTCAAACTGGGGGGCGGGCCCCTTAGGGGGGGGCCTGAAGGCTTGCCAGTGGGGACATGGGATCACTCCTGGATGTTTTTTTTTCTTTTCTTTTCTTCAGGTTAGAACATGTAACAGGTGGAATTAATGTTTTACTGTTGGAGCACTCTGGACTCATTTTCGGGCCGTACAACAAACCAACCTACTGCCATGGTGACCTGTGACCAGACCAGACACAAAGTTTAGGTTTGGAGAACGGACAAGGACTGGACTGGAACAGAAACATGTGAGTGTTTTTCTACAGTTTGAACTTTAATGTTCTGAGATGTACAATGGAAATGGACTCATTACAGCCACTGATATTGTTACATGTTCATCTTTGTTACAAAAATGTGTTTAAAAAAAAAAAAAAAAAGCTAAAACTTTTTTGTCATAGATGTAAGATAATTGTGCATTTCCTATTTTTAATTGGAAAAATATTGTCACAAGGAACAGTCTGGTTGAGTTTATTTGTATTGTTCAAGCAAAAAATCAAAGTTATTTATAATTTGAGGAAAAAAAATATTCAAGGAAAAAGCAAAAAGTACTGTTAAGATACTGGGGGTTCTTTCAACAAAAGTTATAATTGCACCACTGTTACAATGTTGTTGGGGTTGAGGGGGGCCTGAAGACCTTTTGTCCTCCAATGGGGGGTCAGAGAGAAAAAGACTGAGGACCACTGCAGTAAAGAAAGGGAAGAAAATGGCCATTAAACAAGTAAAACACACCCAGAGCATGGCAGTACATCCCTTCCGTGTGCTTTCCAGCACCTCCGTTAGCTTCCACAGTCTGTGATCCTGTGGTCTTGGTACTTGCCCACTGTGGGTGAGTGTATTTACTCCCCTGTACCAGGTGTTCACAACAGTGTGTCCTCTTGCCTTTGAGGCAGTTGATTAGTCTTATTGTGAAGTAAAAGTGGTTACAGTGGTGGGTGTCCGCGAATGCTGGAACATTTTTATAAATGTGTGTGCTTTAGGTGTGCACTTCCTTCCAACTCTGTGTCCTTGAGTGCCTGTTCTCGGGCAAGGCTGCTCAAATGCACATCCAATTACAGTTTGTTGTGTTGCAGCAGAGTGAAGTGCACAGCGGGGGGATTGAATTGTCTGCAGGCAGCCAGCGGTAGCGACCTCCGCTCCAGACCAACATTATACTCATCGAGCTGAATATTGATCCACATGTCCAAACTGTGCAGCAGCCAAATGGCCGGGGCAGTCGCGCCAAACTGGCAGAACAAGACTTGGATTCATTTTACAATTCTTGACACAAACATGAAGAAACGGTGATTCGCTGGTGCTTTAAGGTGGCAGATCACACTGAGAGGTTGGTAAAATGTGACAGACTGCAAATGTAACACCACCAGGCCAGGCAGATTGGTGTTTTTCCATGTAATTGTTGGTTTAGAGTCTGTTTTCCTGAGCTATAATTTGCCATTCATTGGTTTAAATGGTGGAATTACGTGCTGCATTTTGTTTTACGTTCAGATTGCATATTCTTTTTGCACTAATTTACATAATGAGGCAGTCAGTCAGTGTGGTCCTGAGGGTTAGGAGAATTACAAACAACGCAAACAGTGCTCAAGAAAAATTCAGTCGACAGAAATCAGAGGAAAATAGCATTAGTGAAATAGACGCGTGTCTCCTTCAGTTTCCTCCTTCCTCTCCTAAGCAGACACTTGATGTAGTTTGACACTGAGGTATTGTTTTATGCCATTAAAGGAAAAAACGAGGCCAAAATATCAGAGTCAGGGGACCTGTTGGTTCCTCCTGTACACCCTGATACAGAATCTGTGCAGTGAGACACATTGGACAGTCATGGTATTCTTTCACAGCTGGTATTCACCAGTTTTTACATCCTCCTCTTTAAAGGGCTCATATTTTGCTGAACCTACTTTTATTAGTCTTTTGTATATTTATTTGTGTTTTGGGGGACTTTAATACACTGCAAAAATCTAAGTCTTAACAAGTCTACTTTTCTCATTTTGAGTCAAAATATCTCATCACACTTAAAATAAGACAATCGCCTAACGAGTAACTTTTTAGTGAGATAGAAGAACTTATTTTTAGATAATAGATCTGGAAAATCTTATTTCAAGAAATCTTATCAAGATCATTTTCACTGGTTCCATTGGCAGATTTATTTATTTATTTATTTATTTATTTATTTATTTATTTATTTATTTTGCTTAATTCAAGCAAAAGGTTGTTTTGTTTTTTTTTTGAGTGATCTGTAAAGGGTTAAAAATTATTTATCATTTTACTTGCATATACAGTTGTTGAAAAAAAACCATTTGGATTCGAAAAGACAAAACTGTTTTGTAACATAAATTAAATTTGCATGAAAACAGTACTGAATCATAATGAGTGGCTTTGTTAAAACCTGATGCCTACATTACCCAGAATGCCATCTGGCTGCCAGCAGTCCATCCCAGATTAAGCTGTTTTATGCCGGTTGCAACATTTAGCCTCGAGCTGCTATCTTTCATCAGATTTGAGAAGAAGCTTATAGAGGTTTTATAAACTCACTTCCTTCCATATTTTTTCACTTTGATTGACGTTTTTTCTTGTGAGTGCTGAATTAATTTTCATTTTTAAAGCCTTTTTGCATCTCTAAATGGTAGAACACAAGTAAAATCAAACGAAACAAGAGCTGTTTACAGACAGATCTAAAATAAGTGCCGTTTTCCTTCAAAGCTAATGCCTCAGGAACTTCATATGTCCAACATGATTAACATTCTGTCTGTATAACTCTGTCTTGTGAGGACTGTTATTGGAAGTTGGATTTGATAACTCAGGGTCATTAAATCCTGGACAGTGATTCAATAACATACTGTCAGTCCAGAGTTGTGTGATCACAGCAGATTGATCAATGAAGTGTTTCACACAGATGCACAGTACCCACACAAGGCTCTGCCCGCAGTGTGGAGCATGTGCACCCCACCTCTGATCCTGAAACCTCCAAAACAAAGCTTTATAGAATATCCCTACCCGTATGCATTCAAGCCCACTGACCCTCATTATCCAAAATACTTGATCTCTATTTCACTCTGACTTTTCCTTCTACCCCATATCTCCGCAGAAAAAAACCCCCAAAAAACTTGACACTAGCTGCATCATTAAAACATGCGCAGCGATACGTTTCAGTTAAATCCTTCAACTTTGTGGGTGGAGAAGAGCTGCAGTCGGAAAAAAACACAGAGGCAGAGAGATGGGTTCACGTGGTCCTGAAGTGGTTATTTCTCTCTAAGGAGCGGATAAACCATATGTGGCATTGAACGAAAACGACATGCATATTTACTCCACAGCTCCAAGGCGTGTTGGGCCCCAAGGATAAGAAAAAGTCAGGAATGAGGTGGCGAATTATTTATTAAACCAAAGGACAAAAGCTTCCAGAGGGAGACAGAATAAGGATAACTCCAGCTTTTCCCTGTTGGTCAGTCACCATCCAGGGAGTGAAGGGAGCTGAGGCGAGCAGAGCGGCACTAAGTATCACCCCGACTGAGGAAGAAAGAAAAGAGAGTGGGCGATGAGGAGGAGGAAACTGGAGGGACTAGAGGGGGAGGGCGCACTGCAGCACCACGCAAATCTAGAGAAAAATGTACCTTCAGGGAGAGCTCTCCTGTAAAAAGTCTTCCAAACCCAATGTCTTCTTCTTCTATATGCAGCTGCTTCATGTATGAGGGACTGTGTTCCAGCAATCAGCAGTCTTTTCAGCGGTTAATCTGCACAGCTCCTATGCTTTTATACTTTCCACTATGTAAATTACAGGTAGAAAATTGAGCAAAATGTTTCCATCAGACTAATGTATTATGTACATTAAGCTAACGCCTTTCAGCCTGCAGAGGTGCTACAGCCCGGGCTTATAATAGCAGTGAGTAAGTGTTTACTACATGGACACGCACGAGGATTGAGGAATTAAAAGTAAGCCCCCAAGCAGCAACAAATGAAACATAGGAGGAAATAAAGAAAAAGGAAAAAATGTCAATATTAATATGTTGCCTTGAAACTTCTAACTTTTCCTTCCATTATAACATCTGAATCAACAGCCCATTTAAGTCTCAAAATCAAGCAACTTCCATTTACCTGCAGTTTACGTTAGTTTAATTAAAGACTAAAAACATAACATTTGGTGTTACTATTTAAATAGAATTAAATAAAAGAAGTAAAAAATAGAAGTCAATGGTCAAGTTTTGTCAAATAATTGTTTTTTTATAAACAGGCTGAGCAAGCTAATATTAGCTAGTGAGCTAACTGCTACCTCTTAATTTAGCCAAAGGCTTTCATGAAATTACACAAACCTAAAAGTTTAATTTTTTTAAAGAAAACATTTTTGACTTCAGCCCCTGAAGCCAAGTTCTTATTTATTCAGTAAAGGAAGTGTAGCTAATAGTCTCTTTTATTAAGATCATAGAGCTATTAGCCATTCCACACAAATAAAGGAATATTTGTATTTACTTAAAAACTCAGATCAAGCTAATTTTTCCCAATTAGTAAAACCACAAACTCTACAATAGACAATCCAATCTTTCCACATCAGATAGAGAAGACTCTGTAATGTAGTGTGCAAGCTCCGTGGTTGTGCTGTAATGTGGAGGGACTTTTGGAAACACGACACAGACCCATATTCACTGCCTGTTTCAGTCTAATCAGGTCCCATTATGTAAGAACAAATAAGGCATGGGTCCAACCACCACAATCCCACAGCATGGCATTCTGTTAATGGAAATGAGCAGTACAATGTATCTTTGTGGATGTGCTACTCAGGGTGTGAATCTATCACTTCATGATATATTCGTGCATGTTCTAATAATCTTTGATATACAGAAATCTACATGATCAGTAAATTAAATACAGGGAAATAGCTGATTTTCACTGAAAAATACAAAATGCAGGGAATAATTTTTTTTTATAATAGTGTTAAATTATTTGGGAAAGACAAAAAAATCATTTGGAAGTTGTGGTAAAAACTGCTGTGGGTCTTCAAGGGTTAAGTTTCATCATTGTTCATCGTACTTTAGTAAAAAGTTTCCAAACTGACTGAACGAGCATCAAACATGATTTATGTATTTGTGACTGATCCAACTAGCAGAGATACTTTAGACTGTAGTAACTTGCATAAAATCTGATGGATATGATGCAATCCATGAAGGCACTAAAGCCCTTAAACAGTGAGTCTTAGATCGATTCCTTACAGGATAAACCAGAGACTCAATTTAGTTCAGGGGCTACACTCGGCCTAGTTTGATTTCAACTGGGCCGGACTAGTAAAACAGTAGCATAACAGCCTTGAATAATGACAACTCCAAACTTTTCTCTTTGTTTAAGTGCAAAAAAAAAGAAAGTTAAATTATGAGAATATTTACATTTACAAACTATCTGAACAAAAAATATGTAAATAACCTGAGAAAACTTACATTTCTTTTGAAAAACAAGTGAAATTTTAACAATACTAAGTTTAAACTTATCATTTACACATGTGTGTTACAGATCTGCTCCACAAAGGCAAAAAACATTTAATAAAAGGCAGAATATTATTAAAATTACACTTAATTTTCTTTTACCATTCCAGGTAGTTCCTATTTGTTCCGGTTATTCACATTTTATTGTTAAAGGATAGTTTGGAAATGTAAATATTTTCATAATCTAAAGTTATTTTTTACACTAAAACAAAGAAAAATTTTAAGTTGTCATTATTTATAACAGGCATAATTGCCCCCCCTCCCGCCAAATTTCACCAAAAAGAATATTTGGAGTCATTATTTACAGGTTATTATTGATGCTATTATTTTATTTACAAATTCATCCCACTGGCCAGATTAGAACCTTCACCGGACCAGTTTTGGCCCATGGGCCACATATTTGACACCTCCGCTATGCTCTTTCTTACATTCCTGTCCTATGACAAAACACAAAAAGCTGCACTGACCTTGAAAAACATGAAGATGCTGTTTTTTAGCATAAAAATCACTTCTCTGTTTTTACATTTGTAAAGGTTTCAGCTTTTATTAGCAAACGCTGTAGTGGGGAGTAGTGAGCTTCTCCGAAAATCAACCGAAAGCTTCAGCACATGTTTTTCATAACAAGTGTTCATGAAATCATCAATAAAAACTGCATAATGTAGGAGAAGCTGGTGCAGAAAAATCCAGGCCAGATGTGAGTGTAAATCAGCCTCCATTTCACCAGAATCAAACATCATCAGATTCTTCATATCACTGGCAACATATTCAGGTTAACAGAGGCATGTTTGAACAGATCTGTTTTAACCCTTTCAAATGGAGTCGAACTCCTTAAATTATTCCTCTTATAAGTCCACGGAACTTTTACTCCCGATTAAGGGTGAAAAATAAAATAAGAGGGTGAATATTCATTTCTGCCACTACATTGCTAAGATATATACTCATACAAGCACAAGTGCATTAGTAAAATATGATGTAATAAAATCTTTTTAACTGATTTATGCCTCAGTCACCAATGTATGCTGTTCATTTTGTATAGAGTTCTGCATAACATGGAGGAAATACATTAACTTTTAAGAGTATGTCTAGTTTTAAACTGCAGGTTTCGCATTTTCTGGCATATTTTATGGTTTATAAGTCAAACAAACTGTGGATCATCGGCTGAGAAGTGTTTATGCTGCAAGTTATAATAGTTTCTATGAATAATTTTTGTTGACTCTCGTCTCTGGCTGTGCTTTTTAAAAGCTGTGGAGCTGAACCACAGCTGTTGTAAAAGGCCAAACTCCAATCTAAAAGAAATATTTCACTGTTTAGATGGATTATTGATGTGTTAATTGTTAATAACTTTGGGTTAAAGGAAAATGCAAGAAAAGCATTGGCCACCATTGGTTATTTTAATGTAATTCCTGGGATGTGACATTCCTGTGACAATAAAAACGCAAACTCCTATAAGATAAAACAAAATAAAATAATTGAAAATTGTATTGTTTCCTTCACGCCGTCAGTCTGAAGCTCATTTCATTGCGGAGCCGACAGCTGGGAGACTGAGGGATGGATGTGGAAGCAGAGTGGACTGATAGAAAAAGGCTGCAGGTGATTCATCTTCCTGAGACAGGCTTGGTCAGGTGGACACAGAAGTGCAGGGCACGTCTGGTTTTAATCAATGGAAATTCCTTCTGGAGTAGGAGAGGCTGAAAGAGCCAGAAAAAAAAAAAAAAAAAAAAGAATTGCAAGAGGGGCTCAGTGAGATGCCGAAAATTTGTAAGAGACAGAGACATCAAGGGAGGGCGGAAAAGAGTGCCAAGAGACAGCCCCCAAAATGAAACATGACATGAATTTATAAAAGCCCCATGTGATGATAAGGGCGACAGTAAATAGAATAAAAGACAGTGATAAATGTTGAAAGGCTGACAAGAAGAGGGGCAGGAGACAGCAGGAATTAGACCGTTTAACATGCGAAGGGCTGTGAATCGAGCTCCCAATCCATCTTTTAAAGTGCCGGAGTGAAACCTCCATTCATCACTGTGCTGTGAGGATATAACTAAAGAAAAGAAAATGTCAGGTAACCAATGCCCCCTGTCTTTTATCGAACTCCTCTCCCAGAACGACAGCAAAGAGTTCCTGACTTTCTGAAAGGCGGTGCGATGATAGAGAGAGCGTTTGATTAAGTAATTTGGTGTTTACTGCCGCAGACTCATCCGTCATACGCGCTGTTTGCTTAACAACTCTTGAAATGGAAGCGCTTAGCAATTAAGATTGAATTGCAGAACGGAGAGACGGGTTCAAATTATATGTGACGCAGTAAAGGAGGCTATTAATTTGGGTTCAAAGAGAGCATGGCCTGAGGGGAAATAAAATGAAGCACTAAAGCGTGTTACACCATCTGAATCTGTATGTGCATGGCCATCAGTGTGCATTCTTAATCTGAAAGCCAGCTTTCCAACTCGCCTAGAGGTAATGTTCAACCCAACTCCGAATAATTAGCTCACTTCCAACGACACCTTAAATAAACGTAAGCTGTCCTCCACAGAGCTTGCACAAGTCAACACGGGGCACTTTGCAAGTAGTACATAATTAATTTGGGTTTCATCAGCCATGAGAAGAGAGAACATGTCCTCGCACGTCCCGACGACACAATCAAAGTTGCGTCTCTACCTTGGGTCTTCTATCGGCTGATCAAAGCTAAGTGGGATTCAGTCTGGCAGCAATGAGCTCTCTGCAACGTCGCTCCGAACCGTAATAGCACCTTTCTTCAGTTTCTGCTTCATTTCACTTCACAGCTTCCAACACCAACTCCAAACAAAACAATCAGTCAATCAAAGCCACATCAGCTATAGCGAGCGCCCAGGGATGAAGCCCAAACACCTCCAAATTTTCATTCACATTAGAAGTAAACAGCAGAGTGGTGATGGGACAAAATGTCAATACAGGAATATATCGTATTACACTGCTGCCAAATATCGATGTTTTTGTTAAAACTTGCAGGCACCCTAAATGGATTCCTCTGCCAGTTTGACTTCTCAGAGTCGCTGCCTCTTGGAACGAGAACACTCGTGGATATGGAAGATGCAGTCGATGTATGTGTTAAAACCTCCAGCAGGTCACCAGCGGTTGGGGTTAGGGTTACGTTTGAGCAATGTTTGAACTGATGTGGTTTAGATTGTGTTTCAGCCACATGTTAAACGTAGAAGCTAGAAGACATACCCTATCAAATGTAGGTGAAGCATGTCTTTTGGCAAGTTCAACCCTCAACGCTCACTTTCACTAAGGTTAGGTTTCCAGTTTTAGGTTAGCACTAAGCTAAGAGTGTATTTTATTCATTGTTTCATCTTAGTTCCAACCCAGTGAATAAACAGAAACTCCAGAAGAGTCTTAAAGGGGTCACGTTTTGCTAAACCCACGTTTATTAGTCTTTGGTTCATTTATTTGAGTATTTGAGGACCGTGTTAGGTCAAAAGGTTTGAATTTGAACCTTTCAGGTGCTGCAAAGGCACCTGAAAGGCAAACTTAAGCAGATTTCTACAACCTGTTTTAATTCCTTCTTAATTTGTGACATTTTATAGCAAGTTACATCAAGACATTTGCACAAATAAGGTCAAGACTTCTGATGAACATTTCTCTGAGTACGACAATTATTTAACAGCAGCAGCGGTTGTAGTAAAAACTGAAAATATGTCCAAACTTCCAGCCGTTTATCTAAAATGTTCAGTTTTTGGCTGAATGGAACAGAGCAGCACAGCCAACAACCTGGAGGGGGCGGGGCCTTCTTAAGTGGCTCATGTGCATTTAAAGGACCAGCACTCCAAACCACCTTTCTGTTGTCATTACTCAGAAATAGTGTTGAAGGTGGACCCACGGAGTTGAATAAATGAAGAATTCAGACCCAAGCATATCACCTTGTGGAGACCACAGGGAAATGTTTGAAAATGCACAATTTGACTTGGAAAAAAAGCAAAATATCACTTATTTGAGTCAAATTTTCTCAATACCTTTGAATATTTTCACATCATTGCCAAACCACCTTCATGAAGGAAGTATTCCTAGGGACCTAAATGTCAGCTAAATCTGTTATATACATTTGACTAGTTAAATCCTTTGGTGAAATAGATGTTATCAGTCATTGCAAACCATCCAAGGGCTAACAAATGTGACCTGATATGTTGAAGCCAATGCCAGTTTGGTGCTGGCTTTAAAAAGACCTGCCGCTATGCTATGCTAAATTCTCTGGTCTCTTTTGCTCCCTTTTGACCTTCTGTCTTCATTAAACTATTGTTCTATTAATCAGATTTTAGGGCTAACAGAAGAACTTAATGTAGTTTGACCCCCTATCCAGGTCTGACCATCAAGGTGTGATTGGCAGCTTCAGTCGGACTTTCAGAGTGTCTGTGGAAAGTGCATTTTCTCCTTAACAGACAGTTTACCCTTCAAAGCTAAAATTTGACCTTCCCTCACCCACCACCCTTTGCATTCCCCCAGGATTCCACTCTTTTATCCAAATATTGTCACTTCTGGCTCAAGAGAACCAAGATGACAGCAGCTAAGATGCAAACCTGGACTTCAAACACCAGTGGGAGACATCATGGTGTCTCCATCCATGTTTTATACACAGTCTATGACACCAAACTTCCTCCAGCAGTGTATCCACAGGACCTTTATGCGAAAGTACAGACCTTTGGCCTGGACTCAAGAACCTCTGAGGCAAATCATTACCTAAGGTCTATAAAGACATCATCAAACAATATCATTATGTTTAAGAATGTCCATTTGACACATAAAGACCCAATGGTACCTTTATAGCAGCTCCTAAATGAGTTACTCGCTCTATTTAACCTTTCTTAAGTAATTTATCACCATTTATTATAGTATTTTCTCCTGTATTTTTGCATTTTTTAAATGAAAATTACTTATTTCCCTATATTAAAGCAACTGATCACGTAGATGTTCATGAAAGCTCAGAATAAATTCAAAGGTTATTATGTAAAACTGGAGAAAACTGGAAAAAAGTGACTTTTTCAGCAAAAATGATCAATAACTGAACTTAAAACAAGTGTCTGCATCCACTGTCACTGATCAAAGTCCACGGGTTTTACTGATGAATCAATGTGGGAGTCGACGAAAGTGTTTCTACATTCACTATGGATCCTCTGAATGTCCAAATGGGTCATATCTGATGACCATGAAAAGATGATAAACTGCATTTCACACCAATTATTTGCATGTATTGATAGAATTACAGAATTAACAGGTATTAAACCATTTAGATCAGTGGATGGTTTTTGTTGGGGACGGATGTTTGAGACTTTATGAGTTAAACAAATGAAGCCTGACTAATTGTCTACGATTCAGAAAAGAAATGCTGAAGGGAAATGTGGACTTCAAACACAACACCAGTCATGGCTCAGGGTTAATTGGTAGTGTGTTTTTGCTTGATGTGTGGGGCCTCAGACAGTCCCACGGTCATCTGAAAATATTGCCTGAAGTGACGTGTTGAGCAGGAATGGAACATTGTAAGACGGATAGTGCAATTGGATTGTTTGTGTAGTTTTATGTAATGAAGTTTGTATACGGACTTTCCATATTTCACTTTGCATTAATGAGAAAAACTTTCAGGGGTACTTTTTTCTTTGTTATGTACATTCACACTGTGATATATATTCAGTGAGTTTCTTGAGGTGTAACATGTTTTGCAGAATTACAGACTTCTGATACAATTCAGTAATTATGGGAATCGTAGAAATGAGTGTTAAAACAGTGTCAACATGATTTCATAAGTTAAATGGTGCCATAACAACCTAAATGAAATACAGTCTAAAATGGCACTGCAAAAAAGGGGTGTCTAAATACAAGATAAAAACACTAAATCTGATGGAAAAAGGTACTCAAAATAGTGAAATACCTATCCATGCAGCAAGATAATTTCACTTGACAAGATTCTTGAATCTAAAAATAATCATGTCTACAGGTGTATGAACACTTAAAATAAAAAATGACCTCTTAAAACAGGTTAAATTATCTAACACTTCTAAATCTAAGGTTTTTTTTATCTTGGTAAAAAAAAAAAAAAAAAAACTAATAATTTGCAGTGGGTAAATAACTTCAAATAACCTTGGCAAACTATGATCACATAATCACATAGTAGCTTCACAGATCATACATTTATTGCTAACGTTTATGCTTTAAAGGAGTGATATTTAGTTTTGTAAATAGAATCACACATTTTCAAACATGTCCCTGTGGTCTCCATAAACTGTAAATGCTCTGCTTGGGTCTGAATTCTTCATTCATTCAACTCCACAGAACTCAAAAGAACACAGAACACACAACTCAAACCTATTTCTGACTGATGACACCAGAAAGATGGTTTTGAGCACTGGCCCTTTAAATGCACGTGAGCCACTTCAGGCCCCGCCCCCTCCAGGTTGCTGGCTTTGCTACACTGTCCTGTTCAACCAATAACTGAACATTTCAGATAATCGGCTCATAGTTTGGACATATTTTCGGTTTTTACTACAACCGCTGCTGCTGATGAACAAGTATGCTGTACTCTTGTGACATAACTAGTTATATATGCAACAAATTAAACAGGAATTAAAACGGGTTGTAGAAATCCACTGGATTTTTGCCGAAATGAAAAGATAGCTTTGCAGCATGTGGAGGGTTCACATTCCAACTGTATGATCTATTAGTGTCCAAATACACAAATAAATGAACCAAAGACTAATAAAAGTGGGTTTACATAAATATGAGCTCTTTAACATTGTGATATATATTATATGACTTTCTTGTGATGCTCAGGTTTTGCAGAATCACAGACTTCTGATGTGGTTCTAATCGTGGGAATCATACAAATGAGCGCTAAAAACAGTGTCAACATGATTTAACATGAGTGTTGAAGCCCTCTACATGGTCAGTGTGATTTTATTTTTCTTGAAAAACCTGACGTATACACATAGATACATGCAATACACAGGAATTCCACCAGGGGGGAGGAATTCGTTCACCAGAGGCCTTTCCAGTGACACTACAAAATTGTGATTGAGGAAGGAGGCAGAACTTTGCCAATTTTGAAAAGGAATTTGCAATTTGTTAGACATGTTTGTGCTGTATTATGTTTTTGTTTGTTCAAAAATAATAATAGTTGAGACCTAATGTATCAAATATGATACAAAACTGAAACACATACATTGAAATTGATGTTTGAAAAAAATTTTTGGGTTGTTGGGAAGGACCAATAAAGGCTCCAGTTTCAAAGAACAGGAATGTTCTGTCAGTGGTTTAATGGTTCAGGCTTTACAAGGTTAATAAGTTAAAGAGTGTCTTAACAACCTAAATGAAATAGAGACTAAAATGGCAAATAACATAATATCCAATCCAATTTTATTTCTAAAGCACTTTAAAACAACCACAGTGGACCAAAGTGCTGCACAGAACACTAGAAACACAATACAAATGAACAAAAGCATAAAAAAATGTAACTAAAATAAAATCAATCAAATAAAACAAGTTAAAATATAAAACAGAACAAAATATCAGCATTGCACGTAATACAACCTTGACAAACTCTGATCAAATAAGCAAACAGTAGCTTCACAGATCCGACATTTATTGCTAACTTTTTGTGCTTTGAAGTTTGCAGTTCTCTGTCTTGGCACATTCGAGTCAGTACCAGTGAAGTATTGGCTTTCCTTGGCGTAGAGGATAGCATATGCTGAATCGTCTTCTCATGTGCACCTGTAATATTTTGGCTCAATTCACTGCTCATGTTTGATAAGAACCATTTTCAGTTGCAGAAAAAATGTGATTGTTCAAACATAAAAAAGAACCAAACACATACCCATCACTAAAAAATGAAACCCAGAGTGCATATTTTGCATCGACACACAGTTCAGTGCTTACAAATATGTCTGACTGAAAATATCGCTTTTATCATCAGCCAGAGAATTCTCCTTTCACTCCTGTCAATCTGAGACATTTCAGGTTCTTTATTTCTGGCACACAAAGAGAGACAAAGATGAAACAGCAAAGTGGCATTGGAGGAAGAGGAGGGTGGCTCTGGGTTTCTTAAGTCTTTTCGTCATCATCCCTTTCCTGTGCCAGCCAACTGTCTGGGTGTCCCTGGAGGCTGGAGACGCCACACTAGATCACAGTGGTAGGAACACACAGACACAAAGACACGCACCCATACAGTAGCACAGAGGACTCCTACTGTCCTCCGTCTTCGGTATCAAATGGCTGTTGTCAGCAGACGCAGGGACACTGTGCTGGATCCAGGCCAGGTCATCCCACTCCAGAGTATTTCATAGCGGCGAGGTCATTCGGCTGCACTGAGAGCTGAGCAGCCTCACTTATCACAAAGTCACCACTGTTGTTTAGAAGGCTTTTAATACGACTCCAAACCACAACTTTATATGTTACAGTAGCTTGTGTTCCCATGTATAATATTTGCCCGGTGGGTTTCTTGTACGAGCAGAAGGATGTTGTCATCACTCGTCTACGTTGCTGAAATGATTATATGCGTAATGAAAAGGGGAAACATGACACTGGACTATTCTGGCCTTTCTCCAAGTAAAAGTCTCATCACAAAGCTGAACACCTGGGTTCTAACAAAGGATACAGATGACTTTATATATTCGGATGGCACTTTTCTGCTTTTTTTTTAAACAAATATATTTTCCTAATGTGCTCAACTCCCATGAGACTCTGATAGCACTTGTGACTAACACATCTGATGTTACCTCCTGGGCAAAACCACAGCCATGAAGCATTTTAATTTTCACTTAACAGGCAGATGTTTCCGGATATTGCACTGGCCCACAGAGGTGGTGAAAGTACTCACATTCTGTTCTTAAGTAAAAGTACAGCTGGATGGAAAAATACTCTCGTAAAAGTAGAAGTACTGATTCAACTCCTTTACTTAAGTAAAAGTGAAAAAGTACAACTTCTCAATTGTAATAAAGTACAAAAGTAAAAAGTAAAAGTGCATTTTTTGCCATAAATGATCAATACTTATTTACATTACATTACATTACATTACATTTATGCATTTGGCAGACGCTTTTATCCAAAGCGACTTACAAACAGAGGATTTACAATCTAGCCACATAGAA
>JAQQZY010000015.1:7604624-7616715 GCA_030068375.1 Ostorhinchus rueppellii
AAACCACCAGATTTGAAGGGGTCAAATGAACCACCGCTGGGTTTTCTAGGTAAAAAGGTCAAATGAACCCTCTCTGGTACTTCTAGTGTTAAAGCTTCATAATGGGAGATTACAAACCAGTGGGTGATGTTACAGTAACTTTATCCATTTCTTATTTACAGTCTATTGGAAAGGACCAAATTACCTGAACTCTAATGGTGCAGCTAAGTCATGATTCTTTGTTAATTTGTTTCTTTTATTAAGATATCAGACTGACTGCAGTTTCCACAGCTCTGGAGTTGTGTGAAATACTTTTAAAAAGGTCAAGTGGTTTTGGTGTGCTAATATCCCAGGAGCTCTGGAAGGAAAAGTGCTCTGAAATATGATGTGATGAAACTGTACTGCAATTGAGACTATCGAGAGATAGAACTAGACAAGTGTGTAATGTGATAAGAATGAAGCTCTACACTATAATTTATAATCATCATTTTATAATATTGTGTGGATTTGAGAAATGCAAGGCAGACAAATATTCAAAGAACTGATCAATTCAGACACCATGAAAATAAATCTGTCAGCACAACAGTTGTCATTATCACTTCATATTTATTACATCCAGCCTTCATATCATCTGAATGCAGCGTTGACATAATAACAGCTCTTCTACATTCATGTTTTCTGTTTGAGTTTCCTGTGCATATGCTTCATTGTAATGAAACTCCAGCTCAAATCCTGCACACTGCGGTAATGTGGCATCTGAATGGGCCTGTCACTTATGATGCTTTGTGGGGAAAGCACTGTGACAGCTCTGTCTAGTTATTTCTATTATTGTTCGTCTGTCACAAAAAGATGACGCACGTTGCAGTTGGTGGAAGAGTTACATCCTATCACAACCATCAGCAGTGTCAGCTTGACTGCTGCATCAGTGTGGGTTTCCGCTGCTTGGACTCTAACTAGAGGTATCAGCCTGTATATTTTATGGTGCACAAAGTTTGGAATGTCGGTTTTCCGGTTAATGTAGCAAAGCAATCGCATATTTATGCTTTCAGATTCATGAATGAGCACCTATCATATGGTAACGTCTTTATATTCCAGTTAGATTACATTCAGAACAGTCAACCCACACATGTAAAGATAGTGGAATGAGTTTGTAAGAGTCAAACTAAAGATAGATAATAATAAAGTATAATAAGTATTAGATATAGTATCAGCAGAAATTACTAAAGCATTATGATCTGATTTCATAGATGTACATACTGTTTCATAGATGATACATATAGTTAATACTGTTAATATTCTAAATAATGTGTCTATTCATATTTTATGTCTATTTTTTCCCCTTCTTTTTAGCTCTGTTCTTATATAACTTAAAAGGGGCATATTTATCTAAACTCACTTTTATTAGTCTTTGGTTCATTTATTTGTGTATTTGGACCCTAAAAGTTCAGCTGTCTTTATATTACCTTTTTTTCAAGTGGATTTCTAGAACCCGTTTTAATTCCTGCTTAATTTGTTACGTCTATAGCTCGTTACGCCATAACATTTGCACATATAAGGTCAAGACCTCTGAGGAACATTTGTCTGAGTATGACATAATTGTTTGTCAGAAGCGGTGGTTGTAGTAAAAACTGAAAACATGTCCAAACTTTGAGCTGATTACCTTATAAATGTTCAGTTGTTGGTTGAACAGTTCAGAACAGCACAGCCAACAACCGGGAGGGGGTGGGGCCTGAAGTGGCTCATTTGCATTTCATTCTGGTGTCATTACTCAGAAATAGGGTTGAAGATGGACCTGTGGAGTTGAATTAATGAAGAATTCAGACCCAAGCAGAGCATTTACAGTTTATGTAGAGCACAGGGAAATATTTTAAAATAAGTAATTCCATAAAAAAAAAAAAAAAAAAAGTAAATTAACCTTTCAAACTAAAATTACAAAAAACTTATATACTATTTATTTTATTTTATTTTTTTAGTTTTGGTAATTTTATATTTGCTGCATTCTTATTTTCTGAAGTACTGGTGTTCTTAATATTGTGCTGACTGGACTAGCACTCCTAATTTCATTGTGCACACAATGACAATAAAGGCTATTCTATTCTATTCTATTCTATTCTATTCTATTCTATTCTATTCTATTCTATTTTATTCTATTGATTGGTATTGGCATATTATTTTTTAAAAGTAAATATGAGCAGTGTCAGTTTTTCTTCCAGTTTTGTGTAGTTTTAACATTACTTGATTCGATGTTTCTTTAACCCAAGTAAAAAATCCATCAAGCCTTCACTGAGATACCTTGTTATTAAGGATAAACATAGAGGAGGTCACAGGAACCTTAACCTTTGGCTAGCAACATGTTTTCGCTTCAACCTCAAGTCCAATTAAGTGTTTACACCATATTTAGAGGTACACTATTCCCTCCAGGCATTTCTAAGATACAATGTTCATAAGAATGGATAGACATGAGGTCAGGGTGAGCTTGAACTTGACCTTTGCTCCATGGACTCGTCTAAAAAGCACCACAGCTTGACATGGATACTTCTGTACTCCATTCGCTGTTCAGTATTAGATCATGCAACTAACTATGATGACATTCTCTGTCATTATTAAGCGATTTTGATAACTGAGCTGTCATTAACTCTGTCTACAATAGATTTGTGTCAGTCGACAGGCTTGCTTATTAACTTTGTGTCTGGTACTGAGGTGGAATATTTAATGCTTTTTATACATTTGATGACGTTGTAGGTATCAAGAGTACATGTGGCTAGTGTTCTTAGTAAGCGAGCATTCACAGTAAGTCAGCAGGATATGTTCTTACTATTGCAGTTTGGAATTGTGGGTGATGTTGACTTAAGTGCACCATAACTTTGGGTATGAGACAGTAGCTGATATAGTCCACTTTATAGGTTGTCACTGCGTCCATCTCATTACTGCGAAAGCATAAACTAAACCTTTTACTCCAACAACATTCATGAGATTTACTTGTATCCCATTCACCATCAATACAAAAACTGACTGAAATGAACTGAATACTTGTAACCCAGAGTGAGGTGATGTTGTCTCCGTATACGTATAAAGGCACAAGCTTTCACTTAACGGAAACATCTGTAGTTATAATCCATCAGTCCATGACACAGGCCTGCTCCAGCTCTCCTCAGTAAAATATTGTACACAAATTGCCTCTTACTGTGGATGCCAATTTTTAAACTGGAAAACTGTTGCCAGGTTTTCTTGTCATCTATTACACAAAAAGGAAAAGCATAGTAAACATTTGACTGTTTGGTGAAATAGTGCTTATGTAAGAATCCTGTTCAGTTTGCATCATTTTAATCTTTGATGGCAGCCACCAGACATCATTTGCCGTCTTACTTTTATTAGCGAGGCAGTCATCCATCTATTCTCATCTCCTCCCTAATCCTACCCCTGGCTCCTCAGTCCTATAACCGCTGAATGCCCACCTATGCAGACAAATGTCTCTGAACCCATCTCTAATTAGCCCACCCTTTGCAATTTTTGTTCTTATGGGCCCCAAACCGATTACCGACACATCCTGTGTTTATCTCGTCTCGCTGTTCGCCTCATAGCAATCATGCACAGAGCCAAAATAAAAAAACACATCAACACCTCTGTCTCCTCCTCAGCACATTACAAGTCAGCCAGGTTGTCTGTTTTTAAGCCCTTTATTTCTCAGTGCTACATTGTGAAATTTCCCGATGAGTATAGAGTAGTGCCTTAAGATTCTTATCAGACTCCCATCAGAAGGGCAGCCACTCGGGAATTAAAATTAGAAAATGAGCCTGACAGGTGCTTGTTTTCATTCCAGGTGATATCACTCATCAGACAGGATCCGCTGAGCGAGCAGACAATGTTTGGTGTCTAATTTAGGTCTCTGTAGGCAGAAAGGAAGAGCTTTTTAATGAATAGTGATGGTACCGGGGTGATTAGAATGCATGGAATTAGCCTCATATGGCTGGAGTGTAATCACTTGTTGTTGTTGTTTTCCCTTAGTTGTCATTTATTAAATTGTAAGCTTTGGAATATGGCTTTTATGGTGCATATTAGCAGACTCACACCACTGAGCTGTCGATGTATAGAATCATTGAAGTCCAGTGATGCAGACGTACAGACCTTGTGTCTTTGTCAGCAGTAGTAGATGCTGTTATATTTGTATTATATGGAGTTCTCTCATCTTAGTTCTTTGGCCATTGTGGCCTTGGTTACGTACTGTGATGTGGTGTATTTGACATGTTGTACTCCTGTCTGTTGTTTTCTGCTTGATGTCATTGTTGTCACTGTTGTTGTTGGTGTGTTTTTCTATGTTCAGGAACTGCTCAAACTGATTGCTCCCTTGGAAACTAATGAAGTTTTCAGTAATTGTATGCATTGTACATGTGGACATGCAACACATGGAAAGTGACCCTCTGTATTTTGAAGTAGTGGGCTGCCCTGTTAGACACCAACGAGCAAATGGGGGTCAAGTGCCTTGTTCAAGGGCCCATCAGCCAACGCTACAACAGCAATTGTGTATATAATTGTGTTATTGCATTAATAGTGGGTTATATTAGCTGATCACAATGTTTGGGGGGTGCCAGGTTACTATAAATTTCTGGGGAGAACCCTGATAATAGAATGTGCCCAAAAGTATAGGATCATGAAATTACACATGCCCGACTGCAAAATTAAACAGAAAGAAAAGAATGTTTTCTGCTTTAAAATGAGCTGTTGTCTGCTTATTGTAAGTTTCCACGCACAGTATTTTATTTTCTAAACGCAGATCACTCAGTAATGGAACACCTACCCCAAATTCTATTAATATTGTACCATATCATCAGCAACAGCACGGCATTAGCACCAAGTTTGTCCATTAATAGCAGCAAATATATGTATAGCTTTGGCTAAATAATTAAGCAAGCAAATAATCAAATATTTACCAAAGACTAATGTCCTTCTGTGGTCTTTATAGTTCAGTTTGTTTATTCTTTTCACAGTTCACCATGTACAGATGGTTCATAAAGAGTCCATTCTGTACATGGTGAACTGTGAAAGGAGGATAGGAAGGTAAATGCTTCTCTTACTGCTTGGTTACAGAGCAGCAACAGAATAATGTGGTACTACTCAGACACTGTGTTGTGAGGCTGAACTGATCGACCCCATAAACCCCAGTAATTTTATTTAACTGTAGGTCATGCTAAATATATGGATGTGAAAATGTACAGCTTTTCTTTCAAGGTTTCCTCCTCTATTAGGTGAAACCGTTGATTTCTTTGTGTCCAATAAGTCACTATTAGACTGCGACATCAGTCACGTCACAGCATTATTCATCACAAGTATTATAGACTGATACTGAGCGATTGTAAGAGATAGACATTAATTTCATTTGAAAACAGAGGACATGACGACAGTAATATTTGTTGGGCTACACAAAGGACATGGACATGTATTATCTGTATTATCACTTCCTGAGCATCATCTGAACCAATACCAAAATATCCCCTCATCTAATGTCATTTGTCAGAGTTCACAAAGGTCTGAACACAAACAGTAAATCTGCACCAGAACGTTTCCTTAATAAGATGCTTACATGGCATATTTATGACTTTTATGAATACATTATAAAAACATTAAATATACAAATAAACTTTAAATCTCATGAGATTTCCAACATAATTTGGAGTAACATTCAACATTTGGTGAGCTCGACTGCCAGTCCTAAGAGTTAGTTTTTGTATAGACTTTTAACAGTTGTGTTTGTCTATTTGTTTTTCACCAGGTGTGGCTGCTGCCGGTGCTGGATGCAGTGAAGGTGTCTCCTCTTATAGAGAAGGTCAGCGACCACAAAGACTTCAAGAAGCTGCTCAGGACAAGAACTAATGTTCTAGTGCTCTATACAAAGACAGGTGAGGGAAAACGGATATTAAGGTTTACCTGGACTGTATATTGACATACCAGAAAAGTAAAATAAAACCTACATACATACGTCCTTGAAGGCAACACCAAATGAATACACAATAAGTACAGTGAACAATAAGACAAAGTGAACAACAACAACAGCAATCAAACAAAACAAACACACACACACAAAGAAAAAACAGTACCCATGTGTTCATACTCACATAGCTTCTTCAGTTTTATTCCGTGCATAGACCATCTCTTTAAACCTCTTTTTAAATTGGCTGATGTTTGGACATTTTTGAGCTCCACTTTCAATCTGTTCCACACTTACTCCACAAATTCAGACACAAAAACTTCTCCTTGTCGTTCTCACTTTTAAAGTTTTGAAATGATGTGTCCTCACAGTTCATAATCCCCTTCCCTTTCTTTGAATAGTTTTGGAATATTTCCTAGTAATTTGTTATGTCTTATTTTATATGTATCGGTCAATGTATCGGTTATTGCTCAATATATTGGATATCAGCTTTTTAAAGTCCCCAATATTGATATCAGTATCAGCCCCAAACATCCTGTATCGGTCAGACTCTAATCTCTACTATAATTCTTATGCTTTATTCCTTGAGATTAATATCGACTCAAATATTAAATTACATATACATTATTGGGTGAATATGTGTACATTGTAACTGAATATGTGTAAAACCTTCAGATAATGGCCTGATATATTCAGCACACACAAGTGTTAAATAATCAAATTGACATTGAATGTGTATAGTTATTGCTCTGTTTACATAAAAATTACATGTAAATAAATGTGTTAGGCCGAATTCAATTGACAATCATCTCGAATAATGACGATAAATTATATGGACAAAATGTGGACACGTTGAATTCAGGCCTTTCTTTTCTAACGGGTCTGGGTTACAAAACAATCACGACAAATGTCAGAATATAGTTTTATATTATGGGATAAATATCATAGCATTGGTTGATTTGGTTTGAATTGTTATCTTTAGTTCCGAAATGCCTCAGAGATGGGTTTAACTTAATTTCACTCAACATTGATTTTGTTGGGTTTCTTTTTAAATCTATGACTATGATTTTAAATGTTCTGCCTCTAAATTTCTAAAATATTTTTTCTGCTCTGACTGTAAATAATCATTTCCTACGACAACTAACCACCTAGTTTCTTCAAATCTCACTTAGAAAGAAAAATATGTCTTTAAACTTTAAATTCCGGCAATTTTACAAACATAGCACATCTGTTTGAGGTCAAAGAAAGTTGGCCAAAGGGAAAACCGCAAGAAATTTTCATGCGGGCTGCGCAAAGTTATTCTCTTGCACTGTTTTCCTCAAAAGCAGGCATTACCGGGCAAGCTTTAAACCCTCTGTCAAAGACTCAACTGCTATCAAAATGCCTTTGAGCGTAATGCCCGTGGTGTGTGGGTCCATACAAGTCAACCAAGACCACCCATTTAGCATGAGCTAGCACAGGCACTTTACAGTTTGACCTTTTAGAAATAGCACACAATAGCGCACCTACCTAAATTTTCTTCCAGTTTCCACAGCAGCCCGCACAAATTGATCGCCGAGGTCATACAATCCTGTAATCCAAAATTGTCTTTTTCTCCATGGAAAACGACCCCTGAACACTGTCATTATTATTATACTATGAAAACACGCTGAAGTAGCTTCAACATCCAGTTCTCGACTGTGTTTGCCCCTCCTGTCACATGATAGTGTCACATGACGTAGGAAAACAATGTTGCGCAATACTACCACACTGGCTGGGAATTAGGCTCAAAGGCATTTGGATAGCAGTTCAGACTTTGACAGAGGGTTTAAAGCTTGCCCGGTAACGCCCGCTTTTGAGGAAAACAGCGCAAGAGAATAACTTTGCACAGCCCGCATGAATATTTCTTGCGGTTTTCCCTTTGGCCAACTTTCTTTGACCTCAAACAGATGTGTTTGTAAAATTGCCGGAATTCTCCTTTAAAGAAATATTGATGTTTATCTCAAATCAGCATGAACAGGACATCTTATGATTTGTAGCCATCAAGTGTCCTTATATTTTTGTTTATATAGTTTATAAACCGTGATATTTATCACCATATAAAACTATATAAGGACATTCGTCATTACTGTTTCGTATCCCAGACCCCTGTTAGAAAAGAAACACCTGAATTCAACTTGTCCCAACACTTTTGTCCATATAGTATAGCCGTAACACTTTACACTTAAGTCAGATTAAAAATGTATTTTGCCTCAATAATGTGAAATATATTTATTTTTAAAAAAATGTTTTGAACAATGTTTTGTGCAGTGGTAGCATGCAGCCTTTATTAAAGGCATGGTCACGGTAGTCTCAGTAATGAACTTGCAAGTACCCATCTTATACAATTAGAGAGTACCCATTAAATAGAAACTAAAACGCTTTACACAGTCCAAAAGTTACAAATTGGCTTTTTCTTCCTACCATCAGGGAATGCCTAATGCACCCGGATAGATTTTAATTCCATTTTCATTTGCAGATTTCAGAGCAGAGGCACGCACTCAGCAGACTTGTAGAAGGAGCCGTGTGGTGTTAGTGATTTCTCCTCTCAAAAGATCCTCCCATCCCTCGATAAGCAGCAGTGGACTGTCAGAAGCCTACAGCCACAGATTTGTTTCATAATTCATGGCCCATTTCAGGCTGCATTAGGTCATTGGATAAGGCTTGCATGCATCGAGCTGCATCTCTGATTGATCACTGGCTGCAGTATTACTGAGTCCATCCATGTCTAAAGACAGTAAAGGTTCCCCTTCCCATGCAGATTTTCGACCACATTGATCCTTCTCATCAAATAATTATTTGACAACTTGCAGCCACTGCATTAACCAATTCATTCACTCGTTCAGAAGGGCACCTGCCGTTGAGTTTCTGTTCTGGATCCCAGTGTCTGTGAGGTGTCATTAAATCCATGTTTATAACCCCGCCTGCCCCAGACGGTGTTTTTTTTTTTTGTTTTTTTTAACCACTAGGAGAGATACATTGCGGAGGTTGATGGCTGAATTTCAATTTTGTTATTTTTCAAAGAAATGTTTCAAAATTCCGACTTAGACAATTTCTCTGAGATTATTCAACCAATTCTTTTCAAATTTCAGACACATGCTCCTTACATGTGCGTTTATCTCCATTTTTGCTTTTTCTTAGATGTACATACTCAAAATAATCCCTGGATAGATAGGGTATCAGTGAGCTGGAGGGGCAAAGTGTTGTGCAAACGGTGCATTATCAGTAAGGTCTGATTGCTTTTTCATTTGTTTATTCTTAGTTTAATGTTCAGGTCCAGATGTATTGTTTTTCAGTATTTAATACTTTGTAATAGTGGGTAATACTGAAGCCCAGGTACTGATTATGTCTGCTGATTATTAGGCTATTTTTGTACTTATCACTGTTATTGTATTGGCCATTAAAATTCCAGTCGTGGCTCACTTTGACTTCCACACAAAACTGACATGATTGACTGAGTTGCAGTTGTATTTACATTGAACAAGTGACTAAAATAACTTGGTGTCCTTTACATCACAGTTCCTGTTTTTTGGGTGTTTTCAGGATGCAAACAGTAGCATTACATCAGGATGTTTAAACACATCACCCTGTTGTTCAAATATGGTCACTTGTGGCTCTTATAAGCCAGCAGCCTAGATGGAAATTTGAAGATTCGAAAGAGTATTAAACAAATGATGACTACGCCTTTTACACTGTGACCAAACCTTGAAAATTATCCCACTGCAAACCTGTACCTGCCAGTATCTTCTTATTGCCTGATCTACACATGATAATAAAGTGATTCTGAATTACCAGATGTTTGTTACTGACCCGGTACAAGGCAGCACCCTGGGGAATCCATGTTAGTGCCCTTAAATCTAAATATAGCCTCAGACTACAGCTTTAAGGAAGGAGGAATTGCTCTCTTTATTCTGTGAATAAAACATGTTGCAGTTCAGAGCAGGGGAGTGTAAAAATGATTTATGCCTTACACATGGACTGGAATATTACACTGTGTTTACTTTACTCGGAGGAATCTACGTTGCTTGCCATATCTGATGAAAATCCCTAATGTTACAGTGTGTTGTTTTAGCTGGCACAGTATATTACACAGTGTTGTGTGAACTGCACAGCTCAGTAGATTGTGAAAGTCTCCGGTGATCACAAAGTCTTCACATCTTCCCCAAAAGAACTCACACCCATCGTCCACCGTGGATTTGAATGCGCCGTTAAACAGTGTGCAGCAGGTACAAACGGTGGTTGGCCAAAACCTACCTGCTGGGTTTCTCCACCGGCTGGAGAGTCAGAGTGTGCTGCAGTCTTTGTACCGCTGTATAATCCTCCCGTCCCCTGCTTAGTCCCACTATTGTAAGATGTTGAAAGCTGATGTAACTTAAGCACCCTCCCTGAACCCAGCCAATGAAAGGTATCAGAAACCCAGTTCTCTCACCCCCCAAACTCAAACTCGGTGATCTCTCTCCTCTTTCTTTCTTTCTTTCTTTAGTAGGACGCTGAGCTTCACTGTAACTCTATTCCTCTTCACTCTCTTTGACATGACAGTATCCTCAGTGTCTCCAGGCCTCGGGATTGTCCTGAGCTATTGATCGGTTTTGGTAACATACCGGCTGACCATGCTTCCCTCTGTGTCTGCAGCTACATCAGGGGACTCCCACCTGAAGCTCCTTTCTGATGTGGCCCAGACAGTGAAGGGCCAAGGGACTATTGCCTGGGTCAACTGTGGGTAAGTAATAGGATGACTGAGGGGGAAAAATCACTGCGAATGTCAGTGGAACACTCCGTCTCCCTCCATCACATCCATTGACTGGCTGTCTTCATCGACGTTACGGCCCTCTTTTGTCCAAGGGAAATTTCTGACAGCGCTTATAAAGGCAGAGCAATTTACTCCTCCCAAGAATGTCTCCGCTGCTGTACATCGACACAATTTATGGCTTCTTCAGCAGGGTGTAAATGCCCTCGTTCCACTGGTTCTATTATACGAGCACGATTTGACAGAAGGCCACTCACTTAGTGCAGCTATTGAAGCTTTGGGGCTAATGTGTTACATGTCTTTGTACCAGTGCAGTTCTCAGTTTTCTAGGTTTCTGACACATTTTTACCCTGGAATAATAAACACAACACACACATAATGGCCTACTGAGTATCAGTGAGAGTGAAGATACAGGATCGGTTTGTTTTTTCTGCTCTGTTGAAGTGTGTTTAGGGCTGGGTGATTATCCCAATATAACTCTGTATTATGACAATTACCACTATTATTGTATATACTTTTTTTAATACCCCTGCCTCCCCAGACGGTGGTAGATATACCAGGAATTCTGTCTAAAAATTGTTTCCATCCCATTTCTCAGATACTGTTCACCTGATTCTTTTCAAATTGGATGTGTTTTTTACCACTAAGGGATAAGGGAGGTGCAGTGCACAGTTTGATGACTGTATTTTAATTATGAGATTTTTTAAATACATTTTTGAAAATTTCAACTTAGACAATTCATCTTACATTATTCACCCAATTCTTTTACAATTTCACACATGTTCTTTACTTGTGCCTTTCAATTTTTTATTTTTTTTTCTTCTTTTCAGCAAATTTTTGAACGACTTTAAAATGATTTAAAGTTAATACTCAAAATGAAACCCTGGGTAGTAGGGCTGGGAATTTTAGTTGTACAGGAAGGCCGATATGATACGCATTTTGTTACAGCGTCTCCAATCCAGTATATTAAAGATCCATGTGTGGCATCTTGAGATTCGATATGATATGATATGATTGACATGAAAATCATGATAAAGACCAATTAAACGCATTCTGATTCAACACATTCATTCTGGTAAAAGAATATGCAGTGCACTTCAATGAGCTTGATTATTTATTTGTCTATCAAATAAAACCATGACTTTTCATAAACTGGCTTTTGTGCAATTTCAGAACATCTGCTTCACATGCACAAGTTAAGTTAGGACGCCAACTTTAAATCTGTGTTTTCTTTACCATATAAATGTCTGCGATTTACATTTTTTCTTAACAATACTAATATATGGAGAACATATACCAAAAGAAAGGAAACTAAAGAAATGCTTTTTAAAATATGTTGGTAAATTCAATATATAATAATAATAATAATAATAATAATAATAATAATAATAATAATAATAATAATAATAATGGATTAGATTTTT
>JAQQZY010000015.1:7616815-7642905 GCA_030068375.1 Ostorhinchus rueppellii
CCTTAGCATTAGCCATGTTTCAGGACTAGCAAAAAGCAACTGACACTGGCCTTTTTGGATGTCTTCAAATTTATCAGTGCCCAGTTGCATAGCTGTGATTCCCATCTTTCTTGCCGCTTTCACCTGGTCTTCCATTAACGCTTTCAAGGGTGAGACGATGATAACCAGGGGGTTTTCAGTAAGATCCATCCTTTTAGCCACCAATGGAGCCAGCTAATATATAAGACTTTTGGCGTAGCCGGTCAGCAAAACAGCAAATACATCTTTCTTTAAAAGAAAAGACTTCAGTGCTTTTATTTCATTTTAATCATGCATATTTTTATCCATATCTATTTGTTTTGAATGTTCTGTATCTAGATTTCTTAAAGACTGCATTAAATACACAACTTTCACTCAGGTTCAAAACTCAAAAAATTAAATCAAGATTAATCATGTTACAAACAAACTTTCTTGAAGGTAAAATGAGGTGAAAACAAATCAGAAACAATACTAGAAGGAGAAGAATAAAAAATGTAAAAATTACTAAAGCATGGTTGAAGGAAGGATATTTATTTTATTGACTTGGTTTTGTTCAGAATCATATACAGTCTCATGTTAAAGAATCAAATTACCACATTTAGTGTCATTGGCCAAAGAGGATGCAGATTGCAACTGAATGAATGCACTCCCTCTAGCCTACCCACCCCACAGTGGCCATGAAATCACAGTCCCTCATTAGAGCCCAGGTTTGTCCTATTGGCCTTTTTTTGTTAAAGAGAAATTTACTCTGGCACACACTCAAACAGAAAAGGTCATGGTAGTGCACTGTAATGGTGAATGCCACTCACTGTAAAATGAAAAAAAAAGAAGAAGAATGCATTGGGTTCATTCTAAGGTAACAAAAGATGGCAATTCACATTTTCATTTGATTGATTATTCATCAAAACCTATCACATTTCTATTCAAATGCTGCAATCAGACCTTCTTAAATCTTCCACACTGGACCTTTTTTATAGCCACTAAAGGCCTCTTGTCATCAATTAAATTTAATCAAATTCACTACAAATAAAGTCCAGCTGTTCCTGTCACTTCTTGTTGCCTCCTATTGTAAAGGCCTTTGTTTGTAAGTCTTCAAAGCATGAATGGGATCTCTTTGTTGAATGGTATTGATTTGGAGAGAGGTACTAAAGAACAACCAAGGCGTAAGATATACAACAAATAGCGAGGGCAATTTCCAACAAGCAGAGAAAATATAGTGGAACATCTTAGACTTTATTGTCCCCTTAGGGAAATGTACACATTATACAAACAGGCAGTGTACAGTAAAAACATACAGTGAATACCAAGAACAGGATGTCCCCACAATACGGACGAGATCAAAAGAAGGAAACTAGTTATGGAACCTGCGAAGAGGGAAAAGCAATGCAAAGGAGCCACGGGACTTTCTGTCACATAGTGGTTGCATATATGTGACAACTATCCCCTGTATTCTTCATATGTCATGCCTGGGTTACAGCAGGAAATCTCCCAAGCTGGTCTAGATTTTGTGTCAAATCCTTCCAGTCCCTCTGAAATGTGGAAACCAAGGTTAAAAGTTTTTGGTAATAATTTCAGAAGGCATTTTTGGCACAAAACCAACATAACACATCACAAAAAGAACTAGATACCCTGGCAATTTTACGCATCTGGAACATTTTTGTAAGTAATTGTAAAAATATTGCTAAGTCAGTATGTGCTGAGCCAAGAGTGCCTGACTATTCCAAAAGAAAGTTGTAATAAAACCCAAAGGTGCTTAGAGGTGATGAAGTGATGACATGTTATATGCCAAAGGTTAATTTCAGTGTCACATTGTAATGTTCTGCAAAACAACCTAACTCAGGAACAGAAGAGGACACTGTGACTGCACTTCATATTTGGTTGGATATAGAATTAGTGACCCTATCTGGAAACTGCCCTGCCATTTCAGCTAAAATACAATTTGAAATGGTCAACTATTTTTTTATGTCAAGGAGTGGGTTGCATCGTGGTAATAAGAGATAATGTCTATATTTTTGTGTTGGAAGTGGCTCCTTGTTAGTGTGCAGTGAGTTTGAATTCCTTTTTCATACTTGTTTAGCTATTTGACTATTTGCAAAAACAACAGATATGTCAGAGAGAAACTTTACAGTGAATTCAACTCTCTTAAAGTACAGTTGCCCTGAAGTACAAAACACAGCAGCAAAAGACAAAACACAATGGCAAAACATAAAACACAATGAAAAAAGATAAAACAAAATGTTGAAGACACATTTGAAAGAAGCAGGGCTGCATCGACGACTCAACTATTCCCCACTACCTCAGGTGAGGCATACAAATCTGACAGAACTGGAAGGACCAGGGCAATTGCTTCTTTCAAATGTGTCTTCAACGTACGCACACTCATATTAATGTTGTGAATTGTCAAAAGCATATCCATCTGCATCACCCTTATGCCACCGAGGGTACCTACACTTTAAGTCTTGGTTAATGTCGTTGTGTTTTGTCTTTTGCTGTTTTGTTTTGCACTTCAGGGTCACCATGCTTAAAGGGTACTTGTAGTGAATTTTCATTGCTAGCTATCTCAAAAGATCATATATAATACTTGCGGTTCTGTCCAGTGACTTACATTATAGCCTGTTGTCAAATATACATGATTACTAAGTCACTGCTTCATCAGTCAATCGTGGTCAGTGGTATGTTGCGTCCTTCATGGGCTGTTCCAGCACCGGTAGTGACACAGACTCATTTTGTCCAATTACCTGGGCTGTGATGGACTGGCCACAGACACCAGTCTAAGATCGGCGGTTGTAGCTCAGTTGGTAGGGCGGGTCGTCCATTGGCCGAAGGGTTGGCTGTTCAAATCCTGACTCAAACTGTCCACATGTCGAAGTGTCCTTGAGCAAGACATCGAACCCTAAATTGTTCCCAGTAGGGTCTGGCAGCGCCTTGCATGGCAGCAGCCGCCGACTGATGTATGAGTGAATGGGGGAACGTACGGCTTTGGAAAGGGCTTCGGGCATCGTGAAAGTGTAGAAAAAGTGCTATGTAAGTGTCCATAAGATGACACATTATTGGCCAGTGTTGGGTCGCATGTCTAGGTCAGTGGTAGCATGCTAAGCTTATAGGTGGACAAAAAACAAGTGCAACAATAACAAGTGTGTACTTTCCATTTAATTGACTCACCGACTTACTGCTCGTTTACTAGTTCTCCTTCACCTGGAATCAACAACATGTATGTCACTCAGGTTCAGCAATGGCTTCTTCCCATAGGTTCTGCCCACACGCATAATTTGCGTAATAGAAAGGTCCCATATGGTGCATTTATGGGCTTTTTTTTTTTTTTTTTTACTGGGTTTGTGCTTCCCTTGCTTATAAGTAGTAAACAAAGCACAATTAATGCTGCAAACATGACCAGTACAGGTACACTTTAAGACAGTGGTCACTCAGCATGAGGGGCTTAAATGGAGGTGGAAAGAGCTGACACTGGACAGTTGCTGGTCATCGGTCATCTGAAGGTCCTAAATCAGACAATACTGTGACATTTTGAACAAATTCATTGTCTGCTGTACATAAACTCTGCATCTTGAAAAATTTCTTGGAACAGTTGGGAAATTGTAAATGCGTCTTTGTAATAGGCTGTAATATTAGAAAATGGTAACCGCAGCATTCATATTTGAATCATTTTCAACTCTCATGCTGTTTAGTCGGGCCAAGCATGGAAACACATGTAAGGAATTTGATTGTATTTGGACAGACTTGGAAAAACTTATCCATTCTATCTGTGTCCACTGTATGTGTGTTCTATAACTGATTGGCCACGCAGCAGGGCTGAAATCATTCTCTCGCCTGTATATCATTCAACATTTTACCCTTTTATATCAACACCACAACATTAAACCAAATTAAATCAAACATCACGATCACGAAGTGTTGCAGCCAAAGCAGAACAAATGAGTTACATGAAATCTGGAGTATTATCAGTCTACAGTGCTACAACTCTAAACCAAGCTTTTAATGCTGACAAAATCAAAAATGGTCATTTGATCTGCATTAATTCAGTCTTCAAGCAGAAAAGCTGAGCCTTCTTTGGTTCAAAACAATTCATTATTCTGCTTTTTAAAAAGTTTTTTTATCAGAATGAATTAAAAGAAAAGAGTGACTTCAAGTTGTCAGCGCTTGATTTCTGTTAATGAGAAGATCAATTTTTACTTGACAACTAGTTGATACAGCATGGGTGTTTCACTCTTACCATTAGATTATTAATAGTCTTACTGATTAATCATTTATCTGAGTAATACATGAACTAAAATCATTAGATTTAGCTCAAGCCAAATGGAAAATGTTTTCATAGCCCACACTGTTTCCTCATAAGACAATATGCCCACACTGTGGAAGTGTTTACATTAAGCAAAAGCCTCATGCTCCCAAGGCACAGCCCAACCAGTTTTCCCTGAGCACAACTTGCTTTGCTCCAGAGTGATCTGACTTTAGCTTGTTGTTCTTCCTGCTAACCCTCCTGGTGTTCACTTCCACTTATGTTACGTTACACCTGTCAACCCATCAAACTGATGAACCGGAGAGGAAAGAATGTATCCTAAAACAGGAAACTGGGAGGAAGGCATGTAAGTCCCCTTTGACACCTAATGCTCACTGCAGCATTCACAATCTCTTTCAAGCTTGTCCGGGATCGAAGGCCCGGGCAAACGGAGACGGAAAAAAGCCTAAAGAAATCATCAGAACTCTTTCTTTCTTTTTCTTCAAAGCTGCTCCATAACATGTGTGACTCAGTTACTTGCTTTGTCCAGGTGTATACGGTATCACCTCTCTCTTCTTTCTTCGACAACTCCAGCATACTTGAGAGTGTGCTAATGCTAAAAGAGAAAGATTTATCCCGGGCCAGATTCCTGCCAGGGGAGCTCGAGCAAGCTGGGTTCATCACCGCGGGACACACAGATCCGGTGCCAGGCTCCGTAGCGAAGCATTGTGCTATTTGGCATATTTCTCCTGCATCTCCAATGGACCAGCTCCAAATTGACGCTCCAGCCGAGAGCTCATGGTGGACAGAGGGGGGAGAGAGAGTAGAGTGCATATCGCAGCGTGAGAACGGTCAGCACTGCCAAGGACGAGGGCCACCGGGGCCAGAATGACACACTTAGAACAGATGACAGGGACCTGAGCATCGGCCAACTAGGATCCACCAGAGGGACAGATGATCTCATACAGGAAGCCAGGACGGGACGGGGCGGCCCTGCTCCCATTCTTCCGGAAAATTTCGAACAGACACAGAACATGCTAAGCAACATGGTCTTGTCGGTATCAATGGGCCAAAGCGGACCATAAACAAGTACCAACACAGCAAGGATTAGGATTTGCGCTTTGGAAGAGAAATAATTAAATGGGATGCTGGGGCTTCATCCTCTTTGCCTGATGAATCCATTATTAATCCTTTACAACAGAGACCCATGTTGACTTTAGCCCAATGTGAGGTTTTGGCAGCAAAGTGTTATTATTTTAGTAATGTGTTTAGTCACTTGGATGGAAGAATATTTGCCAAACTCACCATATTTCATGGTTGTGTCCACTTTTTTTCATTTGCATACTGTACATCTAATCCAGTTACAACATAAGTGGAAATAATAGTTCTTTACTCACCTCTTTTTTTCTTTTCTTTTCTTTAATGATGGATTGACCATATAAATCCTAAATATTAGCCACATACAAGTTGGACTCAGAGCGGCAATGAATCTTAATCCATTACATATTTTTCAAGTTGTTTCTTTAGTTTCTTTTTGACCTTGTTCTCAGATGTCAGCCTTTCTTTCAAAAATACATTTTTATTAAATCTGATAGTTTAAAACTGGCATTGTTAGAAGTACACTTGCACACAGTTGGTTTGATGAGGCCAAGCGTCAAAGCCTTGAAACTCACTTACTTATTGAAAGAATGCTGGAGTTCTACATATACGCACACTTTCACTGTTGAAGGAAAAACACGGGGATATTTGATAAAATATGAGTATGTTGACATATCAGTTAGAGCTGCGCAATATATCGTTTGAGCATCGTCGTCGCACTGCATGTGTGCGCAATAGTCACAAAGCAGATTCTGTAATGTAGGAGGCAAATTAACTCCACATGTTCTCATCTAATTTCAACCTGGGTACCTGACAGACACTGCACGCAGCGATCCGCCAATCACAATCTTTTGTAATCAGTTTGCCGAAGCAGACCACGCCCCTGCACATGGAGTGAGTCGCTGGTAACAACATTGAAAAATGAGCAACAAACATGAGAAAATCACAGAAAATGAAGACTTGGTGCCAATTATGATTATTTATTATTATTTCAGCCACAAGAAGGATGACATTGAAACACTTGTTCTGTGTCAATATTGCTTTGCAGCTGTTGCCACAACCAGAGGAAACACAACTAATTAATTTCCACATAGCTATTACTGTATATCCCATCCTGTCATATCACAAAATGTATATAGCAGGGTTAAAAAAATCACAGTGTCATTTTTTTCCCAGTATCATGCAGCCCTAGTATCAGTAGTAGGTCTAACCCTTGAAAGGCCACATTTCGAATCATCTGTTGTGACATTCCTCTGCGAAATCCTACTAGAAATAAACTCACCTATGACAGGGCTGCAGTGTGAAATTATGTAATAGTTCCCATCTCTGCAATAGTTAGCAAAACAGATTATTTTCCTGCCATTGAGAAGGTGAAAACCCACTGACTGAATAACTGAGTAATACTGATCATGTCTAACACCTGATGTCTTTGAGAAAGACCTATGTCTATGTTATGACCCACACTTTCTTAGCCCTCACTTTCCTCATGCTTATTTCAGGCTAAAGATGCACCCTTAGTCATGCAGCAAATTTTAATTAACATTTAATTCCTTGGCCCTGGATAGCAAGCTCTGTATTTAATTGGGTTTTTAAATGCCCACAAATACATTCTATAGTGCATTTCCTGAGACCATTTCCCATAATAATGAATAATTACATCTTTACAAATTCTTGCTTCTGAGTTGCATAGGTAAACCTCTGTTTATTTTCAACACCAAAATCATAGCATACTGTATTCCTAAATGGTGACCATGTAATTATATATCAAAGTAGTATTTTAAACAAAAATTTTCAACTGTTGCATATACCTTGTAAAATATTTAAGTGTGGTCAGGTGAAAAACACTTACATACATGACTAAAGATAAGTGGGAACTGTAAAATAAATACATGTGTAACATAAATAGATGTTATGTTAATTTCTTATCGCTGTTGCATGTTTTGTGACACCATCAGAGTCTGAATCTGAACCTTGTGCACACATGCTCAGCTCCTTCTCTAAAGCTTTCCCACACTGGCTGAAAACAGAAATTTAAATTTTTGTGTTTTGCTGTGGCAGTCGATAACAGTATAGGTTCTGCTCAGTCTCTTGGCCAGAATAAAGTTTGCTTTGGCATCTCCACACACCTGGTGCCTCATCAGCTTTCTGTCACCATCCCACCTCCATCACACCTTTCTCCAGCCGCAAACTTCCTGCTCATGGCACAAAGGGACTTAGTAAGCGCTGACGTGACATTACACCAAGAATGAACACATGCAGCAAAGTTCTCCCACTGAACTGCCATTCATTTATTCTTTTTGTGCTGAACTTTAGTCAGTGAGTCACGTGAAATATGCTGGGCCTCTAATTGTTTTTTTGCCTGAATCACCAAAAGATCATTACAAAGGCATAATAGCATGCAGCTTAGGTTTCTGAGTCAGTGTTACTCTGTAATTCTGATCAAATGAGTGTCCACTGTTCCCCTGCCTCCTTGTTCCTGTATGTATGGCTTATTCATCCATGTTTCTGAAGAGCATCTGTTTAACAATGTCAAGCCTTATTTATGTAAGCATGTGTGTGCATATTGTGTCATGCTAAAGATATTTTTTCTTTCTTATTCCTAGTTTTATTCTCATACTGGTCAAGTATTTTGGCTGTTTTTTAATACTTTTTGATTTTTGTCTCTTATATACCACATAAAAAAAATGTTTAACATGCCCATGCTTGGTATCTCTTTTTTCAGCACAACGTCATCTATAATAGATATAGAGATAAGTAGAATTTCACTATAACCTACATCATTAACATATTGGGCCAAAAAATACATAAAAATCCTCAAATTTGAATTGGAAAAAAAAAGGATTTATCCACTTTTCTCAGTTTGTAAAATGGCGAATATACGGACAGAAATGCAACGCCTGCCGTCCCATCTCACCAGTATAAGTGCACATTTATGCTCGGATAAACATATTTTCTATTATCAAATTAAAACAATGATATCTCTGGTTTTCCTTGGTCTATCAACGCCAAATAAAAGCTGGGAGAGAGTTTCAAATCTGCACCGACTAAAGTTGACAGCAGCGCTTCATGTGACAGAGTTTTTTTGTTACGACACTTTCAAGACGCCACATGATCTGATCACACCAGCGTAATCATCCGCCCCACAGGGTTAAGAAATTTAAAGGGTTCCTGTTGAGAATTTTCATTGCTAGCTGTTTCAAAAGATTATGTATAATTTTAGCAGTTCTGTCAGGTAATTAATGTTATAGCCTGTTTTCAAGTATGCATGAGTACGAAGTCGCTGCTTTGTTAGTCAGTCATCGTCAGCAACATGTTGCCGTCAGCACTGGTAGTTTAATTCATTTTTTTTTTTTTTTTTTTTTTTTTGTAGAGCCCTATGTCACAGCGAGGTTGCCTCACAGGGCTTAAATAAACAGTCAATGAAGGAAATGGATTAATGTCCCGGGCATCCCCTGTCCTTAGACCCTGCTTATCAGCAAGGAAAACCTCCAAAAACCCAGTGGGAAAAGAAAAACCTCAGGGAGAACCACAGTGAAGGAGAGATCCACTCACATGGACAGACAGGCTATAGATGCACCAGGACTGATGGACGTCCAGTTACAGATGTAGTTCCTGTCTGTAAAGATGCAGTAGGGTGGGTGCACATGAGGGGGTCCATCTAGTCAGATGAGTGTGAGGAGGTCCATCCAGACAAGTCAGGACAGGGCACAGATGAGTCACCTCAGGTCCTGCCATCATTGGCCCCCAGGCAGCTACATCTGAAACAATAGCCACTCCCCCAGAGGGTAGTGGGGAAAAGGGACACCAGATGAATAGTGATCATGTAGTGATTATAGTGACGCAGACTCGTTGGATTGTACGATTACCTGGGCTGTGACGGACTGGTCACTGACCCTTTGCAGCACACACCAGTCTAACACAACACATTTTTGGCCATTATCATGCTGGGTCACGTCTCTAGGACAATGGTGGAGTGCAAAGCTTATGGCTGGACAAAAAATTCGTACAGAAATCACCAAAATCCACTCAATCTCCTTGACTGACTGCTGCTTGGCTTGGCCAGCAATGGCTGCTCCCTGTAAGTTCTGTCCTCATTCGTAATTTACATAATAATAAAAAGGTCCGCTGTGGTGCAGTTTTTATGAATTTGTACCTCTCTTGTTTATAAGTAATACACAAATCACAATTCATGTTGTAAGCAAGACCCGTGCAAGTACACTTTAAATGAACAATTATTTATTGTTAAAGGTTCATTATGAAAGACTGATTCCTGCTCTTGAGTTTGTGTGAAATCTTTGAGACAATGTTCTGGAGAGTGGATTGTTGAAATTAACTCTGAGTTAACAACTGTTGTATTTGCCTACATCCATGGTAACAACTTCATAAGAACTTCTTACGTACAAGCTTTGGGACAGTTTTTCTGATCAAATCCTTCTGCTCCCTTTACTTTACTCTTCTACAACAGCAACACTATGTGACAGTAGCTGCTGTTAGCTTACAAATGTAGATTCCTGAAAGTCAATAAACAGCTTAATTATCCGAGGACTCTTGGACTCAGAGCTCAGATTTATGAAAGAACCCAAATCACAGTATTTAAGAAAATACCAAACCAGACTATGAACTCCTAATTAATAAAACTGGATAAAAACATTAAAAGATAACATATGTGTAAAGGTTCTGGTTTCAAAGGTAACATTAGGTAGTTTTGTACATTGTTGCTGCTGTAGAAGAGCAGAAGGGAGGTCCTGAAGAAATGTGGAGGGAACATAGGGATTTGATTGGAGAAATAAAAAAATAAAAGGCCAACTGAGAGAATGATAACATAGAAATAAAGTTCAATAACCTCATTAAATAACTGATTCCCATCACAAGACTCCAACACAAACTTCACAAAAGCACATCTTAGGTATTGAGGCTTTAAAAAGTAACACAGAAAGTTACAGTTTTGTTGATTGAGTACCTCTAGTGTAGTTCTCACAGGTTTTCAGGTTTCATTAAAGTAACATGGCATACTGTATTTGAGCATCCTGTGTTTTCGAGGTGTTCTGAGCACATTTTGGTCCTCTCGGCTTCAGCGGTAGCACTTGAAGGAGCTGCCAGCAGCAGACTGCATCTGAATCGGATGACTGCACGTCATCTCCAAATACATGTCAAGTTCACAGCTGCTCCTGGAGTTCCCTGACTGCTGCCATCTGCTTTCATGATTCAGCAGAATATAGCATTAAAACACGCCATCATTACCTGAAGTACAGTCGCAGTTTTAGTTTAGTTTTCTGCCTCAGATCATGCAGAACGGCTCTGAACATATATTTGGCTCTCTGTGGTGTGATAATTAAATTCCACCTCCTTCAATTTCTGTTAGTGTCAGGCTTTAGCTCTAAGTCTATCTCTCTGTAAATAAATAAATAAAGCAAATAAATAAAGCATATTTTCCTTGGGTTTTATTACAGAAGAGGAAGACTACTTTATACCACTTATGATGCTTCACTGTAGCAAGTGTGAAGTATGTGTAGGCGGCTACATGCATATTTATTTGCTTTAGTTTTTTTTTTTCTGTTTTCAATTACAGAAATAAGCCGCTATGCATCAGAGAATTTCTTGATGCTGACATGTTATACAGTGTAGGTTGTAGTCAACATTGCATTCCCATTGGAGATGCGAGTATTTATGTATGCATACTGTAGCAACTAATAAAGGGAGCAGTGAGCCTTATTTGTCTTATATTGTGCATGGTCGGAGTGATGTTTTAAACAGTTGCATCATTACATATTCATTTGTTATGCTCAAAGTTTTAGAAAATACTGTGAAAACATGCTGTCAATGAATCCACAGAACAGCTGCCAACTGATCATTACAAAGTCTGTTATATTAATATTATACAATATTTAGTTGCTAAATGAAGCCCTCTGGGTAAAACTCACTGGATTATTTTTTTTGATTAGATGAAAACATGGTTCTTTGTGGGTTTTGTCATTCAGAGTAAAGTCTTTAGAGTTTAAATTGATATTAGAATTCTTTCTGTAATGAGTTCCGTGTCTCCTCTTTTCAGAGATTCAGAGGGTCGTAAACTCTGTAAGAAAGTGAAGGTGGACCCGAGCTCGAAAAGCGGAGGATCCGAGTTGCTGCATTACAAGTGAGTAACCAGACCCTACCACCGGCTGTCACACACGCTTCCACACTTGAGAGCTTTCTGGAAAGTAATCTCTGTGTCTGCTGTTGAACATTTATGCCCGATGTTGTGAGCACTGTTTTTTGTGCGTCTTGCAGAGATGGAACATTCCACACAGAGTACAACAGGCCCGCTACCTTCAAGGTGAGTAATGTGGAGAGACCTGTGCACCCTTTGCCTTGACACTACTGACTCTTTATATCAATCACATTATCATTACCAGTAATACACTCCCCTGTAGGCACCAATATTAATCTATGTATTATTTTATTAATGAAATCTGTTGTTTCTGCTGGTACTTTCTAATGTGCAACTGCAATTTTTCACTACTGTTTTTTATAGTAATTGTATTGCTTTTTTTCTTATGGTATTTCTTCTGTGTATAATCGGTGTTGTGCTGCTATCAGAACCTTAATTTCCCAAGAGCTCTGCCCAAATGATCAATAAAATTCTCATCTAATCTAAGGTTAAGGTTAAGTTTTATCCCCATAGGGAAATTCAGTTTACCCATTTTAAATGCACACAAAGTACCTAGCATTAGCATTAGCATTAGCATTGGCACACATTAAGATTAGTGAACTGCTGTTGAAGGCATTTGGGGACCAACTCCAAATCCTCATCAGCACTGTGGTCAAGGGCAGTGACAGGAGAAATAACCTTCATGGGAAACCCATGCAATACAGAGCGTATTTTTTGTGTTTTTATGAATTAAACAGTAGAACAGTTAATAAATATAACGTATTTGAATGCATTTTAAAGAATAAAATTAGACTTTAACCATTCTAAATTTGAGAAAAGTAGACCATGACACTCACATTTGGAGGACTGCTATTTTAAAGCCTCTAGTTGAGCATTTTAACTTATAAGGAGCCAGAAATGACCCAGTTTAGACAGAGTGAAACTACCAGTAACTTACCCAAAGCACCGAGTACTTCACTGGCAAATTCTATGTTAAATCCTGCAAAGTAATGATTTTTATTTGTCACATGGTCTTGGTGTGAACATTGAAATGTAAGAACTGTCCACAAATGTCCATGCAATAGAAATTTGGATTTATTTTTTTTAACTTGTATCCAAAAATGTTCTTCTTAAGGAGTGACTTAGAGTGAATAAATCAAAACAAACTCTTATATTTACAGAGTGAAAGAAGCTGCAGAATGTGCATTGAGCAGATTCATTGTTAACTATTTGTTAAATGTTAACTCATATAGTTGTAGTAATGTGAATTATTTTTATTTATAAACACACTAATACGCTTCACTAGCTGGCAAAGAATATAATGCACCCAATTGACACTAACACACTGTAAGGTAAGTACGCCAATAGGCCTGGTGTTGTAAGTACACTCGGGTATACTACATGAAACATTTACATGACAGAATCCTCTGACTCCGATTCACTTGGCAGGGATAAGTACTTTGTCTAAATCAAACACTCTCATCATCTTATAAGGCAGTAATTCCCAAAATGACCAAGAGGGTACGAATGAATGAGCCTACGATGACTACTGATTTGAGGACCTGAGTTGATGTTTTGGGGTGTAAATTGGAGCCAGCTGTCAGAGCCAGCTTGCGACGTAAGATTGTATACATGTGTTCAGTTCAGAGCATTAAAAAGAAAATTATTTAAAAAAAAAAAAAAAAACAGTTTAGTTGTTTCTGATGTTTTGTGAAGTTGAAGTGTTGACTTAGAAAAAGCTTGTCTTCTGGGGGCTTTTACTGTTTTATATTTGACTTCCATGCTTTTATGTTTCTGTTTGTTTTATCTGTATTTCTTCCCTTGACAGACAGAAAATCCTCCCAACAGCAAAACACTAAAAGCTTCAGTTGATATTTATAACACCATAATCATCAGTCAACAATCTCTATTCTGCCTGTGTCCACACTGTCACTATTATAGCGCATTTCCTGCTGTTCTCTCTACAGACATATGGTTCATTATATTTTCATTGTCTACACTTTTCTATGCGCTTTAGGTTTTTAGAATAGCTCTGACATGTCTCGAATGAAGGAATGTGTTGGTGTATATGTGTTTCCATCTGGTAGAGTTTATGGTGCTCTCTGTACAGAATTTAAGATTCATGCCTGGGATACTAGATGAAATCATCAGCAGTCACGCGACTGTTCACACATTTGGTGCCAGAGAGGAGTTGTATTGTGATCAAAGTGTTGCTTTTATTCGAAGTCGTCACATTCATCACACTGGTATCTCAGCTATTTTCTGTGTCAGTGTTCCAGCTTTTTCAAAGTTGTGTTTATTTTGTTTTTCAATTCAGGTGAATAAGTAGTTTTCATTCATGTTTAGAGTTGAAGCAATGGGCTAGTGTTAGTTCAATTAATATTTTGCTTTACTCTTTAATTTTTCAGATACTCTACATGACCCCTGGTTTATGGAAGCTGAAAAGTCTGATTTACAAAACCATTGCTTATTAAAGATCTGATACTGCTCCTTTTCATTTTATTTTTATACATTTTTAATTATTGAACCTAGCTCACCAAGTGTAGTAATAAGCACAAGAAGTCAAACTAGAATCAGAGCTTTATTTAGAATTATCCGTGAAATTGCAGACAAAAATTTTTTTACAACACATAAAAGAATAAAATACTAAAGTTATCTAGTTTCATCCAGTCCTTGAAAAAATATATTTGAATTCTGTAAACATTCCCAGACTTCAACAATCCCACATTGAAATATTTGTTTTAATTGTATTCAAATAATTATAATTTCGTATTCACAATTATGAAGTTGAATCTCCAGTTTCTGTCCACATCAGTGTGCATTTTTGTATTTGAATAGGTCACTGTCAGAGAGAAAAATACAAAAGAAATCAAGCTTGCATTCCATTTTACCAGAACATTTTATATTCAAAAGGTCATAAGTCAACTTCAGTGACATATTTTTCTGTAAAAACATTATTCAGCACCATTCTCCTGTCTTTATGTGAAGACAACCTGTTTCTAAGAGCAAATGTTGATGTTGAAGGCCAGTAGCCGGAGGTCATGAGTCTTTACTTTTCATTAATGTCATTTCACACATTTCATCATATTCTGTCCACACTTGTAATTTTAAAGCCCAAGAGGTCAAAATGAATTTCAAGTGGAACATTTTACACGAGGTTTGTCTGTTTTATGTCTTGGTCATCCTAGAAGATGGTCTGGATCAGGATTCAAGGAGACTTTTGGATAGTTTAGTGATTTTCTCAGCTTTGAACACACTAACATACTTTCATATGAGATCTGTTCATACTCTGAACTGACAGTATTGATTCTGACATAACATCTACTCCAAGTAACTTCAAATAATTGATGATTAAAACATGAATCCAAATCCTGAGTGGTTGTTTTCAGGGTCAAGGAATTATTTATCTTTTTCTTTGAGTGCATTCACAACATTATTCAGTGAGATGGATACAGTCTAAGGGCCTGATTTACTAAAGGTTTGCACATGTAAAACTGTGCGCAAACTTGACTGCATATACAAAAACATATTGAAGCTGATCTACTAACTGGACGCACCGAGGGTTGCGTCTCTCAAATGGGCAAAATAGCTCACTCAACACGTTTAGCGCTTTTGCCTTGATGAATATGATATGGGTGATTCTGCCAGAGTGCACAAAATTATTGAGGAATAGATGTAAATATTTATTTAGCACATGGAATGTGATTTACCAAACCTGAAACTGATCACACTTGCTGATTTATTCAGCACATCTGAAAGGCAGGTTTTAACTGGCAGATCTTTCGTGCAAAACTGGCTCCAGTTGTTGTGGTGAGGAACCGGCATTGGCACAACCAAAGGCAATGCAGAGAAGCAATCTGTTCTGCTCACACCAGCATTTTCAGAAAGGAATAATTGAGATGTATGGCCTACCCAGTAATGCCATTTTAGAACTTCTAGGGAATGGTTTGGGGCCAGTCGCAAGGAGGAGTCATACAATACCTTCTATGACTAAACTCCTCCAATATTACATGTCCGTGCATCTGGATCATTCCAGTGCACCGTTGCCATTAATACTGCCATATCCCAGAGCAGTTTTTCCAGTGTACTGTCTCCATGACAACCAGTAACGCACGCAACATCATCATTTAAATAGGGCGGTCTCCAAGACTTTGCCCCTGTTGTCATTTGTGCAAGCAGTCTTAGTTGATCTACCCTGGCCAGCCAGGTTTTCTCAGTGTATTCAATACTGAGAAAACAGTCTGGAATAGGGCCAATGGTTCTGAAATATGCATCGTCTATTCTATACTGACCAATCACAAATCTTGGGGGGGGTTTCACAGTATGTCATATGCACCGACTTCTTTCTGTTGCGAGTCAAAGTCAGTTCCATGTCTGCAAATCTCTTTCGAACTGTTGTCAATTGTTTACTTGATTCAAAAATAAGGACTGAATTACAGATTACACCCAATATTCTTAAATTTCTCTGAGAAAAATGTCACATTTTTCTTATTTGTGATTGGTTTATTTGGTGCCTGTTAGTCCCTCCTTCATATTTGGATTCAAGCCCCACGTTTCCAGATGGATTTCTCATTGAGAATGATGTTTGGCTAACCAGGCTATAGTTGATCACCCGTGACTTGCAAATCAATACCACAGACATTATTCGTGAAAGCAAGCAAATTTTCGTCTGTCATTTGCGCTCTTAGTAGATCAGGGGCGAAAGTTGTGTTAGTTTTCATTGGCCATAATAATCCTGTTCTGTGTTTCTTCTCTTTAGTCCATGGTAGCATTCCTAAAAGACCCATCAGGGCCTCCACTGTGGGAAGAAAACCCCGAAGCAAAAGACGTCATCCACATAGAGACAGAAAAAGTAAGTACTGGCAGCCTTTGGGTTTGTTATAAAGAAGCTTCAGCTACATCCTTAATTGAAAACATGTTGATGTACAGTTGCTGTGATTTCCACACAATAAAGATGTCCACTCCTATCCTGCTGACGGTTTTGATCAGCGGCAAAAGCTGATACAGCAGCGTGTCCTCCTTTGCAAAATAACAGCCTCAGACATAAAAGTAACATATCACAATATTATCAAAGCAGTGCTCAGTGAAGGTTATGAAGTCTGCTAACAGTCACGCACCGTCTGCACATCCTAGGAATATTCCCGCTCAGCTCCTGTCAGGTGCCGCTTGTTTCAAATACCCACAGTGTGACTCCCTCAGAAACGCACAGATATCTTCAGCATTTTGAAAGCCTCCTAATTTAATGAACACCACTCGCGGTTCCTGCCTGCTCGTCCAGTCATGCCCCCGGGCTTGTTGAAAGTGTCAACAAAGATTTTGCTGAATGCAAAGTTTTTGTGCAGGAACTTGCTGAGCTCCTGAAGGTGATGGCGGAGGACTGATCTATCTGCTGTCATGAAGAGAAAGTTCTTATTGTTGCTTTGCTGATGTGATGACTCTTAAGTACTATACCCAAGTCAGATAAACTGCTGAAAAAGCAAAGACAGTGGTGTGTTTAGTTTCTTTCTAAACATACATGAATAGAGAAATACCCTAGAGAAAACGACTGGAGAAAGAACGGTGTTGGATGGTTAAGCTGATACCAAGTTTTACTCTGCGTCAGAGAAGTTTAATGATGTGCACTATGAGATATTTGCTTTACTGTACATATATTTAAATGTTCTATAATTTGGTTGTTAATTGGGTTCTAAATACTAGAAATTATAAATTAACAGAAAGCAGTTATAATTTTAAGATATCAAACCAACCTCATTATTTGTTAAGGGCTCAAATGTTATAGTAGCTTAGCTTTATTCAAGCCAATCCAACTTTATTTATAAACAACCACAATGGACCATACAGTAAATAATAAAAGCATAGTACATTAAAATCAAATAAAGTCAAATAAATAAAACAAGTTAAAATGTAAAACAGAACAAAATATCAACATTGCACAAGTTAAAAGGCCAAGGAGAACAGGTGGGTTTTAAGAAGAGATTTAAGAACAGGCACAGAGGAGGTCTGTCTGATCTGCAGAGGCAGGTTGTTCCACAGTCTGGGACCAGCAGCAGCTAAAGCTTGAACTCCTCGGAGCTTGGACCTTGTTCTGGGCACCTTCAAAAGTAGCTGATCAACTGATCTGAGAGAGAGACTGGGAGTAAATGTGTGAAGGAGCTCAGAGAGGTAGGGCGGTGCAAGACCATGGAGGGATTTAAAAACAAATAAAAGTACTTTAAACTGGATCCTAAAATGGACAGGCAGCCAATGGAGTGACTGTAAAATCTGAGAAATGTATCATTCAAATTTATCATTTATCTGTCCCTTTATTAGTCAACATGTTAAGACACTTGTCTATTTAGTTATTTTCTAACCTACAAAATTCTCTTCCTGAAGTCTAAAATACCAACCAATTTCCAGTTAAGTCAATTTCATAGCCACCTATGATAATACTTAGGAACTCAGTGCACAGCTGGCATGTTTAGCGTACAGTTACAGCACTGCCAGTCATTAGCAAAATACAACCATGTTACCAAACTGCTCACTTAACTCAATTTTACACCTATATTACATAAAGCACCCCCTTAGCTTGTAATGTAAAGTATATTTGTTGTCAGTAGACAAATACTAAGTTTACAGCTTACATATAGCTAGTAAATGTCCATTAAGCTAGCATTCTAAACCACTAGTATGCTATTTGGGAACCGCTTACCCACAGTTCAACAGAAAACTTAAGTTATGTGTCATTTCTCATCAATGTTCATAGAAAAACTATGACATCATCCAATGATTTCTGTACCAGTTTGAAGTCAGAACTTTGTCATTTGGTCATCAACATGTTGACATTTTGGAGCCAGAAGTGACCATATTTGGACAAAAAGGGCAGCGGTACAGAAGCACAAGGGGTCAGAAATGTCTGTGAGGGTTCATGGGTCAGCTAATGGTAAACACAAATTAACACATACTCACTTAGTAATAACAACACTTGTACAGACGTGGAACCTGTTAACCACAACTACAGTGGAGCTGTCTGTCAGAAAAAAATGCATTTTATTAAATAACCAGTAACTCTGTACGTCCGACTAGGCCGGTAAGTCAGCAGTCACACCAGCTTGTCAATCAAAACCCATCACAGGGAACATCAACGCTGCTAACTGACTGGAGATCTGATTAACAGAGCAATCATTTAAAGATGGACCACCAGGTCAGCTATTAGAAGGTCCAAATAAAACAGATGAGACTGGAATGACTCCTGGAAAAAAAATTGAATTAATATTTTCATATTAGCAGCTCAATATAAGTCTAGGGGAGACAGAGCCTTTGGGAGCCAACCCAATTGGCTGTCAGCAGAATTCCAGCTTGAAGGTACTTCTGCTTTGGCTTCAGTTCGGAGCTGTAGTCCCTCCCCCTTGGTTCCCACATCTAGTCCAGAACGCATCACAGACCAAGGCAGGAAACTGAATTATTACTCACAAACTGAACTTGCACAGAACAAATGCAGAGGCTGCATTTTGGGTGCCTTTCATACACTTGTTTCAATCAGAAAAGTTGATGTTGCAAGTGAAACCCTTTGAGCAGTAAGAGACGCCATTGGTGGTTTAATGGTAGTTACTTAAAAAATAAATGTGAGGTAGAACAAACAAAGGACACCCAGAAAGTCATGAGATCTGAAGGTGAACAACTGTCCAATCAAATGTGTGTGTGTTTGCTTTGTTTTCTTATGTGTAATACCATAAACATTGGCTTATTAATGATTTTTAACGCATTTAAAGCCAAGTTCATAACCAAGTTCAACCTAAATACATTCCATTAATAATCCTTTCTGAGGGATTTCTCATTGTAACGTGGTACAATCTTACTAATGCGCTCTTGCACCATTTCAGGACTTCAGGAAGCTGCTGAAGAAAGAAGAGAGGCCGGTCCTCATGATGTTCTACGCTCCCTGTGAGTCCTCTTCTGCTTGTTGAATAGCATAATGTGATCAGAAGACGGTGTGCCAGGACAAACTGAAAGCAGCTATTATTGCCCCCAAAAAATCTGAAATGAACTTACTGTAGTAGAGATCTTATTCAAAAGTGATTCACTGTGGGAACAAGATCAATAAACAGAGGCATACTTGGCAATGCTAGTGTTTCAAAAATCAATACAGCGGTGGGTTTTTCCGGTATTGATCATACCTTGAAAACATGAGTCACTTTGCCAGGTTTGGACTTACTGCACAGTTTATGTTATTAACTATGTGGCTCCAGCTTATATCTGTGTTTATTATCCATTCACACCTTCAGTTTCTCAGCCACATTGGTGTTTGGTCAATGTATTTACAGCAGAGTCGTCTTTAATTGTATCTTGAATGACTTGAATGGAAAACAGAAAATCTGCATTTCATTTCATTTCATTTCAAATAAAGGAGTTGAAACTTCATCCATTTCCATAATTGATTGCAGTTATTGATTATTGATTTTAGCACAAACAGTCAACGTAATGGAATATATAGATGAGGTCAGACGTCTAGATGCACTTTGGCTAAACCAGCTTTTCACTCATATGATCACTTTGTTTCATTCAGCAATTTCTAAAATGCAAGAAAAACTAATATGTGGTTTATTAATTTGCTTTGACCTTTATTTAACTGACAAAAGTAGTAGATTTTCCTTGTTTTCATTGACCAACTTCAATGTATTTTATAAAGATACATACATTTGGGGTTTCATCCATGGAAAAGTTATGAGACAAGATGAAAAAATGTTATTGAATCTACAATTATGACTGTTGTGTTAACCGGTAGCAGGAGAATGAATCAAGACTGGACACCAAATACAGATTATTAGTGGTGTTCAGGTCTGTGCAGGCCAATTCATGTGTGGAAATGATGTCACATGTTCCTAAAGTAACACAGACAACACTCACAATGTCTAGATTTCAACAATCTTCTCTAAAATTACTGGTCAAATTCATTTCAGATTTATTATGTAGCACCTTTGGAACAAAATCTACAAAATTTGTTCACAGTTTAGAGAAATTTTGAGTTTATTTAGAATTTTTTGAAATATTGTAAATGTACCTTTGCTTATAATGCTCCATATCTGATGGTTTATACAATGGAAATGGTTAGAGATATCAATATAGTTACTATTGAGCACTAATGGGAAGTCTTATTTGCCCTAAACGGTAACAATCTGAACCAGAAATGCAAAAGTGATGTTGTGTTCTCATGTTTAATTCCATGTTTAGACATGCATTTTGGGGGAAAAAATCTGCTTGCATTTGGACACATAAAAGTGTGTGCGATTTCCTGTTTATGGACATAGCAAGCACACCAGATGGCTAGGTGGCATCACCACCACCAAGACCAAGGGCCTGTGTAGGACCATTGTACTTCTCTTCCTGTTCTCTCCTAGCACAAGATATAACCACAAAACAGGAAACACAATATCCTCCTTTTCTGCTCTACTACTCTATAAAGATTTGCGGAAATGACTCTTGGATGTAAATTAGAGTGGCTAGGGCAACTTGAAAGTCCGTCAGAGGGATATAATCAAACATGTTGTTGTTTACTGGTGCATGCCTGTGATGTAAACTCTTTGCAACAAGAAACTGGAGTTTTGCGTTTTCAACACTTTAGACCCGTGGTTCTTAAATCTAGTCCTCGTGGCCCAGTGTCCTACATGTTTTAGATATGTATCTCTTCCAGCACACCTGGAATCCATGACATTGTTGTCAGTCTTCTGCAGAGCTTGGTGATGAGCTGATTATTAATTGATTGCTTGAAGAGGGAAATATCTAAAACATGCAGGACACTGGGCCACAAAGACCGGATTTGCTTAAAACGGATGGTGAGAGTGGAGTATTTTTAAGATTTCAACTCTGGAAGGATGTCTTACTTTTTTGTGTTTTCAACCCTCAAAAACACTGTTGCTGTTTAACCCAAAGTCATAACTGAGAGCGTTGTTGTGTAAACTGACCCTATCAGAGCAGCCGAACCTGACAACCTCATTAATTCAATTTGTTATTGATTCTTGGTAGAACATGCCAATGAGATAAAGGGACACTGGTCCTGTTTTTTAACTTAAAGGCACTGCCAGCATATATGGATATCGTCAAAGTGTATGGCAACTTTTGATGATTTGAAAATGTAAGCAAAAGCGAACAGACACTGGTGATCAAAACCATCTACTAATCTAAACTGTTTAATATCTATTCATCCATTAATCCTATCAGTGCATGTAAATAGTTGGTGTAAAATCCAGTTTATCATCTTTTCATGGTCCTCAGATATGACCCATTTGGATATTCAGAGGCAGCATAGTGAATGTGGAATCACCTTAATCTTCTACAGCATTGATTCACCAGTAAAACCCATGGAGTTTAATCAATGACAGTGGAAGGACACATTTTTTATTTATTATTTTGTTATTGATATGTTTTGCTGAAACAGTCACTTTTTCCTCAGTTTTCTGTTCTTGATATAATAACCTTCAACTTTAATCTGAGCCTTTATGAACATCTATATTATCAGTAAATTAAATGTGGGAAAATACCTGATTTTCACTGAGAAAACACAAAATACACAGGATAATGGAATGCTTTTTTTTTTTTTAATTGTCATTGGACGTTTCAGAGCAATAAAATTTTCTTTCAGTTACAACCATCCAAGAACACATAAAAAAACACAGTGCATTACATGGGGATGCAGGACCAGGCCAGGACCAGGCCAGGAACTGGCGAATCGTGGGAGGTCCGTGCTCCACTTATTATCAAAAGGAAAAATGAAAACGCCAGGACAAGAAGAGAAAAAAAAAGTTGTATAATAAAAAATTGCGATGAATTGTGTAAGAAAGGGTAAAATGGAGAGAAAAAATCATTTGAGAGCTGCCACAAAAGAAGCACTGGGTCTTTATGGGTTAAAATTTCTTTCAGCTATTATTGTGAAATTTCATGTCCTGAATACAGTCGCTGGCTAACTGAACAGGAAACTGAAAATGTTCAGAATTGTGAAAAACTGATTGTAAATGCATTCATCCAGTGTATGTAAACATCCAATCTCATCTGTATACACTGAGGACTTGAATGTTTGTCTTTACTGTTTGTGCTCAACATAAATTCAGCTCTGGTCAGTGGTTTTCAGTACATCATATCTTTCACACCAGATAGCACACTGCGAGCTGCTATAGACAAAAAAAAAAAAAGCATTTCCCCCAACGGATGACAGGAAATCTTTTGTCAATGGTATTGATGCTGTCAGAGCTGTGGTACCCATTAACTTGTGTTGTGTTATGTGTTTTGGCTGCAGGGTGCGGCGTATGTAAGAGAATGCAGCCCATCTTTCAGCAAGCGGCCACAGAGACCAAAGGAAGATACGTAAGTGGACGACGTCCCCCTTTACTCCTGGGCTTGTGTCTTATTGCATTATCTGGCTGTGATCTGCTGCCGTCCTTCACTGATGTTTGCAGATTAGATGAGATGTGTCAGCGCAGAGTGTCTGGATATTTAGTCAGCAGGGGCACAGAATGTGAGTCTGCCCTAAATGATATTTTTGCTTGTTTCTTTGCCTCCTGTAGAACTTTTTTTTAGAAAACAAAACCTCAGCAAGTTGTGCTCTCTAAGTATGGATTCAGCAGGATAATAACCCAGATGGCCTTTAAAGACAATTCAGAGGCCTTGATCTCTTTCTTTGCTGGAGTTGATTCATACATTGTCTTTGTTTTGGTTGGCATCGACCCATTGGAGCTTTTGCACTACTTCATTTATTAACCTGCTAATCTGGTCCAGCAGTTTAATGATTTTAGTGCAGTGTGGTTTTATCCAGCCGTATAATTAGTGACCGTTTTACTGTTGTTTCTTACTTGGCACCTGTAGCCGTAAGTAAAAACTACAGTCTTTCTATCTGAGGTTTACAACTTCTGTATAGATTAAATGTCAGTTCAGCTCGCCTGGTCCGACTGTTTACTTCCTAACTTTCCTTTCCTTCCAGTTCTCACCCCATTTTTTCCTCCTGCCTGGTCTTGTGGGTTCCCTAAAGACCCTGTGTTGTCAGTCTGCAGACAGGCAGCATTATAATGGCAAGTAAACCTGAATTGGGGGCAAAAAAAAAAAAAAACTGTTCCCAGCTGTTTGGATTTTTTTGTACAGCGCCAGAGAGATGCACTCTCAAATAGAACCAGAGCCCTCTGTGTTCAGTTAGGCTTTGTGTTCACAAGCCCGTTTTCCTGGAGCAGCAAAAGAAGAATCAGAGGGAGAACGTCCTGTTCAATAAGCAGTGAGAGAGGCATCTGCCCGAGGAGACAGCAGAGTGGAGTGTCGTGTTTGCTTCACACGGAGCAGGAAATGTATGAAAACATAATTGACTGCATGCTTATGTGATTACCAAGGATGCTTACAAGTACTGACTATTTAAACCACTCATTCGGATGCAAACATTATGCATCAACACTCGCTGCACAGAACATGGAGGTATGTGTGTGTGTGTGTGTGTGTGAGGCTGAGACAGATTGCTCTGAGTGTTGCGAGTGTTGCTGTACAAGACTGCTGAAAAGTGAAAGGTTTGAGTAAAAAAAAAAGTTGTTCTCCTTACTGGTGCACAATCTGTCCTACAAGCCCTCGAAAGCTCTTTTGAAAATGTTTCGTCTCTTCATCCAAGAAAGTTCTTCAGTTCTGAGAACCGAGAAGAACTACCAAGAATGTCGACCTGGGCAAATGAGAACCTACGCAGACAAGCCCTAGAAACATCTCAGAAGAAAGAAATGAACAGTTTATCTCCTGCCTTTACCTCACTTAGTCAAGATCACACAGTCGTCATTCAGTGGATTCTATCACACTGCAGCATACATGGCAACAAAGCTGCCGATACACTGACAAAGACAGGATCTAAAATAGAACAGGAAGAAAAAGCCACTTCATGTTAAGAAGCAAAAAGAAACATCAAAACTAAGCAATGCAAAAAGTGGAATTTTCAGCACCTTCAACACAGACAACATGACCCATAATACTTGCTGACACGACAGGAACAGGTCATTATCTTCAGACTATACATGGGTCACGACAGGCTGAATTATCACCTATACAACAAACAGACCAGTGACCATGCCGGACTGGCAGTCAGACAACCGGGCCTCTGCTAAAATCAGGGTTTCCACAGGGTCTTAGAGGTCTTGAATATACAAATCTGCATTTAATACCTAAAAAAAAAGTCTTTAAAAGGTATTAAATTCGATATGGTAGGTCTTAAGTTATGCTGCCATAAACTGGTTGGCTCTGTTGTGTTTAAATGTGTCTGGGAAATGTTAGTCTCCTCAGTGCTACTCGTTCCAACCTTATAGGTTGCTAGTGACCCAGAATAGATGCACTTACATTTTGGGAAAAGTAGGTCAAAGTTCAAATTTTTCAAGTCTTTTTTTTTTTTTTTTTTAACATTTACATATAATGGGCAGGATTTCAAATGTCTGTATAAACAGCAATTTTGTTTTGATTTTCTTCCAACTTGGCACATACATAGAGGCAATTGATATGCTGACATCAGCTAGATTGATGCCAAAATAAGCTACGATATGTGCGAGGGGCGGGGTTTGTTGTGCCGGGCACCACTTGTTTATATTGAAATTAGGATCCAGTTATTACTATCTTTGCAGCCCCCGGTCAGAAATGACTTGGAACAGTGGGACTCAAGGCGTTGGAGTAAATTAAGACCTTTTCCTACATTCTAGTAGTCATTAATTATCACCAGTATGATTGTGAAATGGGCATTAAATTTTGTTCCAAGTAATCTTAAAAAGCCTAAAATTAGAAACCCGTAGGAACGCTGTAGAATACTGTCCCAAGTATCATGCCCTGAGGTGAAAACTGTGGAGAAAGACCACTGTAACACTCTACGGTGCCTTGGAGGACCTTCACTGGATGGCAACTTCATCACAGAGACTGTTGTGTCCATTTAGAGAACACGAGAAGAACAAAAGAAGAACAAAAGAAGAAGAATACCGAGTTGGTGGTCTGCCAAGTCATACACTACATTTCTCGTCTGTTGTGTTATGGACACAGGAAGATGGCGTCTGAAGTGTTGCATCTCTTCACACTGAAGTATCTGTGAGACAGAAACTCATATTAATGTGTGCCGTTGTCTGTGTTGCCTCATTTCTCCCTTTCTGGGTGATTTTAGATTTTGCATCAACTTTTAAAGCTCAGTGCAGAGAGTGTGTATAGAATTCTCATATTCCGTCACAACTCATAGATCGTTTCAAAGCTTCTTTTCTTTGTGAAGAGTGCCTTATAAAAGAGTTGTTCAAAAGAAGCCGAGGAAGTTGAAACAGTTTGACTTAGAGTTTATCTGGGATATATCCTGACGAATATTTTCACTCACTCATCATTTATTTATCCACAAAAGAGAGGTGTAGAAAGTGCCATTTTCACTGTCAGCCATGTCAAAGCTGTTATGGGTAAAGGCTGCTGATACTGAATCTTGCTCCCAATGCAGTGTGTGAAGTGAAAAAGCTTTCTCTCACATTATTTTACAACATAGGTGTCAAATTCACTTTAGTTCAGGGGCCACATTCAGCCCAATAGGGAGCCTAAGTGACGCGAATCTATTTCCGGTCGATTTCCGGGCCATTGGACCTAACGTGTCAAAAAAAGTGAACCAGAGTCAAT
>JAQQZY010000015.1:7681600-7694885 GCA_030068375.1 Ostorhinchus rueppellii
AGATAGATAGATAGATAGATAGATAGATAGATAGATAGATAGATAGATAGATAGATAGATAGATAGATATCAGCTCTGAAATTAAACTATTATGAGCTATTTTTGTTATTATATTTGTCCAAACAAATGTACCTTTAGTTTTACCAGGCATTAAAATGAACAACAAACTGGAGAAAACAAGGCTAGTCTAATTTTGTATGTAGAGTGTACTCTGCGTCATTCACAATTTTAGACAGTCTGTCTTCTCATAGAAAATCATGTTAAATATGGCAGATATCATTGAAAATTAGGTGTTCAACAGGTTCATCATGAGTTGTTGTTACTGAGCTGTGGAGTTTACCACAAGCTTGTAGAGATAAACAGTAGTGCTGCCATGATTCGTCGATGTAATCTACCATGAAAATTAGTTGACAAGATTCTTTTAGTGGACGAGTTGTACTATTGACCGCCTATTTATTTTTGGCCACAGTACCCGAGAATCATGCCGGCATTGGTGCCTGCAGTACCAGACAGAGCGAGAGAGCGATAGAGGTCCCCTCGTCTTATTGACCAAGACGCATGTTTTTTCATTTATCTTTGGGTCACAATTCAAAATTTATAACCCACTGCAGAGAAAATACCCAGAGAAATATTGTGTACTGAAGCAATGTACTGTTATGTTTTATTTTTTAATTAATAATGGATTTGTTTATTTTTGAGATACTGTTAGCTGTAGTCTGGATATGATTGTAGGTTGTGTGGACAATATAGCCACTTTCATAATGTATCATTTGACATGAAAATAAGACTCAACAAAAGAAAAGCCTCCGAAAAGATGCAAAAGGAGGGAAATGACAAAAGAAGACATAAAAGATGACAAAGGATAGAAATGATGGAAAAATAAAATAAGTGCAATCTGAGCTCCTCAGAAAGTATCAAATATGTTCATTTGCAAGAGAAACAAAATAAGTCTTAGAGATGAATACAAAATGGATGTGAAGGTTACTATTCATCAGATTGCATTGTTCTTATTTAATGTTACAAGCAAAATGAAAGGTTAACAAACGCTTTTTTAAAATAGATGGAAATGTTTGGTTGATGCAGGGGTTCTCAAACTGTGGGGTGGGACCCTAGGGGTGGTACAAAGGGTTGCCAGTGGGGTCATGGGATCACTCCTGGGTGTTTTTTTTTCCTTCAGGTTAGGACATGAAGCAACTAATGGTACTAATGTTTTAGTGATGGAGCACCATGGACTCATTTTAAGGATGTACAAACAAATCTAGTGCCATGGTGATCTGTGACTAGACTAGACTAGACAAAGACTGGAACAGAAACATGTGACATGTTACTGTTTTCGTACAGTTTAGACCTTAATGTTCTGAGATATGCAGTGGAAACAGATTCATACAGCCACTGATACTGTTAAAATGTTCATCTTTGTTTCCAAAATGTGTTTGTTGTTTTAAAAAAGTAACTTTACTGTCATAGTTGTAAGACAATTCCATATTTCCTGTTCTTTTCTTTTTTTAAATATCATCTCAGGTGGCAGTCTGGTTGAGTTTATTTGTATTATTCAAGCCAAAATCTGAGTTATTTTGAGTTTGAAGAAAAAATTATTCAAGGAAAAGCAAAAACTATTGTTACAATATTGATGTTTCTTTCAATAAAAGTTATAATTGCACCACTGTTATAATGTTGTTGGGGTTGAGGGTGGCCTGGAGAGTTTTCATCCTCCAGTGGTTGGGGGGGACTGACAGAAAAAGATTGAGAAACACTGGGTTAATGTGACCAAAGCGGCAATCTTAGTAAACCAATCTGCATTTATCTGTAAATCTGATTGATCTGTATAATAACTGATCATAGAATACGACACTATTTCTTCTACAGCCTGAAAGTTTGTAATAAATCTGCACTTCTTTGTCAGAGTAGTGCCATATAGATATTTGTTATGATTTTAACCTCATGAAAAATCTAATGAAAATGATACCAGCCACAAAATAACAACATACATCTCATATAACTCCAGATTTCTTGGACTCATTGCTCCCAAAATGGCTTTTAAACATTTTCTAGTATTATGTTTCATATTTATTTTGTGTATGAATTACAGTGCAGAAGCTGCTTCGTCTCTATAATTACTACATGATGGGACTGTTTCTAGGATGAGCTGAATTAAAAACAAAGTAGCATTGATCACATGGATGGCTTTGCACTGTCTTCATTAGTGTAAACCGCTCACCATCTGCCTCTGCTTACTGACACATTTGGGCTGCTGTTTGCTCTGCACTGAACTGAAAACAACATGATCTCCAGTGGAAGTGTCGTCCAGTGGTTGAACGGAGGATGTCAGGCTCTGCACTGATTTGCTTAGCAGTTTTCGATCTGAGAACAGTGATGTCACGGGTCGAGAGTCTCTTTATAAATGATCATCCTCCCTGGTCTGTGTAATCTGACCTCCCACTTCGTAGTCATAATGTGTAAACCAGGGGCCGCATTCAGCCCAGTTTGACCTCAAGTGGGTCGGACCAGTAAGATAATGGCATAATAATCTATAAATAATGATGACTAAGTTTTAGTGCAAAAAATAACATTAAATTACATTTACAAACTAATTTCATAGAAAATGTTAATGTCGACCTACTTTTCCCAAAATGTAACCACATTTATTTTTGGTCGCTGGCGGTTTATAAACCCAATTTGGTATGAATTCAAGCAATAGTTTTGCTGCTAGTGTTAACAAACAAACAAACAAACAAACAAACAAACAAAGAATGGAACGGTTGGGCCACATGTTTGACAGCCCTGGTGTAAACAATTACAACAGAGTCCCATGCACCAGAGGTATTATAGAGGTTATGTTATGTTATGTTATGTTATGTAAATCTTCTTTTGTGTTTATTTCTTTTTAGCCTTTCAGTTTGGTGTTTCATACCAGTTTTATGAATTTCAATAAAGTTGTTTTAGTTTCCGAAAAATTTAGAATTCAGGTATTATGAAGAAAACCTTGACTTACAAAAAGAGGTAAAATGTGGATGAAAGAAGAATGTGTGACATCAAATATGATTTATAAAAAAGTTTTTTCTCTCCTGTGGTGCAAAACTATTTTATTCTTTTCGAAATGAAGAGGATTTTATTATATTATTATATTATTTCATTTTAGTCCATGGTTCATTGTCTTTTTCTTATTCTTAATATATTCTTGTTTGAGCTGCTTTCATTAGTATTACCTCTGCCAAAGAGGTTTTTACTTCTGTTTGTCTGTCAGCAGTCTGTTGTCCACATTCCCATTTGGTAACATCTTAACATGGTTCACATTGCAAACTTCTAACAACACAGCAAAATTCCTCACAACATAGACCACCAGTAAGTTCCAGATTTAAGTTTAGATTGTGGCACATGGTTATCTAGAGGTACCTCAGTTAAAATCAAAAAGAAATTGAAAGAAATCTGTGAACAAAATCATGAAATATTGTCATTTTTACAGAAATCATCTGCTGGGATTATGATCTTTGACATAACTACACATGTACATGTTCAACAGGAATCAAATCTGATTCCTATTTTCATTCTGCCTCACGTTGACAAATTATTGGAGTCTTCCTGAGCTCGACCTTTCAGCCAAAATGTAATCCTCTGTAGTCACTGCCGTCAAAAAAAAAAAAATAAAGTAGGATTTTGCCAAAAATTATGAAAGATACTAACAAACACTGGTAAAAACATAACCTTCATGCTCGATTAAATAATTCAAAATTCCCCGCCTCTGGTCTTGTACATGTGAATATTTTGTCATTTCTATGACAGTAAAATGAATGTGTTTGAGTTGCAGACATTTGAGGACATTTTCTGATTGAGGACATTTTTCACCATTACTGTGACATTCGAGGCCTTCACAGATTAACTGATTCTTCTTCTCCTTTGGGCTTTTTCCTTCAGGGATCTCCTCAGTGAATCAGTTCCCTCTATCTAACCCTGTCTTCTGCATCCTCTTCTCTCATAAACTTCCACTTTGTTCTTCCTCTGGACCTCCTGCCTGGCAGTTCCAAACTCAGCATCCGTCTACCAATATATTCACTATCTCTCCTCTGGATGTGTCATTCACAGATTAACTGATACCTGTAAGAATTGTTAGTTGTAGCCCTAGTAAAGTATAGTTTATTTGACTGGATCTGATTTTGTTTTGTTATTTCAATGTTTTAATCTGTTGGTGTCTTGATTAGTAATACGCGACAGTAAGCCAGTCCATAGTTGTGTTATTGTTTAAAACATTTTCACTGCATCCTCTCAGCTTCCCCCTCCGTCTCTTTCATCTTCACTTTCTTTACTCCACCACTGTGCTCATTGCTCACTTACACTCACACACCCGTGTCTTAATCTAAGTGTGTGTCTCTAAAACGCTTACCGAGACACAAACACACCCGCGTCCTCAAAGTGAAGCATGTAGCGAGTAATCAGACATGACTAGACCCTCGTGGTAAACATGACAGACTTATGTCAGCTCCTTTACACTTTTCATACTCCCAGCACATCAGAGTCACACCGCCTGACAGATCAGGGTGAAACAGCAACACACCAGAGACTTACAGCCACATACACACACTGATTCAACATGACGGCACTGAGGATGGAACATTACACCATTAACGCTCTTTCCACAGGTCCATACGTACTGGATATATGTAGGGTACATATAACAGATACAGAGAAAATGATGTTTGTCTGATTCATACGTCTGTTTTATTTTGTACTTATAGGACAGGGCAGGCCAGTGCTTTTGGATTTTAGCCTTATGAATATAGAAATGTTAGGGAGGGTATTTTAAGGTGCTTTGGACTTTCATTTACAATATTTAAATTTGAGTCATCATGCATAATGCATTGATTTTTTTTTTTTGATTTTTTTTAATGTAGTTACAAAGTTAAGGTTGCAGGATCACACCACCATAATTTTATCACCATAATGTAAAAGTTGTCATACAGTTATCATCAGGGTGCAATTTGTTGGTTTTTACATCCTTACTTCTGCTGAGTGAGTTTCATCCTCAGGGGGTGGGGTGGAGGTGTAACAGGCAGGATGGTTTTTGTAAAACCTATGTCCTACATCACTGGCACCAACGTTCACCTGAACCAGTCTGTTGGCAGCCTCAGAATTCACAAGCGTCCCCACACCATAAAGGGTGGATAAAGGTAACAAATTTATGGGCCACAGCATTTGTGTGTCCAGTCGATACAGGTTAGAAGTTGTAAACATTTTGTGCAAGATCCGCTGTCTAATAGGGGAATAGAACCTGGGAGTTGGATGTTGAAAGGATGTAACATTTCGCTTTCATTTCACTCCAGTGTTAGATTAGTTACGGACCGCACCCCCACGTACATAACTGCTGCCCCCACTCCAAAAAAAAAAACATCCCCCCTTGGTTTTATTGACAAGTCGCACCCTGGTTATCATGACCCATACTCATCTCGGGCTTTCCTGAACTTAGGGTCGTAGCCCAAAGCAGAATCAGAATAATCATTAATCCCAGAGGGAAAGTATTGTGTTTTACAGCTGCTCCACTTAAACATAATAAAAAGTGTCAGGAAAGAAATTGTCAATACAACACAAAACAAACATATGTATATATATGTATAAAATGGAGAATGTCACCATATACACTGAATGTTTCTACAGCAGACTTTTCTGATTATATAATACAGGCTGACAATTACAGGTTACAATGGGATTGGTTGAGCATCTTTAACTGCACGGTAAAAATACAACTGTTATATTTATAATGTTCTTTGGTGATTTCGTTGTAAATCTGCCCAGCTGTGAACAGTACTTGTCACCTTTATTTGACGAATATTTCATCTAACCTAGTGCTGATCCTGTTCTTAATTGTGATTTTCATCCTGTAGGGTGTGGCCACTGTAAAAAGATGAAGCCTGAGTACGACGAAGCTGCTGAAATACTGAATAAAGGCACTGACGTAAGTATCATGACCTTCACTTGAGTCTACAGCCTTGTGTGTTTTGTTCATTTATGCATGCCTCACACTCTGCAGAACACACTGATCTGTACGGGTGTAGCAGCGCCTCATTAATGAATCATAATAATCCCTCCTCTTGGCCTGAGGACTGTTGGCCGGTGCGGCTGACACTACAGTCGGCCCGTCGTGCAGCTCAGCTCTCGATGTGTTTCTGATTAGCCGTGTGTGTTCCTTACCTCTCCTTCTTTCTCCGTTCTGTCCTCTGTGGTAATCCAACACTCTCCAGCCAGGGGCAGGCCCTATAAAACTCCAGCCTGGTGACTGTGGCAATTATCTCATCCCTGAGCCTACCCCCCTCCCCTACCCTCACCCCAGCCCAAGGCTTGGACCTTCTCCTTGTGGCTTCCTGCCCAGTACTGGAGGTCAATGGGAAAAGCCTGGCCATTATCTAATATGGATGGACTGGAGCCTCTCTCACCCTGCGCCCTGAACACCCAGCATACCATTTATTTTTCTCCTCCTTGCCTCTCTGCTACTTATACTAAGGCTCTCCCTTTTAGCTCACCAGCCAATAGCCCATGAGCTAATGTGAAGGCACTGTGTCCGGTGTTATCTTTGGTAGCAATTTCTTAAAGCATCTTCTCTGATGAAACTACTGGTGGGATTTATTTCAAATTGTACATGTAGCTTCATTGGGACAATGTCTACGAAGTCTGTTCACAATATTGGGAAATTTAAATTGTTGAATTTTTGACAAATTTTTTGGAATATTAAAAAATTGCCGTCATTTATAATGGTCTGATAGGAAGTCATATATGGACTTCCATTTGGGTCCATGACCTGGAAGGGTCAAATTCAAGGTCACCAATGTCCACATTTTGGATTCATTTCAGTTGTGGGTGTGAAATTTTCGTTGTATTCGTTCGTATTACGTTGAGATGGTAGCTATGTTTATGTTTTTGTTGATTTCTTTTTTTTTTTTTTTTTTTGTTACAATGAGAACGCACAATGCTGTACACATTTAATTTAATGCAAGTAGTGTATCAAGTGAAAAGGAAAACCAAAAAATAATGCTCATAGCCTATTCCTTTTTTGGTTTTTAATTTATTTATTATAATTATTGTACTAAGCGCAATGATCAATGCACAAGCCAAAATAAACAATTCATTCATTCATTCAGTGTTTCTATGTACTTTCCTTGACACAATATGTACAAGGTTAATTCACAGTTTTGAAAAAGTTAGATTTTTTTTTAATTTTTGAAACATTAAAAATATGATATTACTTATAATTGTCCATAATTAGATGGCTGGGATGGCATGTAAATGCTTACAGATATCAATATAGTTACTACTGAGCACTGATAGGAAGTCATATATGGACTATTCTATTGGGAGATTGATAAGCATCAAGACCACAGGACTCTAACATAGCACCAGAACCTGACAACCTCACAAATTCAAGTTATTGATTTTTGATAGAACATGACAGTGATATACAGGAACATGGGACAAAGCTGTTGAACTTGTATTGAACTAAAGCTGAAAGCAGATGTTGTTTAATGACAGAATCTTTACTGTTTCCCCACAGAGTCCAGGTGTGCTAGCAGCAGTCGACGCCACAGTGCACAAAGCGGTGGGGGACCGCTTCAAGATCTCGGGCTTCCCCACTGTTAAGTATTTTAAGAAAGGTGAGGAGAAGTACACGTTGCCGCACCTCCGAAGCAAAGACAAGATCATCGAGTTTATGCACAAGTGAGTCCTATTGGATTATTCCTCTACTTTGGCCAAAAAGCTAATTCAAGGCAGACTCGTACAAACTGAAGTAATGAGCTTTTTAGGTAGCAATTAGCATTCCTTTTCCACATCCAAAGCAAGCTGGCTGCAGCGATACATTGATCAGCACCAAGATGGTTTTTTTTAACATCATAACAAATTGATCTTTGAGTTATTGTGAAAGGTAATGGACCAGGCTGACACAGTCCAGCTGTGGTAATTACATGCTCCATAAAGCTAACGTCTGAAACCAGCGGTCAAGTGACATCATTTAATATGTGGCTGCATTGTACTTATTTAGTGTTTTCTGCGATTCAGTGAGGATTTTATATGACTAGTATTAACACCTTACTTTTTTTTCCTGTTCTGGAAAAGGTCACTTTATATATTAGTATTACTTATTCTCTCATTTCCAACATTTTACTCTTTACAACACAGGAAGCTTCATCCACTTGGTGCACATACAGTAATAAATAATCATTTGTTCCTGTCTCCAGTCCCCAGGCCCCCCCTCCACCAGAGCAGTCTTGGGAAGACAAACCTTCCAGTGTCAGCCATCTTGGATCAGAGGATTTCCGAGAGGCATTGAAGAAGAAGAAACATGCTCTGGTCATGTTCTACGCCCCCTGTGAGTGCCACACTTCTGCCGAGTCCATACACTTCCTGTGTTTACATGGTTTGTTTCTGTACATAAATACTGTATGTAGTTGGATGTTTTTCTTAGTTTCCACCATCTGTTTGTTTACCATCTGCTTGGGTGTTTTGACCAAAATGTTGAGTGTGTGATCACAGCCCTACTCTTGCTGGAGTGTGATCATGTCCTGGGTTTAAACCAGTACACATACGTAAGACGGAGCTTTCTGCCAAGTCTCCGACACTATATAAACCCCACCTAAGCCATAGGGAGAATGAGGAATGATTCAGATGACTAGAATAGATCTGAGCAGTTGGACAAAACAATCAAATCCTGCTCTCACTTTATTTATTTCATAATTCACATGATTTTTAGGTAAACAACTCTGGCACAGTCCCTCAGCTGCAATCCTTTACAGTGAGGTCACACACAAATACATTAGTCTATGTTGTGGTTCTTCTGGAATAAAATAAATAAACAAAAAATACCAAAAACCAAGTTCAGGGTTTACAAAACAGGGTATTATTAATCCACATACATTTGTAAATGTAATGTACAGTATGAGTGCCTTGAATGTGGTAGTTTGTTAAAAAAAAAAAAAGTAAATACTGAGATGTAAATTAATGTATTATTAAATACGTATCATACATGATAAAACATTTAGCTGCACTGGTCAGTTAAGCAAAGCCACAAGTCAGTTAAGCAAAGCAATAAAGAAGAAAAATACACTAAAAACTTACCCAACTGTATAAACGAATGAGTTAATGGTAAGTTAAAGGCAACAAAATAGATTGCTCTATGTATGAACTGAAACAGTAAGCGAGTGTAAGCAAAATAATTAGTCAAATTTATGAATTAACTGATAAAAAATAAAATACAGAAAATAATAAAATGACCAAATGTATTATGGAAAAAAAGGCTTAAACACATTATTGATTAAATTATTAGCTAAATATATGAATTAAGAGCTGGCAAATATTAGTTAAAATAAAGGTAAAAAATCAAAATGTAGCTGAAATGTACAATAACTACATGTAATGAACAACCAAAATTGTAGGCTATGGTTATGATTGTTGTTATAATTAGCTTAATCTATGAATAAACAGTTGAAGTTAATGGCTAAAGTAAATAAACATCTGCTATTTAAATATATGAATAAACCACTGAAATGGTTACGTATGAGTCTTCAATAAATGGTCAAACTACTTGTAGTCAGAGTTGAACCATAAAAACTTAAAAATATCATTGGTTCATTTATATGACTAATTGTGCATTATAATGCACTTTGTTCTAATTAACACCATCAGTTAACAGTTACATAATGGACTGGATGTGGTGGACTCAGGGAAAACTCCTCTGTTGTCATTATTTTAGATCTAAACAGATATTCCACAGAGGTAATGTGGTACTTGAGCTTATCTGATGTAACTGATAAAAAAGGGTTCGGGGCCACTGATCTGATTCATGTGAGAGCTCAAACAAAAAATAGTCACCCGTAGAATATCGAGTGGCTAACTTGCATAATAATCTCTGCACATGTGGACGTGGACAGAGCTGTGTCCTGGCGTCTCTGCTCTGTGATGAGGGCTTCAAAGACGGACCGTGGTCAGACCTGCATTCAGACCTCTGGGTGCTGCCTTGTACAAAGATGCTCCAGATGCACGTCCAACCTCCCACTCCTCCTACTCCATCTGCCCACTGCTCACGGCCTTATCAGTGTGGGAGCGTATGTCTAATAGAGCATTTGATGAGATATAGCCAATGGGTGAGACACTGGAGATACCTGGCGCTGAACAATTAATTTTAGTGTTATTAACTTTTAGCTTCACATCTGCATAAGAAACCTAAATGGAAACCCTCTGCTAATGCTCTTTTTTTTTAGCTCTCTAATAGATTAATCGCTTACTTGTATACCTATAGAGTTTTCCATTTGATGTACACTCCTTTGTATCTCTCTGAATGACTATCATTAAGTGATTCCCAAATGGCATCACTAAACACGCCAAGCACACTTTGGTAAATTTAATACCATGCTTTATTTAATTTGCTTTCCTTATTTTTCCAATTGCCTGTGTACTTATAAATGATTGGTGAAAAAGGATAAATGCTCTTAGCAGAGCGTCTACCTGGCACCCTCTTTGTCCCTTTTTCTATCATCCCCGCTGTCTGTCTTCGTCAGTACGTCTGAAAAAGCCAGTGAAAGTGTCTGCAGCCTTTCTGTGCAGCAGAATAGAGAATGAGAGTGGCAGGCCATGCTCATTATCAGCGGCGGACCTACCTTTTAGTTGCTTTTAAGCGTCTTAAATAACAGGACAGATGTATGATGTGAAAGCTGAAATATTTCTGTAGTGTGACGTCGTCTGACATTTGTTCATTTATTGGACTTGCCTGGTCAACATGTTCTTTTCACAGGGTGGGGGGGGTGGGGGGGCAGCATATACATCTGCAGTGCTTTTTGTGATATCAAAATCAGGATTGCGACAGAACCTTTAAAGGCTTAAAGGCCATTTAATGTTGCAGCTAAAAGGGTACTTTAGCAGGAAATGGTTTCCTGAGCTGTGGTGAATGCTGGCTTAGAGATGTAGCTCTGAAAAGGCAACTAAATGGGCAGATGCAGAGTTGCTGTATAATTGAGCTGAAGGTAGAGTTATGTCTGTGTGCGGATGCTTGTGGGCATCCAGCAGGAGAATAATTATATCTTTGGTCAGAGCGCTTGTACTTTTTGAAATCCATTTCCATTGTGTGGGATCAGGATGTTCGTGCTGTTAATGACCCATGGAAACAAAACCTAACATCCAGGTTATAAAAGGGCCTGTGTCAACAATTATGCCTTTTGCACATTTTCATTAAATCTGAATTAATCAACAGTGCTGTAGGCATAATATTCTCCGTGGTTGGTTCTCATTAGGTTAAAATGTCTCCTTTTTTCCTTCACTAAATTCTTCATGTGAAGACAAGGACATAAGGGAAAGTAACAAGTACAAGATGAGAGGAGGAACTGAGGAAGTGTTTTTAGATGAGACATCCTTTGATCTGAACTGTAATCTGTAGTGAAAGATGTTTCTGGTCATACCCAGTGTATTTCAGTTGTCTTTACGTGTTTGGTTTTACATTTTAGTTTTTATGTATTGTGCCCTTTTCCTCCAACATGGAATGAGTGGAGTTCTGGTTCATTCATTTCATTTTAATATTTTGGAGCATTTCAGCCAACAAAAAAATTAATTTAGAACCCAGAAAGTTGGCTCGGAGCTGCAACCACAAAACGGCAGGTTTCCACCTGACCTGCAAACCGTGACATCAGTAGTTTTTGCTTTCTGCAACACTGGTCTGAAGACACGTCTTGGATGACAATAATTCTGCTCTAAAGTGGTGCATAGATAGAATGGATGCTACACTACAAATTCTTTGGTTCTTACCCAGAAAAAAAAAACAATCTTAGGTTTAGAAGTGTTAGAACTTATCTTGTTTTAAGGGTTAATTTCTTATTTTGTTTTCATACATCTGTAGACATGTTTATTTCTACATTCAAGAAATTTTGTCAAGTGAAATTATCGATGCATGGACAGATATTTCACTTGTTTTGAGGACCTTTTTCATCAGATTTAGTGTTTTGATCTTGCTTTTAGACACTCCTTTTCGCAGTATACTGTACATGGTGCCAAGTTTCTAAGAATCCTGAACAGAATAGTTTCAAGTATTAGAGCTAAAGGTGGGAACACACATCAGATGCGTCAGGTCGCAGTAGCAGTTTGTTTTTTGTCCCTTTACATTTCCAGTGCAGTTTCACATGCTGTGTTTTGTTTACCATTATGTTAGAACAAAGTCACTGGAACACTATGAGCCATGTAGACCGCAGAGCTGATGTGACCTGTGTCGACCACAGAAACCCACGGGTGAATGAAAGTGAATGAAAATCTACATGACAAAGTACATTTACACACATCATTTGTCAAGTGGGCTCATTTCTGAGCTAAAGCTAAATCTCTATTTTATGGAACGGTTATCCTTTTTAAAATACCATTTGTAGAAAAAAGTTACAGATTTTATTGATTATACTTTTTACACCATAGCCATAGCTCGAATTTGATGATAAAAATTATATGTAAAAAATTTTTTAATTTATTCAAACTGTTGAATATATACAATCACCTCCAAAAGGTGATTGTACGGATCCTCTTTCGATCAAATTGGGCTGAACTAAAATAAGTTTGACACTCCTGGCTTAGATCATCAATGTATGCATAGGGGTCCGATCAAGCAGTAACAAATGGACATATTTTGTGTTCAACAGTCTCTGTCATGTAAGCAGAGTAACTTATTTGCATGTATTAAATATATTTGAACAGGTATTTATAAGCACTTTAACATTATGTATAACAACATTTGGGGAGATAAAACTTTTATGTGAAAAATGTCCCATGACTTCACAGTAACACATGGACTTGAAACAGACATGAATTATCTAAGCTTTATGCAAACAATCACAACATGTGGCTCTCAACAGAAATTAATATCACGTACGACAAAACCTTTTAGATATTTGTTCAACTCTGCTGAAAATACATTTTGGAGTTAAAATTGAAAAGTGTCTTTTATTGACATGAGAACGTGGTAACACGTGGCCAGGTTACTATAGTAACTCTTTACCATTGTATGCGTCACAAAAAATGTATTAAAAGATTTGTTTTGATAGTTTCAGTGAAATATCTGAAATATAAGTAACTGGAAAATTAAAAACTGGTAATTTTATGGTAGCATATGGATATGGCCTTTTAAGCAACTCACAAATGTTCAAACTCAAATATCAATAATATTCACAAAATAATGAAAATCTAATACTTGAAACTCAACAATCATCTACAGTCACCTCCAAAAGTATTGGAACAGCAAGTTCAATTCCTTTGTTTTTGTTGCATACTGAAGACATTTGGG
>JAQQZY010000015.1:7721256-7732266 GCA_030068375.1 Ostorhinchus rueppellii
GATGAATATGTAATATGGGCATTTCTGCCAGAAGACGCAAAATTACTGGGAGGAGTAAATGCAAATGATTATTTAGCGCGATGTGATTTAACAAACCTGAAAGGGATTGCAGCTGATTTTTGCGCCTATATTTAGCTTGTGTGAAAGGTAGGTACTAACTGGAACAGCTTCACACAGAAGTGGAGAGGAGACAGAAACTAAAGGCATCTGTTCTTAACACATCAACATTATTGAAATGATGGAAGAAAAAAAAATATGATAATTTGATAATTCGCGCGCAAGGACAACCAAGCCAGACGGGTTCTTGGACTGCACGACACACACACTCTCTCTCTCACACACACTTCTTGGACATCCCCTGCTTCCAGTTCCACCAGGGGCACTTCACCATTAGACAAGGACCCGACTCCTGACAGGCGTCATCGTCGTTGTCGTCCCCCCCTCGTGTGCAGGGAAGACTGAGCCATGTCTCCATGACAACAACCAGTAGCACACGCAAAACCCTCATTTAAATAGGGCCGTCTCCAAGACTTTGCAGTCGTTTGCGCACATAATCTTTGTTGATCATCCATGACACGCAAATGAATTGCACATGCTATTTTTTAGTGCGAGCAAACTATTGCTAGCTAGCTATTTGCGTTCTTAGTAAATCAGGCCCTTAGTGGTCGGAAAGGACTTCTCTACCACACCCACTACCACAGGGTTAAAATACTAAAACTGAACTGAAAAGTATCATTAGTGTTCAGAATGAGCTAAAGATGCCAATTCTTCAGAGTGTAGAGATGTGCCATGAATATATCCACAAAAGGAGCTGTGAGATTCATGTGACCACTAGAGGGAGTAGTGAGTCTCCAATAGACAGGAAACCAACACAACAGGGCCTTTGATCAAAGCGTCAGAACGGGACACATTCTGAGGAAAGCATTAATTTCCTACAGAAGCTGAGAAAAGTGGAATGAAAGTGGCCAAGGCATTTAATATGCTTCACAAAACCAGAATTTGATGAAGGGCTCATATTGTTCAAAGCTATTTTATTTATTTACTTATTAAAAGTCATTTTATTATGGCTATAAAAACTATGATTATTATACTGTATTCTATTTAATTTGACTTTACGTTGGGTTGTACACTAGTTTGTTTTTAGGTGTTGTGTTTGTGAAAACTGATATTTTAGGTTTTTTTAGTTTTAGTTTTACTTTTATTGTTTTTTAAACCACTTTAACCCAGAAGGGCATGAAGTGAGATGCAGCTCCTCTGGTGCTTTTTTCACAAGGAGATATTAATTTCTGTGGGGGGTTTTTTCTATGACAAATGCACAGCCAATATTGTACACAAAGAAAGCTCTACACAGCCTTGTGTGGAGTGTTAAACAATATGAAGCAGGGACTAATGCAGGCATGTGTTAATGTTGTGGTAAGAGCTAATCAGTTTGACCTTAAACTTCCAGACATTATGCAGAGTCTGTGTTTACTTCTTATCTTTGTACTGTCAGGCCAGGCTGACACGGCTCTGAAGAGTGGGTAGGTGGGATGGGGAGGGGAGGGGGGGTTGGAGGCTTGAAAAGTTATTAATTGTTGACTATAATCTAATCATGACCTTCTGTCTCTTCACAGGAGGCAGGCTTCACAGGTTTCATGCGCAGCCTACGAGGACGTGATCAGGAAAAGGTCGTCAAGAGGAAGGAGGAGCTCTGAGGGCGGCGCAAGGGGAGGGGGGTGTTGCACTGCACAGTTTGTCATTGCACTGTGACCCTTGACCCTAACAAGGGCCCTATCAGCACTGACAGGGAAGACTTGATGACCTCAGCTAAAGGCTATTTTTTTATACCGTGGTTCGGACGTTTGTAATAATACCAACAGAGTACCTGCAGACGGACTGACCACTTGAGACTGTTTTTTTTTTCATGGAGATTCTGATGGGCAGAAAATACACAAAGAAAAAATTGTTTTTGTTCTTTTTTTTTTTGTTCTTTTTTTTTTCCAAACACTGTGACTGCGTATGTGAAAAGCTACACCCTATACTGTATCTATGCAATACTGACTCCTGCTTAGCTCCATGGGGGTCTCAGTGACTGACTGGCACCTATAGTTGTGGGTTATGGTGGCGGTGGTGGGCATCATGAATTTTAGAGGTCGAGGCTGTAGTGGGGTCCGAATCCAGTCAGCCCCATCTAGCCTGCTCCATTTCCATGGAGATAAATGCTGATTATCAACATGCATCTATTAGTTCCACTATTTTTCTACAGAACCCTCATGTCCACAACCATTTATAGTATCACTTTGCAGGGTTCTCCCCAGAAATGTATAGTATCCTGGACAGACCGTCGATCACAGCGCACGGCACACGAGGTCATTTTTCTGGCCGCTCCTCCTCGGCTACATGAGCTGTGGTCACCGCCAACCAAGGACGCAAGAAAAAATGCAGAGATCGTTCTCTGATCTTCGTATAGGGCTTGCGTTTTGTCATGGTTCGTGTCGTCTGGATGTAAACAGGAAGTGAGCAGGAGCTGTTTATGAAATCTCACTGCAAAACTGACCCTTTAAAACATTTCCCTGCGGTCAGATCCAATAAGAGTGCTTGATTTAATGCATTACATCATATCCAACTAATGGGAAGAAAGTCTAGCGTTAAAACCCTGCGACAGATGCAACTCCATGAGATTTCAAAGGAAAAACATCATGGCGCTGGAAAATTGAGCGCATGCCTGCAAAGCCGATGGATTTCAGTTGATTTTAGCAAAATTATTGGGGGAAAATAGAAAAAAAAAAACATCCTAAATTTGAAATTGAGTATAGTGGCGCTGAGCTAGCAGTATACTGGTGCAGTGCTGTTGTTCCATTTTCTGGGGAGAACCCTGCTTTGGTACCTTCACAGATCAGTTTAAAAAGGCACTGATTCTAATGCTGGGTCCACACTTAATGATGGGAAGGAGTGGGATTTGGATGAGACGTCTAATCCAATTGGATCCAGTTGGACAGAGTCTGCTCTAATGAGGTTCACTTGGGTTTAACAGGCAGATCAAATCATATAGTGTGTGATGTGTAAAGATGATGGTCTTAAAGCTTTACAGTGTAAGACTCTGGAGGATAGAATGACAAATATGGACTATAATAATCATAATTAAGTTTTGATTAGAGCAGAATCACCTGAAAATTTCAACTAATCATAATAATAATTGTGTCCTGAACTGAGAATAAGCCTTTTACGTCCATAGAGGGACCAGGTCACCGACAGGTCACCGAGTTGTGCTGCCAGGTTTCTACTGTAGCTCAGAACAGATAACTGCATCTTCTACTTTATGTTTCAAAGTGACATCCAGTGCTAAGGTGCGTCTGCTGTGTCTGAGTTAATACCCCTTTAAGTAAAAAGCCTAGAACATACAAAAAGAACAGTGGCTCTAATGAGCTTTTCTTCCAGGTTTTTAAGGTGAGACGTTCTGCACTTCTAAATACTACTAAAGTTACACCCTCCCTCAACCTTTAAAGCCCAGTCCAGACCAAAAAAAGATTGTTGAGCCATTCTGAAAACAGGCCAATCTATACTATTTCATGAGACAGCTCTCTTTCCTTCTAATTGGCTGGTTTTTCAGTTTTTTCCGTTTTGTAATTTGGTTCTAATTTGCAGTAAATGAATGTTTACAGTGATGGCCAGAGCCTTGTAGTTGTTGCATTTATTGTGTTGATGCCAAAAGACAACAAAAAAAAAAAAAGAATGTTCCTGAAGCTGTAAGACCTTTCCAGTCCAAAACCTCAGAAAAAAACCCTATGTTCTAAAACCTGTCATTGGTGTTTTGTCAAGTTCAAGGTTGAAGGTTAAGAAATCTGCCATTTTGAGTCAGGCTGAAACGGGTCAGTTCACGCAGCTGCGAAGTTTAGCTGCAACTTCCTGAAACCGTTTCATCTTTGCTGAGAACTGGGCTTTAGTCTGAGGATGCCATCGATCCCAGTCCTCCTCACTAAACTCACTGCTCCTCCAAACGCAGGAAACAAACATAAGATGAAGAAAAGGCATCAAAAAGATTTGTTTTGAAGATGAAACGGTGAAAACTGGCTGAACTGCATCTGTGGAATGAACACTTTTACAACATTCCATGAAAGACACATCGCACTAACTCATCGGCATCAGGTTACATAATGGAGACGTATAGCTTTATGTAAAATGATCTAGTTCTTACAAAGATCACACCTCCTCTTTTTCCCTCTGTTGACTGAAATCTACAAGGATCTCATCCAAACTCTGCTACTTGCAACACTTGTCCTCCATTGACAGAATATGATAATGTCCAGTTTTATAAGTTCTGACCTGGTCTTTAGGTGTGCACCCAGTTTAACATGAAAAAACAAATGGGGTCTACAGGTTGAACAGGGCTGCAGTGCTGGGATCTAGGTGAAATCAAATCATGGCCAAAGGATACGTTGTATGGATCCGGGTTATATCATCATTCTGTTTGCTTTTAGAACAGGATTCCACATTTTTGAACTGTGGCCTTAAAACCACAAATTAAAACAAAAGTTGGAATAGTAGAAATTTGGATAGACTAACAGAAGAGAATCAGAGGCCTGGTGCCTTTTGATATTTTCTCAAGTTACGGACCAGAAAGAAGTCAAAGAACAGATAAAAACCTAAAATGCCAAATATTAGTGCACATTACACTTGACATTTCCTGCTTCCGACATTTCCACGTTTTAAACATATCTCCAGCTATAGTAAAGTTTTACCTCCATTCCTCATTTCATCCAGAGTAACGCTCATAAACATGGGAGTCGAGGTCTTACGGCGGCTGAATAGTGCATATCGACGATACAATGCAAACATGACTTCCCTCCATCTGTTGATGTTTATTGTGAATTCAGCATCATGTCCTACAGTACCTTCAGTGTTCAGAAAGATGCTGGTGCACACTTTAGACCAGAGATGTCCAACTCTAGTCCTCAAGGGCCGGTATCCTAGCCTAGCCAGGCAAGCCAAACTGTACATGAGTCTGGAATCGGACCATTGAGAGAGCTGAAGCCTGTGGGTGGGTTCAAACTGTTCCAGCACGTAATAAGCCAGTTCTACGACCAATCAGAGCAACCGACAGTGTGGTCACCAGAGGGCTTTCAGTAAGCCCGATCCTTTTAGCTACAAGCAGAGCCAGCTGGTATATCAGACTTTTACCGTAGCTAGTCGGCAAAACAGCAAATCCCTCCTTCTTTAAAACAAATGACTTGAGTTCTTCATTCTGCTCAACTTTCAAAGAAAAGCCCAAGTCTAACTCTTCCAAAATCGACGACAAAGCCAATTCAAACAAGCAAAGTTCGTTACCCACATCCTTCTTCGTTGCGTTCTATGGTTGTTCTCCTATCTTGCCGCTGCACAGCGTTGTCGTCATCGTGCAAAGTCTGCCCCAACAACTCGCTACACAGATAGAACATTTTGATTGGTCCAACATACCCTGTCTCGGAGCCAGGAATTGCTCCTACTGTGTGATGCTAGACCACAAGCTAGGCAACAGTATTTTCTGCCGCTAGGTGGTCTAGATTTCTACTGGTATCCTGCATGTTTTAGATGTTTCCCTCTTCCAGCACACCTGACAGCCATCAGGCTTCTGCAGAGCTTGATGATAGTCTTATTATTTGAATCAGGTGTGTTGGAAGAGGGACACATCTAAAAGCTGCCGGCTATCAGCCTTCGAGGACCAGGGTTGGACACCCCTGCTTTAAACTGTCAGGTGTCTACCTTTGCCTTTTGCCCACCAAACCAGGTCCAGGAGCTGGCCTCTGGCCTCTACTTTGTGTTTTGACCAACAAAGAAAAGTCTCTCGGACAGAAAACTGGTCACAGACCAAAACCACAGACTGTTTATAAACATGGACCAAGTCATAGTTTTTCAGAAGTGAAACCAAAACCTCTGCATCTCCAAACGAACTTTGGAAGAAACCTGAATGGCGGTCAGTGTCGATGTTTGAAATGTGAAATTAACTATCTATGGAGTCATTTTACAAGTCAGGAAAGTTGCTGTTTCTTGCAAAGGTAGTGAAGTAACATCTAGTTCAGTGTTTGTTTGTTTTTTATATGATACACATCATTAAGTCCAAAACAGCCAATACCTCAGCAGACTTGTCAAAGAACCAGGTGAAACTCCTCTGAACAGAGATCATCAGTAGCTTTGGACAGACTGGAGAGAGGTGGTCATAGTGACATCACTTGTGCAAGATTTAGGTGTGTTCTAGATTTTATAATAAAGTTTTTTCTTTATACTGCAACAAACTGCAGCTCTTCTGGCCCATGACTTTTAAGATGTTCATAAATGTGTGAGATGTCATAATTCAGTAGGCAGCCAAAAATGATTTACAACCATTGACTGATGCACTGGTCCCATGGGGCACAATCAGAAGATTTAGACTAAGCCTTTGTATTTGATCTAAAATGATTAGGTCCAAGAATCTGTCAGACATATGGAAAATAAGCAGGCAGGAGGTAGATGAACAGCCTTCTCCACTTCTACAGCTCTGCAAAAAAAATAAGAGATCGCTGCAAAAATATGACTTTGTCTGAGCCTGTGTTTGAGTAAAATGAACATTTTTGTTTGATTCTCTGAACTACCAACATTCCTCCCAAATTCCAAATAAAATATTATTTCGAGCATGTATTTGCAGAACATGACACGCAGTCAAAATAACAAAGATGCAGTGTTTTCAGATCTTAAATAATGCAAAGAAAACCAGTTCATATTCATTTCTAAACAACACAAACTAATTTTGTAACTTAGTAAAAGTTGACACATCAGGATTTGGTGGAATAATCCTGATTTTCAGTGACAGCTTTCATGTGTCTTGGTTCTCGTCCATTACTGTTGGATGACTTCATGCAGCTCCTGGCAGAGAAATTCAACGTGTTCCATGGCTTGGACCATCCATGTTCTTCCAGAAGTTTTCCAAGTGGGTTCAGGTCTGCAGATTGTTCTGGCCATGACAGGGTCTTCATCTGGTGGTCCGTCATCCACACCTTTATGGACCTGCTGAGGCCAGGAGCATTGAACTGATAGAAGAACCAGTCCTAAGAGTTTGTGAACATTGTCAGAGCAGAAGACCAGTAGTTTGAATAGTTATTTTTAGATTCCAGTTACTTTTGTTTTTACCTGTTGTAAGAAGATAGTGATGGCCACAGTAGTGGTGTGTATACTTCTCCTTCTTAACAAAGATATGGATCAGGTGTTTATTCAGTAGAATAAGGTGTGTTTGTGTTGGAATTCAACAGACACAGGAGTGGAATGGCTGTCATGCACACATGATGGTTTCAGAGGAAATGGCAGTGGTCTCTGATTTTTTTTTTCAGAGCTGTATATTGTACAGATTCAAGCACAAGCAGCATGGCCGCTCCCATGACCACAGGACTTTGGCTTAATTCAGTTTTTAGACGGTGAGATGAAAAAGTATCAAAATGACCATCTTTATATACAGTCTGAAGAACACCAGCACTGTACTGGTTACCTCTGCCAAGGAGGTTATGTTTTTGCCGGCATTTGTCTGTCTGTCTGTCTGTGTACCAAATAACTCAAAAAGTTATGGACGGATTTCGATGAAATTTTCAGGATAGCTTGGGAATGATACAAGGACCAATCGATTAGATTTTGGTGAAGCTCAAACACTACCTTGGCGGAGGTCTGCGCTCTCTGAGAGCTTTTCTAGTTTAGAACTGTTGATGTCAGGGTCTGAGGATATGTGCGTTATGACCAACAAGATCAAATGAAACTGTCAAACAACTATTTTTTACCCACAAAGACCCGATGCTACTGTTGTGGCAGTTCCCGCAGTTCAGTTTTTCTTGATATATTTAACTTTTCTCAACTGATTTATCACCATTTATTGTAATATTATCCTCTGTATTTTGGATTTTGAAGTGAAAATTACGGATTTTTCTATAATTATTTTACTGATCATATTGAAATTTATAAAAGCTCAGGTCAAAGTTAAGGGTTATTATATCAAAAACAGAGAAAACTAAAGAAAAAATTTAATTTTGTGTTAAATCTATCATTAACTGAACATAAACCCAGTGTGTCCATCCACTGTCATTGATCCAACTCCATGGGTTTTACAGGTGAACCACTGTTGTAGAAGATGACGTTGTTTCTACGTAACTGCAGAGCCTCTGAATGTCCAAATGGCTCATATCTGATGACCATGAAAAGATGACAAACTGTAATTTCACCAATTATTTCCATGCATCGATAGGATTAATAGATCAGCAGGTATTTAAACATTTCAGATCAGTTTATGCTTTTGGTCGCTGGTGGATGTTTGGGTCTTTATGAGTTAAAAATATATTTAGTATCTAATCTATGTAATCCATAGAACAAGAGAAAGTAGAGGTGGAGATGAAATTTTACATTTTAGTGAGTTTTGTGGAAAGAAGTTGTGCTACCTTGAGGACTCACTGCTCAGTCGCTTTGATATTTTGTTAGCCATTAGCTACCCGCTAAATAGAGTTGCTAGCTCTAGCAAATCATTGCAATTAGTTCAGCAAAATTTCAAAGAAAGCTCTAAATTGACAAATTAACTACAGATTTGAAGTAAATGACACAGTCTCAAAAGGGTCATATTTATCTAAATCCACTTTTATTAGTCTTTGGTTCATTTATTTGTGTATTTGGATCCTTATAGTGCATACAGTTTGAATTTTAACCCTCCAACTGCTGCAAAACTATCTTTATATTCATTTTGGCAAAAATCAAGTGGATTTCTACAACCTGTTTTAATTCCTGCTTTATTTGTTATGTCTGTAGCTAGTTATATCATGACATTTTCACATATAAGGTCAAGACTTCCAATGGACATTTGTCGCCACAATTGTTTATCAGCAGCGGTTGTAGTAAAAACTGAAAATATGTCCAAACTTCAAGTTGATGACCTAAAATGTTCAGTTGTTGGTTGAATAGGACAGAGAAGCACGGTCAACAACCTGGAGAGGGCAGGGCCTAAAGTAGCTCATTTACATTTAAAGGGCCAGCGCTCAAAACCACCTTTCTGGCGTCGTTACTCAGGGTTGAAGATGGACCTGTGGAGTTGAGTGAATGAAGAATTCAGATCCAAGCAGAACATTTACAGTTTATGTAGAGCACAGGGAAATGTTTGAAGATGCATAATTCCAGTTAAAAACAGCAAAATATCACTCCTTTAAAACTAAATCCCATGACCCATCATTAGTAGTGTTTACTAATTACTGTTTTACAGCTAATCCGTTTGGTAACCGTAGGTAACGTTCACCTACCAACATATAAAACCCATACTGTCTGTAGTCGATAACAGAGCAAACCAGTTCTTAGAGCATCCTTAATTTCAGTCAAACCTAAACCTCGTGTATCACCGACCCAGAACCAGAGCAGAAGGTGGAAAATGGGAACAGTGCATGTGTTTGTACGTCTGCACCGAGAGGCTGAGAGTAAAACGACTGCGTTCAGCTGTTTTCCTCAGCGTGTGTCTGCTCGGCCGGCCTGCTTCTCCCCCATGCTCTCCATGCTCTTTCAAGGGATCACTTCAAAGTCCATCCATGGAATAATGAAGTCTCCAACCCCGGCTCTCGCTTCTCACTGCACCATCATTGATCTGGGGCCATCATCATTACCTTTGTGGCATTTTTATTTTTTTTTTCTATTGCGCGTTTTCAATTCCCATACTTCGGCCGCTATAAATATTTAAAGACGTATCTGTAGCTGAACTTGTGTTTTATTATTCAAGACTTTGGTTTCTTTCATTATGAATAAGGTTCTCAGGGATAGCGAAAACACAATTAAAGGGAACTAGTTTGTTTGTAATTTTGGTTTCCAGCTGAATCATTTTGAGCCCTTCGGTCACCAAATTAAATATTGTTTACATTTGTATCCCAAGGGAAAAAAGGATTGACTCGTCCTATTTCTGTGCTCTATCATGACAACATGTATTTAGTAATAAGACGTTCTGTCGGTAGGTGTTATTGAACCATCGCTCATCAAACTTTGTGACTATGAAATTGTCTAAAAATGTTCTGGCTGGCACCAAACACAGAGTTTGTGTTCAGTGTTCATTGTGACTGTGAACATTTCATGGTACAGTTTGCAGGAGAGTGTTTAAACTGTTTGGTGTCGACATATCGCTGTTATTATCTGTCCAGTCTCTTCTCTGGGGGGGGGGGGGACAGTCACCTTTGCTTACTCTCATTGGTTTTCTTTTGGAGCGTCTGCAGTGTCATCACGTTTGTAAAATACTGTCTTTTCCCAAAGGTTTCATGTCGTGTGGGGTCTGTCACACTTATGCCAAGAACTCATTGTTGCCTTTCTTGTTTTGTTGTTTTGTTCTGTGCCCAGCCATATGTACAGCCCTGCCCCATACACTAAGGACCTTCCAAGAAAAAAATAAAGACAAAGATTTCCAAAATATCTTGTAGTCGCTGCTTATATCTGTTATTCTGCAAAAAAAAAAAAGAAAAACCTTCATTCAGCTCACCATTATCTATGAAAGTATCCACTGTTGCTGGTTTTTCATGTTTGGCTTTCAATTAAACCACTGCCTGGATGTTCTTCAATACGCGTACGCTCCAGGTAACTGGACATTTAATAGGTGCATGCATATTATTATCCTGAATGTGACAGTTTTCTGACTTTGTTGCCTAAACAGCATAATCCATTTGGATATTCTGAAGTTCCAATTAAAGGCCCTGTCACACCTCAACAAGTTAGCCAGTGTATGCCGACATATGACAAATTTGGCAAATATGTAGGTGTATGCCAAATAAGTTATGGTTAAGTTTTCTATAAGTTAAGAGCACACTGGTATAGGTCAGAGTACAGTGAGAAATACAATTTTTCACCGTATGCTAGTGTGCACCTCATATGTGGGTCATAAGTTGTATATGAAATGTTGACACTGGTTACTTGCAGTGGTGTAGTGGTCCCGGGAGAAGTGGATATCCTCTCAAATGTTGCCTTTAAAAAAAAAAAAAATCATGTAGTCCGGGGGGGGGGGGGGGGGGGGGGTGTGTTTTATAAACAGGG
>JAQQZY010000015.1:7746263-7757395 GCA_030068375.1 Ostorhinchus rueppellii
CCTTGGGTGATTCTCTATCACTGGTGAAAATTTCAAGAAAATCCATCCAGTAGTTTTTCTGTAAAGTTGCTAATAAACACACACACACACACACACACACACACAGACCAGACAAACAAATAAACGCTGGCAAAAACATAACCTCCTTGGCGGAGGTAAAGATGGACAAAGACAGGTTGTATTTAGATGGACAGATTAAGAAAGATGACCTAGGATCTCAACTAGTGGAACACCAGTTGAAGGGGTGTGTTGTCACAGCACAGGTAATAGCTGTTATTTGGTGGAACAATATTACAGATCCTAAGTGTTGTATTTTTACTGTTAAGGAATAAAGAGGAACAACAACATGTGAACTCTTTGTTTTTATTTGACTGGTGAGGATTGTGACAGTGGCTTAATCTGAAAAGCAATTCTTGCTAATTAAATCTGATACCCTTCCAGCCTGGACATCTGTAGGTCAATAGGATGGTCATCCCCAGGGTCATTCACCTGTAGGTCAACAGGATGGTAATCCACAGGGTCATTCAACTACCCTCTCTGGGGTCACCCTTATCTTACACCGTCGCTGGAAATGGGATTTGAGCATGGCTATGGTCATCTGAAGCCAGGCTCTAGTCCTGCAGTGGACCACATTACAACACTTGGAGCTTCAGCTCAGGGTCAGGGGCCAGCAGAGAAGGCTGGCATGGATATCCTCTGTTTCCTGGTAGGTATTCATCTCTCCTGTAAGTAAAGTGGATATATGTTGGTGTGCTAATACCAAGGAGACAAAAATGATAATTGCACAAAGTGTTTAGTTACTTACCATGTTCAAATCTGTGGCTCAGGCTACACTTTGGATATATGTAGAGTCATGTGCAGAGGCAGGCCACGAGGCTTCTACATTTGTAATTATTGTGCCAGATCACAAATGATCTTGATAGTGCGGACAATGGCATTATTATTATTTTTTAATTAATTTTATTTATTTATTTTAAGCTGCTGTGTATTGTGACATATAGTGTCAATTTCCAACACATTAGTGACGACACCTGGACGTTAATGCTGTGGAAGGACTTCCTATTAACAGTCCCCTTGGTTTTGTGCAGAAGCAATAATAGGAATCTGTCCCATCTACACACACTATTACATTTGGAAACCCTGCAAAATGAAGATTATCACTGATCTCAGTCTGAGTTTACAGCAGAATGTCTCCAACATTATTTTGAATATGATTTAGGATTGAATATAGAGTGTAAGATTGAAATTATAGTAATAAAATTTATTTCAAACATAAGGGGGAATACGATATAAAGGTGAACAAAAAGCAAAAAGAAATACATTTAAACAGAGCACTCCAAAATATTGAAGGTAATAACCAAAAAAAGTCACACTTCATTGTGGCTCTAACAACACTTTATGTCTGAAATGGAATAGGAAGAAGCCCAGCTTATGTTGTCCTACCCCAAATAGTTAGAAATGGATAAATAGATATCTGGAAATAATAGTGCCTCTGTTCGAGGTCTGAAAATCCTCTCCTGACATAAACCACTGTGAATTAACTGTGTCTCTAAATCTATGGGGGAAAAAGGTGTATATTTACAGAAGCTGTTGTCACAAAACTTCCTGTGTTCCAAAAAAAAAGAGCAGTTGATACAACTCCGCTGAAGAAAACTAAACTTTGACTAAATTAAATTGACTTAATCCACCAAGTATTTAACTACTCCCTTGAAAATCCACTCACTCACCCTTGCAATAGTTTTCAACTGCCTTATATATGCTGAGGCACCGGTACATTTAGGTAAAACCATGCAGCAGGTAAATTCACAACTTCTTCTGGGGAAAAATAATACAATAGAAACATAAATTTCTTTTACATTTCCCAGATAACTTCTCCCGCTACCTTTTAAACTCATAATATCTTGACAAGCTTAATCTGTAATCATATTTTAAACCATACTTTCTAATAATTTAAAATGATCTACACCTCTCTAGTTGGTTTTACCCAGCTCTCATCATTGATGATGTCATCAAGGTTATAAAACCAGGAAGCAGGTGAGCAATTTGTGGTTCCTCATTTTGTTCCTGAAAGAAGTGGTGAAAATGGTGAGTATTAAAGTGAAGAATACATAACTGAACTAATTTAAGCTCAACTATACTCATCTGTGACTTTAACCTCAAATGATGTAAATGACCTGTAACTGAATATAATGTACACTCAAACAAACCTGGGGTAGCTTGTCTGCACAGAACAGATGAATGTAATGTTTAATTACAGATTAAAGGTGGAATAATGGCTAACACAAGCATGGTTAAATTAAAAAGGTGAAATGATAGCAGTGGAACAAATGGTGTGGTTCTCACAGACACACAAAGAAAGAGGGCAATTGAAAGTCTTTCTCAACAGTACAAAAAACATTGTAAGAACATGAGACTTATCAAGCAGCAAACCGCCACCCAAATCTATAGCTAAAAACAATTGGTATATTATTCTTAGGCAACATCAAAATATACTACAGTACAATTGACTAAACACAGCCAGACATTTTTTTTGTAATGAATAAACAAAATGAGCCTTGAAGATGGGAAAACAAAAAACATGGCTCGGCTAGCTAAAAAATATTTATCATATCAGTATAAAATCATATTGTGATGCATGGTGTTCTGTTCCTCTATTATTCGCCTTGGAAGCGCGGGTGTAAAGGGGGGTGGGGGGACCAGGACGAAAATGGCCGCTCAAGCTGACGCCAGTTTCCCTCGAGCTCCTCCACCGGCTCTGTCTTCTCCTGTCTGATTGGCTTTCCCCGCTGTCACTCATCAGGATGTGAACAGCGCCCGGACTTGAACACCACTAGTTGACCTCCGTGTACATTTACCTCTGTAAGTCGTTGTTGACATGTTGGGGGTTTGTTCTGCCTGGGTCTCCTCAGCTAGACTGATTGGAATATCAGAATTCAATGTTTGAAACGGTGTCGATGTGCCGCACATGAGGGGCGTGCACGGGCGCACGTGCGTGTGTCTTGTAATCGGGTCCAGCCAGGATGTTAAAAAAAAAAAGTCGACCTAAGAGACTCCTTTTAAAAGTCAAAGTGCAAGTTACTCAAAGGAATGTGTTCCACCCATCCTACAACACTTTGAGACTCCAAAGCAGCGGATCCACTTCAAGGTCCTCCCTCAGTTACAAAGCTCTCAATAATCTTGTAAAGTGTCTGAGATGTACTGTAAATGCTGAATTATTATTATTATTGCTGTAGAGCCTCAACAACGCAGATATATTTTTAAAGTTTATATTTAATGCCAAAGAGGTACACTATGGATTACTTTGTGTGAAAGGCAGCAACTCTTTAAAAACACCCACTAAAGATTTAGGGGAAAAAATGCAATAAAACCTCGGGTTTCAAATGTAACTTTATACGTTCATACTCATATTTGTAAAAATTCGTTTTTTCCTCAGACTATCACCAAAATTGATTGTTGCGCTCCAGTTTGTCCCACTGTTCATGTTATGCATTAATATATTTTTGTCAGGAGACGGATAGTAGAGATGAGAAAGGAGGTACAGGAGAAGAGGCTAGAGGAAGTAGAGAAGAAGATGGGGAAGCTGAAAGTTCACAGGTGAGGTTGAAAGAATAAACCGACGTTAGTCATGAGATTGAGCGTTGTGACGCATGCTAGGGATGATGATGATGATGATCTGTAGAGCAATGGTTCACCCATGTGACTCTGGAATCGGTACTAATTTTGTCAGTGTAAATGTTGTATTTTATTGGTAAGAAATAGTCGGTACTAAAAATTATGAACATCATGAACAGGGTCAGGAACTCACAGTAGGGAGCGAGGGGCATAAAGGAGGTTAGTTGACAAGGCTTTTTGTCATTATTGTGGTTAATTGAATGATAAATGCTCATTGATATTCCTGTTGCTGAGGGTAGATATCGGGGCACTGTTCCAGCAGTTCTGCCCCCCAAACCAACTGAACCCAACCTCCCGACTCTAAAACCAAAACTTTGTTCCTGCCTTGGAGTAGATAACTTTCATTCAGATGTCCAACTAAATCATGGACCTACGGGACATGTTCATCCTCTGGAGGATGCTGATGTGAGCACACCCAATTTACCCATAATTCTCAGCGAGGCAGCCACGTACACGGTTTGTCAAATCCTCGCCGGGTTGTGTTGTTAGCCTCCTCTGCTCAGTAGAGCAGCATATGTTAGAGTTCCACATGACGCTTCACCACCCGCTAACCAGGTATTATTAAACGCTAAATTCACTCGTGTCAGCTCTAGAAGTGAGACTGCTTGTACAGGTTTCCAGTAACACTCCCGCTGATTTGGAGACTGCACAGACGCTGGCCTTTTAGACTGCTAATATTAGCTTGTAGGAAATGTTGGTGTTGGCTAACTGTTGTTGCTTTAGCGAAGTTACCGATGATGTAAATTAACGTTTTATATTGACACTGGAGCCAATGCTTTATATGACAAGGTTTTGCGTAAACTGATGCTTGTACAGCCACCGTGTTTACAATATTAGCTCTATTATCATTTAGCTGATGGCTAACGCTAGCTTTCTGAGGTTAGCTAGCTAGCAGACAGAAACGAGAAACCGCTTTTATGCAGATTTAACTATTTTGCAGTGACTTAATTCAGCTAGCCATCAAAGCTGGAGGTTTGAGAGAGACTTCAGTGAAACTGAAATGACGTTGCTACGAGTACGCGAAAGTTTGTCGTGGTAAATAAAAAATCTCCGACAGCATATTTCGTAGCACCTCTTTAATTCCGTATGTGGAGCTGTCCGTGGTTCTTACACGATTTAAAACACAGCGGTCCACGGGGTTTTAATGGGTTAAAGAAGCCGAGGTTCAGCAAAACTAAATGCCATCATTAATTGCTTTAATTTGTACAAGTCACACTCGCATCCCGCTTAATTAATCGTACGACTTCAGAGAATTATGCATGTTGGTGACTGACATCTAATTCACTTCCAGAGGGAAAATGAACATTTCTCAGCAGGAAAGAAAACGCAACCTAATTTCTTCTCACGCTTTTTAAGCGCGATTTGTTAACCAAACGTGTAGCTAAGGGATGACTGTATTTGCAGTAAGCAGATGTTGATGTGAAATGCACCATGGGAAGGAACTATTAAATTAACCTTTCTCAGATGACTGATTGCACATCTAACATTACTCACTATTTTAGATGCTAAAATAAGCTGAATATTTCATGTCAATATAAAAAACTGCCTCAATAGTGGAACAATTCTCAGTAAGCTATGATGAAAGGTGAGAAGTTATTGCATTTAAACGTACACTTTAATAGAATATAAAGCTAAATATTATTTTAGGAAACTGTAATTTACTTGTAGGAGCAACAGACATTGACATGTATTGCTTGTTTTTGGTGATTAATTGTATTGATTAAATACCCTTCAGTCCTGAAGAATGAAACATAGCTGCTGTAATTTCTCCCAGTGTGAGTTAATTTATTTGAAAACCCAAGAATGTTTAGTTTAAATCAGTTAATCCAGTTTTAGAAGCTACAACCTCCACAAGCTGGGTAATCTTGCTTGATGCGTTCCTGAAACACTTCTATTACATACAATAGTAACTCATTTTGCTTTGTGTTATTACATATTTTAACATTTGACAACCAGGCTGATTATTTAAGTAGTTAACTACTAAATCAATTTATAATTTAACTCAGCTTTAATCTTCTAGAGGTTTAGGTGGGGTGGCTGTTTTTATCGATAGATATATTTTTTTTTCTCTTGTTGGACAAATCTATACCATATGCCAAATTTATAGGTATGAGCAACATGTAAAAATAATCAAGTCACTAAATTTCCTCTTGTAATATGGTAATTGTGGAAGTGCTTCTCCAGTCAGATATAAAATATTTTAATAAGGAAAGAGTATTGCTGAATCATGTTTCATCCTTGGTGGTTATGGCCAAATTGACACTTGCTCTTAAGTAATCTGTACCGTAACATGGGAAACTAGAAAAGCACTCGGAGAGCGCAGACCTCCGCCAAGCTTATTGTGACTCCCATCCAACAGTTGTACTTTTTTAATGTTACATGTGCCCTGTCAAATGTATCAGTTGAATCAAATCTCATTTATAGACAATACCTGTAATCTGATTATAGTAGTGGCTCTTGTAAATCGTATTCCCAACCATGACGATTTGCCAGGTAGTGCCAATGTTTAACAAAAAATCGCCCTAAAATCCAGAATCTGCATCCAATCTGGCTCAACCTTGGTGGTGTCATAGGAGGCCATACCCTTAAGCAGTGTCTCAAAGTTCATGAACATCCATTAGTAATCGCCTGAAATATTGATCAAAATTTTATGCTCCATTTACCGCAATGTTAACGAAAATTTCAAAGTGATTCAGAATGCAGGATTTCTTCCGGATCAGCCTCAAAATGTAATCAGTTCTTCCTTGTGCCATTTGCAACAGTTCCTGAAAATTTCATCAAAATCTGTCCATAACTTTTTGAGTTATGTTGCTAACGAAGTAACTAACAAACGCACCGTAAAACATAACCTCCTTGGTGGAGGAACACATTGATTACAGTATTTTTTTTTGCCCAACTGCTCAGCTCTGTCATGATCAAAGTGAGATTTCTCTGCCTTAATGAAACTAAACTGTTTACGGTCTTGCATCCTCCTTTCCTGACTGTTTTATTCTTTCCAGTCTATAAGGATTCCTTGGGACAACCAGACCGGCAAAATGTCAATGGTGGTGTTTGCCTGTGTGGTTCGGGTCAACGATGGCCTACCCCTCTCTGCATCTACTGACTACGAGCAGGACAAAGAACTTCAGGAAGCAAAGAAGCACCTCAAGTGGATGTCCAAGAGACTCCTCCAGTTCGGTCGCTGCTGCAGTCTGAAGTGTGGATCCTACAATGTCAAGTAAGTTTGGATGTGTGCTTAGGTTTGAAAACTTTGTTTAATTCCTCCCACATAAACAGTGGAAAAATACCAGCAGTTAAATTAAAAGGGTTGTTTTAACTTCAGATCCAGCTACACATGCTCTGGCTCTTTTGTATTTGTAGGTCTTCAAATGAATTCACCTCACACATTTTAGTTAAATTTATGTAATATAGTTAAAGAACTTTTAGATGGATGGTGGCCATTTTTCACTCCATCTTAATGGTGTATGTTCTGCTCTTTTGGCAACCCCTCTGACAGAGTTCTGATTGAAAAATGCTTTTTAATTTAAGTGGTTTGACAGCTCAGCCTTCCTTTGAGGTGGCTGAGTGTTTTAAAAGACTCTCTGGCGCTCAGGGAAATGCTTTGAAATACTCTCATGCTGTTTGTTAAGGGCTAATTAGTCTTATTAAGATAGAGGACATGAGCTCAAAAGAAGCTCACAATCAGCCATCAATAAGCCAGCTGCACTTTTCAACCACCGGTCTCCTTTAATAACAGCATCTTTAATCAGTGGGAGCCTCAAGCATCTGAGGAAGACAAGGTCATATGGTGAAAGTCACAATGAGGCAGCCACTGTTTATTACTAGGGTTAATCTGTTCTCTGATTAACTTGCTGTTATGCTTTATATTTTCATTGTTCTTAAAGCAGCAGCAGACATCTTGTACTATTCATACAGGCTACGCAATATATCTGTTGGGATTTAGTGGCTCTAATGCACTTAACGCAAAACAATTAAAGTTCTATGATATCCCATATTAAACTAGACCAAAGGGTTTTATCTTCATATTCACTCAGATGAAAAGAATGTAGAATGTTTTCATGACTGTGAAATGACCTTTTCATACACACAGAAGGGCTGACTTATTGTAGCCCAAAAAATGTAACCTCTATATTCATTTTGGTGTCATGGATGATTCGTGTTTTTAACCAAATTATTCTGTTTACAGAAATTCAAAAATGCTTTATTAAAAAAGCAGTTTTTTTGTAAAGTCAATGAGCAATGACAGTAGGCATATGACTGTACCTTAGTTGTTAAATGTATGTAATTTTATGTAAAATGAATTTCCACTGAGCCCATGACTGGAGGAAGAAATTTACAATGGACTCATAAGATCTGTGTTTCTGTGGTTGGCTTCCGAAGTTTTGTGCAAGAGCAGTTTCTAGAGCAGCCTCACTAATTTTAATCTTACAATTTAGGCATTTTCCTCAAATTTCAGAAATCAAACTCCATAAATGTAATTGATAAACTACAAATTGAAGTAGTCACCATTTAGTCCATCAGGTTGCAATGTCATGTTTTAATGGTAGTCCCAAACTCCCTACTTTTTTTTTGCGTCACCAGAACTTAGTTTCTAGAGCATCAGTATTTCTTCCCCAAACTTGTTGTTTACCATAATGTGTGGCCTTTTTCAGTGATGTGTCATTTGTCTAGACAACTAGAGAACCATTGAATATTTTTCCAGTAAAATACTCGTGTAATTCTTGGCTCCTCAACTATTGATGGGGGTGGAAGTCCAAATCGGCCAACATCAGTAAGAAGTGCCACTTTGTGGTTTTGAGGAGCCTAAAGGGATATGCATCCTCTGACTCTGGTTCAGTTTTTTTAGCAGGTGGCATCCAGCCTTAAGGTGCATTATCGACTGTTTGTTCTGGGATTTTTATTTAAGTGGATGGTAACTGCTACACACTCGTGCTTGTGGCTTAAGGGCTGTTCATCCAGCTTCAGTTTTAAACAAGAAGGAAGATGCTTAAAATTGAGGCTCTTTAATTTGACAAATTCTTAACTTTAAATCAGGGGTCACTAGCCCTGGTCCTTGAGCTATTATTTTGCATGTGTTAGATGTGTCCCTCTTCCAACACACCTGATTCAAATGATAACGCTATCATCGAGCTCTGCAGAAGCCTGATGACGACTGTCTGGTGTGCTGGAAGAGGGAAACGTCTAAAACATGCAGGATAGTAGCTTTCAAGGACCAGGGTTGGTGACCCCTGCTTTAGATGTTTTTATGAACAGCTATAAAAACGATAGAAATGAACTTCGTTTAGAAGCAAAGTTTTGTCCTCTTTGATGGTGTAAATCAGCAGAAAATGGAGATTCTGTCTCTTCCACTGTTATGAAAGGTGTATTATCACTGTCATTAACCTCAGAGGACAGTTGCTTGCAGGTCTGATTTGTGTGTGACTGAAGTCATACCCCTAACAGCCTCATTTTTCAGTCATGTTCCGTTTTTCCCTTCACCCTCATGATGATCTGTACTACATGTTGACATTTATGTTTCTCATCAGTTTACATCTATATGCTGTGTTCAATAACAAGCTTCCATCACTTGTTCTCTGAGCAGTTCAGATAATAAAGTCTCTCTATCTGGGGAATTTAATTTGTGCTCAGCGTACAGTGTATCAATTAGCACTGCAGGGCTAATAGATGGAACGTCTGCCCAAGTGCATTTGAATATGAATGTGATGTCGTGTTTAATTAAGCAGGGATGTGTGAGTTTTAGGCACAGGCATGCAGAAAGGTGTTGTGTGTTCCAGAGATGCATTCAGCACCTTCAGAATATCATGTTAATAATGTTATCAGGAGTATATTTGGCACGCTGTTGTAATTATAATTTTCTTAAGATCATACCATTAGAAACGGTGCCATGTGGATGAAAAACAAGGTTGTATCTGACTTTAATTTGGTTTCTTATCCTGTTTCGATTTGAAAATGATTACACCAAAGAAGTTTAATATTTAGATTTTGGATAGAACATTGAAGTGTAGTGACTGAACATTCAAAGGGTAAATGGGTGCTTCTATGAAACATGATTCATTTTGGTACCTGGGACTTTGCCAGCTTTTTAGACCAATAAGAAAAGGGAAATTTACACATTTCCCCCAGATGTTCCCTAATGATGACCTTGGATAGGAGTAAAAAAAATTATACTCTTGCTCTGAGCCATCCCAAAATTTACTTTTTAATAAAATATTGGGACCAAAACTGGGACAGGAAAAGCTACCTAGCTATCATTGCATTTTATCTTTAACATCGCTTGAAATGCTGTTGTATACCACTGTAAAGACACATTTACATTTGAGGAGCCTACTCATTTTTCTAACCCAGACATGCAAGATTTTCATGAATCCAGTCTCAATCAGTTTTTTTGGGTAACCCATGGTGTTAATTGGCGTTACATGCAGAACCGGTCTAAACACACATATCGTCAATAATTTTGCAACAGTGGCCATTTTTGTGAAACACTCTGCCTTGCATAATAAGTTCTATTCCTAAAATGTACCTGAGAATATAACGATATCTGAAAGTAGTAACATGTAATTTTCCTGTCCTTTTTACCCTGCTGCATGTGGATTTTTGTGTAACAAAAGTGTTATCTGAAAAGCTGCTCTTATCTCCGTAAATTTTTTTTTTTTTTTTTTAAATGGATCCAAAGTACATCCAAACTTGCTTCATGACATTAGTCTACATCTGGTTTGAATTTTTAGCTCCTATCCTGTTTTTAGATGCCAGATTCATAGAAGCACCGAAATGGTATTTGCGGTTTCTAAAAGCCTACAATCAAGTCGTGTGAGCCACAGAATTTAGCATTAACAAATCTTAAAATAATTCATGAACGCCTTTAAAAGAATTACTAACCTTGATTTCTTTTTTTTTTTTTTTAAATGGGACTTCATTTGAGTTAAGTAATGCCCAAGTGTAAAAACTATGTAGGTTGATGCAGTGGGCTGGCTGATGTTGGGTTGCTGCCTCTGTATTGGCATGATTAGGTATGAAGTGGTCAGGGATAATTTTGGGTTTTCTTTCAGTAGTTCAACAGGATTCATTCCATGTTTCTACTTATTTTGGATCAAGATGAAGTGACGCTTAAGCAAGAGAAAAAGAATTCAATTAACAATGCCATTCCAAACTTACAAGGAAAGTGCAGTTTAACACCAAGAAAGTGACATCTTTCATGTCACACTGTTGCCATTATCAACAGAGTATGCTCAATGAGTCACCTTAATGTACATAAGAAAAAGACTTGGACCTCATTAGCATTTCGCATGCATGCCGTTTTGTCTTAGTTTCTTTACTAAGATGAAGCCACATGTTTGGCTGTTTGCCAGGTGCTGGCAGATTAACATATTTGATCCTACCAGATATTAGGGGTGTGTTCAAAATATCGATACGGGGATATATCGTCGTGGGCCTCTTGGCGATACACGTATCGATACGGAGGC
>JAQQZY010000015.1:7790277-7809156 GCA_030068375.1 Ostorhinchus rueppellii
GCTATCCTGAAAATTTCATCGAAATCCGTCCATAACTTTTTGAGTTATTTTGTACACAGACAGACAAACAGACAGAGTACAAACAGATAAACGCCAGCAAAGGAATGATACAAGGACCAATCGATTAGATTTTGGTGAAGATCAAACACGACCTTGGCGGAGGTCTGCGCTCTCCGAGTGCTTTTCTAGTTTTAGTTTTGTAGTTTGAATACCAGTTTTGGAGTTGAAGTTAAATATGCAGCACGTTTTGCTAGGGGATGAGTCTTGTTTGCCTAAGGGCCGCACAAAAGCTGAAGGTGAGCTACTGATAACAGGTTTTATTGTAGCTGCTAGAATTCTTCTGCGAAAGTGGAAGAGCCCACATAGACCAGAAATTAAAGAATGGCTTCAGCGTATATCAGAGACGGCTGCCTTTGAAATTATGATTGGAAGGGTGCAGAAGGTCCCAAGTAAAACCAGCCAAACATGGATGGATTTTGAATACTATTGTACGTAGATTGTTTTATTGTGTCTTATTTTGTAATGGAGGGATGCTGTGAGGGTTCTGTGTAGCTGCCTGTTGTTGATGATGTGTTTTTATTACCGTTTGTATGTGTAATTGTATTGAAAATGAATAAAAAATTGAATGATAAAAAACAAAAAAAAATGCAGCATGTTTTCACCAAATGAATTAGAACCCACTTCCATTTGTGGAGTTTTTCCTGAACTTTTAAACTACATATATGACTCCAGAGCAACAGGAATTCTAACGAGGTTCACCAATGGAATATTACCTAAGTGGACTTTAATTCTGTTTATGTGCCTGCACCTAATAAAGTCCAAGTTCTTGTTGGAGCTGGTCACATCTCACCTCGTCAAAGTCAGCAATGATCTCATTGAGGAGCCGCAGACACTCTACTCCTTCATTGTTGGCCTCCAGCTCCACGTAGAACTCCGAGAAGTTACTGATGGAGGCAAACATGACGGCGACACACTCGCAGGACTGGTAGTAGAGCTCGTCGTTCCGCCGTTCTCGTTGCAGGAAGTGGGCGGCTACATCTTTGGGCAGAATGTTGTGGAGCAGACGGCGGTTGTAGGCCTGCAGCTCCTCCATCTCCTCCTTCTCCTCAGTGGCCTGGTGAGAGGTCACAACATGGGTTAGAGACGAGACACCTCAAGGTACCACAGGTCAACTCAACAGGATCAAGTGCAGATCTGCAGCAGGGAGGATGTCCACTGGTCTGCCCAGGACTTGAATTCAATCAGATGCATCTGTAGATCACATGCATATACACTGACCAGCCAAAAAAAAGTCGCACATGCAATATTTGACTGCACCACCTTTGGTTTTGATTCCAGGAGACATTCACTGGATTGAACTCAGCAAATATTTCACATCCTTCCATGGGTAAGTACTGCAGTGGTTAATAATGTTTCAGCTGGAACAGGTTAACTCTAACTGCAGTGAGTGTCCTCTAATGTCCTTATACATGTAAAAGAATGGACAATGCCAGGACTGATCAGGATCATCAGGTATGTGACCGAAAGGTTCATGGAGAATGAGCCATCATTTTCACACATGGTTTAGCCTCCATAAAGTCCAGACTCTAATTTAGGATGTGATGAAGACTTGATGCAGCGGTCTTATTCTGCATCATCAGTAACGAAAAAACAAATGCAACTATGGATGAAAAAAATATTATGAACCTTATTGTGACACTATGCAAGCATTATGTGGCAAAAAATGTCACAGTGAATGTCTCATGTAATCAAAACCAAAGATGCTGCTGTCAAATATTGCATGTGCGACTTTTTTTTTTGGCCAGGCAGCGTATTAAAACAAACAAACAAACAAACAACAAAAACAATATTGAAAATCTTTTTCAAGGAGTGATATTTTGCTTTTTTAAATGGAATTACGCATTTTAAACATTTCCCTGTACTCTACATAAACTGTAAATGCTCTGCTTGGGTCTGAATTCTTCATTAATTCCAAATACACAGATAGTAAATGAACCAAGACTAATAAAAGTGGGTTTAGATAAATATGAGCCCTTTAAATTGGTTATGGTAAGAAACCAGCTTTACTGTTGTGTCTGAACGCAATCTGTAGTTCCAGAAGTAACTTGAATGGAGCAACAATTTAAGCTGACTTATGATGCATATGATCATGTGATACATGTGAACAGGCACATTTACAAATCATCATATTCAGTATTAATGGTTATAAGTTTAACATCTCACCCACTTTATTCCTTCCACTATCTGTAAGTTGTTGATTTCCCATTTGTTACATGAAAGAACAACTTCTGACCTACAGTTGTAGCCACAACATGGTAAGTTTTGACAAAGACTTCTGTTTTTACGCGGCCTTTCCTATTGTAGGGTCATTTGAAACCAAACAAATAAATAAAAAAAAAAATCAAATAAAAAAAAATATATTTATATAGCGCCAAAACATAAAGTTATCTCATGACACTTTACAAATAGAGCTGGTGGAAACCAGACTCAGAAGCCAATTTACAGAAACCACGGTGCAGTCTCCAGTGCAGATTCCACCAAAGCAACTTCCCTCAAGATACCATTTTGTAAAAGCCCTGCTGCTGCAACCTGTATTCACACAAGTGTGATTCATGTAAAGACACACAAACCAGACAAACAGCAGAGATGTGTCCATCTGTACCAGACTATGCAGTGTTAGAACATGTGTTTACACCAAACTTCACATGGAGTTCCAACATCCATCTAAGTAAGTGCACCCATCCATCCTGGAGCCTGTCCCACATACCAGTGTGTGTGTGTGTGTGTGGGGGGTACACCCTGGACATGTCACCAGTTCATCACAGGGCTGACACAAACAGACAAACAACCACTCTTTCACAGATTCACACTTAACCTAATGGGTGCACATCTTTGGATTATGGGAGGAAGAACCCAGACAGAACCCACAAAGAGAACCTGCAAATTTTCAACCCAAATAACATTTACCTAAAACTCCATGGTTGACTATGAAGTTATTCAACAAATAGTTATTTTCAATCAAGGGTTTCGTTTAATGTCATGTATGGTATACGCATGCAAAGCTAATGATAATGATGACTTGATACCACAAGCACAATTTTTTGGACTCCTTTATTATTTATAACAATTGCTACACACATCAGCAGGAGATTTGTATGGCTTTTATACCAAGGGACAAGTTTTTTTTTTTGTTTTTTTTTTATTTCAGCAGTTAACGAACCAGCCCTGGGACAGAAAAAAAAAAAGTTCCTAAGTGCCACCAAACCTTGTGACTGCTATTTAAAGAAATAAAACAATAAAGGCAGCATAAGGTCTAGTCTGTCTAAACCAAAGAGGAAAACAGAGCTACATTTAGACCTGAATGGAGGCCAGGACAGGCAAGAGCAGCAACAAGATGATGGAGCCTTCTATTGTCAATGTGCTTGAACTCAGGGGCTACAGTCTGTCATGATGTTGCTCTCCAGCCTGTAGAAGAACAAAGTCTCTCTAAACTAAGAACCTGGACTAGATTTGTGATTGTAGCAGAGAAAGTATTGGAAAGACAGTTCATCCTAATTGGTTAAGACTCTGTGCTGAGCCTTTGCAGAGGTCAGTGGTATTTGTCTCTCCTTCCTTTCCACTTGAACCCATTGAAGGAAAAGATAAAACCAAAAAGGGAAGCTTTCTGTGACACCAAATCTGATAATGAATAGGTCCCTGTCCATTTCCATCTACATCTTGTAAGGTGAAATTAGCTCCATGCAGACACACCTGCAGCTTCCAGAGGAAGTCCAACCGGGCTGTCGACTCCACCTGCTGGGCATGAAGGTAGAGGGCCAGAACGAAGACTGTGATGACCACGGGAGTCATGATCTTCAGAGGAACCTTGTTGTCCATCACACAGCTGGAGGCCAACACACACACACATACATTTTTTTGTTATTAGTGCACAGATACAGGTGTGCTTTCAGAAATAAGCTGCTCTCTAAATGAGAGCTCATTAGCCTTAGCATCTGTTGCCAGTGGATCATTATAGGTACATTTGTGCCAGTACAGTGATAATGATGCTGTTAGTGGAATCAGATGACACAGGTGATGCTTTAAATGGAGCCATCAGTCTCACCTTGTTCCATTGGTGGTCTCACTGTGAGGGGGACAACAGAAAAAGAGCCCATCAGCTGTTAGAGCATCTGCACAGAGCCACACGTTTGTCAACACAAACACAAACACACAGCGGCAGAAAGGGACTCACATGTAATTGATGGCGTTGGCCATGACCAGCAGGTCCTGGTTGTCAAAGAGACTCACTCTGGCCACCTCCATGATGAGGAGGTAAAGCAGCTCAATGAAGAGCATGAGGAAGAGTTTACCGATGCTGCTGACCTGCAGGAAGACTGAGCAGGCCAACAGGCTGAGCAGCACGCAGGATGAGAAGTACTGCAGGAGGAAGATGGAGGAAGAGGATGTTAGGATTGGACCTTTCCATTCTGTAGCAGTCACTCTGACAGTCCACACACATCCTAACAAATGATTATATACAACAGGACACAACCAATCTTTTGCGTCCACAAACTACACTGAGCAAAAATAGAAACGTCTCATGTATAGCATTTGTGTAACATGAGACGCACGGCCCAACATGAGCTCATGTCTTATAAATGTAAAACATGGTTAATTCTCTTGATTTGTAAACGTACATGGGCCTCATTCACAAAAGTGCGCACGCACAAATCTGTGCTTAAACTCTGCGTACACTCTGACACACAAATCCGGGATTCATCAATAATTAATTACTTAAATTACATGCATATCATATAAAACTACATTGATTAAAAATAGATTTAATTGCCATTTAAAAAAAAAATCATTTACTAATATATTGCTCAAATGTATTAAACTATGAAATTCACACTTTCACCCTCATCATTGTGATCATGAATAAAATATTCAACAACAACAACAACAGTTTACAAAGGAATATGGGATCCATAAATGGATGTTTGTCCAGTTATTGCTGCTGTTCTCTCATCTTGTGGTGTTAGGTCTCCTTTTTCTTCTGGTCCATAATGCATTTTTTGCCATCAAATTTTATGTCAAACCACTTTATTTTTTTTTCCACCTGGGCCACAGTGCACTTCTCTGGGGATACTACGTTGACAGCTTCGGTTATTGCGGTCCAAACTTCTTTTTTTTTTCTCCCATCGTCACCCCTGAGGAGACACTCTTGAAAAGTATTTCTTTTCTGGCTTCCACCTCAGACACAATTGTTTCGATTTCTGTGGTTGTAAAGTTTCTAACAAACTGAAATTTACTACTTCTCTCCTCGTGTAACCGCCGCCTCCATTCATGAATCAACTCTATGTAAGTGGATTCCTTATATGGAGAAATGGGGGTTGGTAGTATGCTAATCATATGCTAATCACAAATTGCGAGCATGCGCCTGTCAATGTAGAATAATTCTGAGTCACACACATATGCTAGGTGGTGGTGTGTCCCCTCCCGGGCTGCTCAAACAACGTCAACAGAACGAAGACACTCCTTAGGCTGGGGACAATAAAAGGACACCTCAAAATGTCAAGGCATGTTTCAAGAGGAGTAGAAAAACATTCCACAGGTCACAATGACAAGCTTTTCAACTCGATGAGAAGACGACGCATTGCTCTATAGTAGAGGCGTGCAATTTGACGATATTAGATCATCAAGGATTATAATGCATTGATGATTTGACGGAGAAATCATGGAATCAGGGGGGTTTATACGGAGTGGCTGTATTCAGTGCTGTACCTACCCTACAATGAGTAAGCGCACACTTTACAACTGTACAAAGTGAAAGTGAAACTTCAGACTTAAGTCTCCAGTTATTGTGCAGCTCATTTTCCTTTTACCTATTTTTGGAATCTTTAATTTTTTCGTCCTACCCCCACTGTGTCCACATGAATGTCCCTGAATACCAGACACTACTATTGTGTTTAATGGACAGTAATCTGTACCACATTGACCAACTAATTAAATCATGTATGGTTTAATAGATTGTACAGCAGCTAATGCTATCAAAAATGTAAAGGGTCACATTGGGCGTTTCTATTTTTGCTCGGTGTATATACAACAACACTTCAAAGATTGTGATGAACTTTTCTTCAGATTTTAACACAAGTCCCAAAAGTCGATGAAGGGACTCAATCAACATATTCCTTCAATTATTGTAAAAATCTATTCAATTTAATATTTGCGTTTGGTAACAGTCTGAACTTAAGAGCCTTCAGTTACTGTTGGGAACCCTTTTTTTAGGGTCATCTAAACTTATACAACAGCATCCATGCCTATGCTATAGGATTCAAATCAGGACTACTTTAAAACGTTGTCCTGTTTTAATCCTTTCCAGATTTATGAACATCTACAACGCTTTTCTGAAGTTTCAGAAAACTTCTTTGCTGAATCCATGACATATTGATTGATGATGTTTTATCCTGTACAAGCCAAACAAACTGCAGTGTCAGTAAAAGCAAAACTTTAAACAAATACTGTCTACTTGAAGTGTTTGATCAATGCATTTCATTAATATTCTCTTCTTGCTTTTCTGGTAGAAAAACAACTCAGTAATACTACAACCTAAGAAATAAATACCAGTTTTAGACATCTGATGCATCTACATACAGGTATACCAAGACTAATTTTTCATGAAGCACAAGGTTTTAGCGAGCTGTAATTTAGCAAATATCCAACCAATTTCAGTAAAAGAAGGTTCAAAGACTTTTACGTAAGAATAACTCCTGAAAATTTCATGCCTTCATCATAAATAGTTCAAGTCATGGTTTCTTTTACTAAACATCATTTTTTGTATTTCTTACAGTTTTTACATCAGTGCCCCCATTTTTAGAGCTATATATCCAAAAACCGAATAAAGATGTTAAAATTTTGTTGTTTACTATGACTATTAACATCATTTCTGAAAGTATAAAGTAAATCAGAGGTAACTGAGGTAATTGGAGGTGGATTTTCCAGTAACATACAGTAATTTGTTCGAACTTATCCTCATTTCCTGACAGAGGCTTCCATTACAGACATGCTTTTGTTTGCTGATTGTTGCTCATTACAGGCCTTTGCTCTATTATTCCACACCTTCATTGGTAGTTTTGTGGCATTAGTCTAAACTTCCATCATTACCATTCAAAACCTCACCTTTCAGGGGTCGGGGGGTTAAATACCATGTGTGATTGACAGCTTTAATTACCATCAGATGTGACTAATGCTCTATTCCATGGCTTAGGAAAAAAAAGTAGCGTAGCAGTTCTAATAACCATTATATTTTGACAGCACTTTTCTACATCAGCATCAAATCATCTACTTTTATGCACAGGGTGTCCAAAAAGTCTCTTAGCAAATGAATAGACGAATCTGTGGAACTTACTACAACATGAAAAGTAGATATTGAAGTTTTTTCCATTTAATACATTTCTACATGGGCACTATCAGAAGCACACTCAGTACTGGGTTTGTTTCCATGTTCTTTTCATAGCCACACCAATGGTATCAATGGTATCAATGATCTTTTACTTCAAGTCATTGATGTACTATATCTTTGTTCGATACGCGTTATCTTTAACATAACCTCATAGAACATCCGGGGCTTGAACATTGAGGTAGTGCACTCTATTCAGTACCTGGGCATTCACCTCAAAAATAAACTGGACTGGATAAACAACACCAAAGGGCGGTTCGAATACTGCTCTGTCCTTGTCGGTCCGTTGTGTCCTTGGGTAAGACTTCACCCTCCTTGCCTCCAGTGTCACTCACACAGGTGTATGAATGTGTATAAATGTTCAGTAGCGGTCAGAGGGACCATAGGTGCGAATTGGCAGCCATGCTTCTGTCAGTTTGCTCTGGGGCAGCTGTGGATACAGATGTAGTTTGCCACCACCAGAGGGGGAATGTGAGAGCAAATGAATAATGGGTCAATAATGTAAAGCACTTTGGGTGCCAAGGAAAGCGCGACAGAAAATCTAATCCATTATTATTAACACAGACGCCCAGTTCAATAAGGGCCAGAGTCGCCTCCATCCAAACTGATAACGAGAGCTGGCTCTGTCCTAGGCCCCACTGGACTCCAACGAGGAGGTGGTGGACAGAAGGATGTGAGCACAGCTGACATCCATCATGGATGACCCCACCCACCCCCTGCGCCACACTGTAGAGGCCCTGAGCAGCTTCTTCAGCGCCAGACTCTTGCCTGTGCAAGAAGGAGCGATTCTGCAGGTCAGTCCTCCCCACAGCATCAGACTGTAGAACAGTTCATAGTGACCCCCCTCCCCCCATATGACACCATGTGCATGTGCAATCAATGTACATACTATTTAAATTTCAAAATGTTTAATTCTGATTCTCTATTTATATAAACATGTATATCAATACCAATTTTCTCATTTTCTTTTATATTTCATTGCTCACTTGTGGCTTTTATTTCAACCCGTCTTCTTCTTTGCACTTGTATGTTGCTGCTGTCACCTGTGAAATTTCCCTGTGGAATAAAGCCTTATCTTATCTCATCGTAGAAAGAAATCCAGGGCAGTGATATCTGGTGAATGAGGTGAACAGGGAATTGGACCATCCCTTCCAATCCACCTGTCTGGAAATGTTTGATTTAGACCCCAATGAGGTGGTGCACTATCTACCTGGAAAATGATGGTTGGTTCATCCAGTTGTGGTGACAGTCAGTCAAAAGGTAGACATTTGCAAAAGTGAATGGTTCGACTGCACATGATCCAATAATGTGACTAAAAACTGTGAGTATACTGAGTACATAGAACCAATCTGATTTACATATCAACTGCATTTACAATTTTTAAATTGTAAAGAGATTTTAAGGACACTCTGGGCCCCATGAAAGGTAAACGCTGTGTACCCTTCATAAAATTCAGTATCCTCTCAATCTATTGAAGCAAGGTGCATGTGTGTGTGTGTGTGTGTGTGTGATCCATAACTGATGTAACTTTTTCTGGGGTAAAAAACAAAAGTGAAACTTTACACTCTTTCAACGTGTGGATACTGATTTGTATGCAGCGGACCTTGCACAAAATTTTCACTCCTACTCACATGTATCCACTAGACCTCCTCCACTGCTCTATGGGTCCTCCACAAATGCTGGGCCCCATGAATTTGTCATGTTTACTCCCCTGTAAAAGCGCCCCAGTGGACACTCTATAGTCATTAGTCTTGATTTGTACAAAGCAGAGGTTCCTTCCGTCCTTTCTGCAGTTTTAATGAGACCTCTGCTCTAAGTTACACAAACCACCACAGGACAAATACTGTTCTGAGGTGGACAAAGTATTCCAAGTGCAAGAATATACACCCACAGAACAAGGCACACCTGTACTGTACCTCAGGGAAACTGCAGATGGGTGCGTTGTCTGCACAGGGTCTCTGCTTTGAACTCAGGCTGTAGTTGAGGAGGTGGGCGTGGCAGGCGTTCACGCTGTCATGGCTGATGTTGAGCTCAGACATAATGCAGCTCCGCAGGTCATGGCTACTGCAGGTGAACTGAATGGATGAGGGGGGAGGTCAGAGGAGAATCAGGCTAAAAGGGGGAGGAGCATTCAGGGGTTTTTACAACATGGATTCATGTTAAAAAGGACTTACAATGTTGATAAAGGCTGACAGAAAGACGATGATGATGGTGAAGACGCCCACCAGGGTGCTGTTCAGTCTGGACTGGACTATCCTCTTAGAAAGGGTCTGCAGCGGGATGGGGAACAGCTGGGAGGAAGGAGAAACAGAACCAACACAGGGAAGTCAGGAATTAAGAAAAGATGGGGAACATGAAGTTTTATAATCTGGACTGAAAATACTCCAGTGCATTAGTCCCATCATATGTTGTAATTTCTGGACTATTGAGCACATGTGAATATAAGATGCACGCTGCCGTCTCCAACGTCTTACCATTGATTCACTGATGCCAAGCTTACGTGCAGCAGCTTTATTTCTTTCTTCCACAGCCAAATCAATCTCCTTTTACTTGAAAGCTGCTTCATGTGCATTTCTTCATGTGTTTTCCATGATAAGGGTGTGTGCATGATGCGCAAAATGACTGATCTGAGGAATTTAGTGTGAGTGCATTTGATTTTCAATGATTTGAACCATTTCATTGGTCCACTGTGACCTGTTTGGTAATTTCATTGGTCTGGTGATATGAGCCTAAATGTATTGGTGCCATTAGGCTTGTTAGCCTGTAAAACATTAATTAGTTACATCATTGTTTAAGCTGGAGGGTTCAAAGCATGTGAAAAAAGTAGCGGCTTATTGTCCGGAAATTATGGTAAAATCACAACAGACAGACTTAGGCTATGTTTAGAATGCAGGCAAATTTGGCCCAAATCCAATTTTTTGCTGCTATTTGACCTGTATCTGACCTATTAAACACAGTCTGAACAGCACAAATCTGATTATTTTAAATCCGACCCAGGCCACTTTCATATGTGGTACTAAATCCGATACATATCGGATATTTTGCAATGCAACGTCAGTCTGAATGGCCAGGCCACATTTATCCGACTTTTACAAAATTTAAATTGCTGGAGAGGAGTGTCTTGTCATGAGAGTGTTACAGAGAGGCGGTCACAGATATATTTAAATGTTTTTCTTGTCATTGGAAAATGCTGAATTAAGTCTGTGTCAGTGAAGCAGCTAATGTCACTATCCCACCACTCCTGACTCCGACTCCACATTCAAATATTCCGTTGTACAGATGTAGCCGCCATAGAAAAAAAAACTTGTCTCTTTTTTTTTTTTTTTAAATCTTCTACTGTACTTAAAGTTATTTGACTGTAATGGTGCTGACTTCGGTTTTAGAGAATCTTTATCAGTGCCACACACACATATAAGATGTCTCCATATTTACCTCTGTAAACACAGTGCATGCTGCATGGTGCCATATGACATCAGCACCTCTTTTGCGCATGCGGGTCACTTCTGGGCTGCATTCAATTCATACTGAGAACTGATAGAAGTTGCATTTAGTTTGTGATATGAATGAGCACAGAAAAAAATTGGATTTCACAAAAAATATCGGTATTGTGCAGCAAGATCTGGCAAGCAAATGCGGCCCAAATCCGATTTTTTGCCCATATGTGATCTGTATCTGATCTGTTAAAGACAGTTTGAACAGCACAAATCCAACCCAGGCCACTTCCATATGTGCTCCAAAATCTAATATGTATCTGATATTTTGCAATGCGACTTCAGTCTGAATGGCCCGGCCGGTTGCATTTATTCAACTTTTATGTCTTTGAAATGCGACAAATGTCACAATTTTGCATCCTAGGAGGCAGAGGACCGGCAGTGTGTACTTGCATGGTCATGTATTATGTCAGGACCTCTTTTGCGCATGTGGGTCACTTCAGGGTCACATTCAGTTCATACACAAACCTAACAGAAGGCGTATTTAATGTGTACTATGAATGAGCACACACAAAAATTGGATTTCCCTACAGAACCTGAATTGTGCATTAAGACCTGCTGTCTGAAGATAGGCTTAGAAACCCTGAAACATGCACAGAAAGAATAAAACTATAATTGTGGAAAAAAAAAACAACTTTCAAGAGCATCGAAGGTCAGAAGCAGAATACGTCCATATTTCTACATGTGGAATATTATCAAGAGTCAAATGCATTGTAAGATATGAAGATTAAAAGTTTAACAAACTCAAACCCATCTTTCAGATCAAGTTCAACATGAAGATGCAAATCAAAAGCTCAGTCGTCCTCAGGTGTTGGTCCCTAAAGTGTTTTATTTTATCGCTTGGTTCAGTTTACTCAGTTTATGGGCTTCATTTGTCTCAAGTTTTAACTACTTACCCCAAAACAACAGTACACAGCTGACACGAACATGACAGCCGCCAAGATAATGAGGCAGGTGACGAAGAAGCCAATCATCAAATTGGAGCTGTAAACGAAAAAGTGAGTACAATTAGACAAATATGGAGATTCATTTCTACTCTGCTGTCACTTTCTCCAATACTCTGTCTATGTTAAGGTAAACAAAGGGAAAATATAGGCAAGAGTGTTTACTGCTCTTTTCCAATAATCTGCATCACATGCAAGGTCAACCCTTATGAAACTTGTCCAAGAAGTATACCATTAATAATGTCACATTTTTGCCTCTTTAAAACCTCTACTCACTTTACTGACTGATTACATCAAGTGAATCAATATTATGGAAAACGGAAATTTCCATATCAAGTCTATCTGTTCCCTTCCCCCATGTGTAATCATCTCTGAGGTACAGTGTGGTAGGAATCCTTTCCAGTTTATCCTTCTTCCGTTCTAGCAGGATACATTTATTAGTCGAAAATTCACACTTCAATCCATCATAATATCTTTGATGTGACGGCATCCAATACATCATCAATACATCATGACAAGTAAGTTTCTAGGGGCACCCCAGGGTAGGGCACCCCATTTCAGTTTCTTTTGTGTATCAACCGCCAGAGAATATTTTGCCTTTTATATGCAGATAATGCTTTTAAATCTTTATTCAACTGGTTTCAAACACAGATCTATAAAAGTTAAAGGGTCCCTGGCATGAAATTTTCAGTTTTTGAGGTTTTTGATCTTAAATGTGAGTTCCCCCAGCCTGCCTAGGTCCTCAAAGTTGAAGGAAAAACTGACCAGTGTTTCCCTTGGCCCTAGGTGTGTGTGTCAACATAGCTCAAATAGCACTATCAAATGAGCTGTTTTGGCAGATCGGTTTTATACGTCACTAACTTCACCCTTTTCAGTTTTGTACATCACTAACTCAGTGCAAACTCCACCCTCACAATTTTGTTGGGTTGATTACTGTACTAGAAGATTCTGTTTATTGTGGCTCCTCTTTCCAGTTTGTTATGCTTCTGTTTACTCTGCTCAGTACTAAATAAGTAGAGTAGTTTTAAAGCTGGTTCTTTTTTTGTATATTTACCAAACATCCAATTCCATCACTTTTAATCAATATTTACTTTATTAAGTATGATGGTTGACTCTGGATGAAATACTTTTACTTTTTATTTTTACAGTACATTTTAAAATGAGTACTTTTGTACTTTTACTTGGGTTGATCTTTTGCCCCTGTACTTTTACTGAAGTAAAATGAGTACTTCATCCACTACTTTTTAATAAGAGCCAAGATGGAGATTTTAAATTATCATAGAGTTTTGAATTATTGCCTTTAGAGATTACACTTAATATTTGTAATGTATGAACTATATGTCTGTATTGTTTTATACTATTAAAACAATACTATTATTCTATTTAATGATTATGTACAGAACTTTGGGACAGTAGTGTCTGTTTTTAAGTGTGCTATAGAAATAAACCTTGACCACTGCTGTGATGTAAACAGAAAAGACTATCGAACTCCACCAACATCTGATCACTCAAACCGGTTGCAGAGGTGGTTTGAAGTGCAAAGGAATACGTAGGTGTCTTCTATTGTCAGTAATACAACAATTATCACCACAGTGTTATACAGGGCTCATACCAGTTTCTACAAGTTCCATTTTAGACTTTTTAAGACTACTTAGACAAATATTTAAGGCCCATTTCACAGCCATCCTGGCAAAAATGTGAGACTCCAAGAATTTAGGAAAATAGATTCATTTGCTCCAACGTCTTGATTCCCATCGTTCAGAGTAATTTCTCACAGGGGGCTACAAAGATAATGATAACTGAATCCTAATTTCAATATAAATTGTTGGGTGGGAACAGGTGGAACTATGTAGACTAATGTTACTTTCTTTGCAGCTTGGACATTTAAACATAATAGAGCAAACAAGTTTATGGCAACATAACTTAAGACCCATCATATCAAATTCAATACCTTTTAAAGACTCAAAAAAAAAAATTATTATTAACCCATGAAGTCCCAAAACGCCGTTGGCAACCAAAATCATCTATCTAAAAAATATATTAACTTCCAATCCATTAAATCTATCAATACATGTAAATATTTGATGAAAAATGCAATTTTTCATCCTTTCATGATCATCAGATATGACCCATTTAGACATTCAAAGGCCCCATAATGAACCTAGAAACACCGCCATCTTCTACAACACTGATTCACCAGTAAAACCCATGGAGTTGGATCAATGACAGTGGATGGACACACTGGGTTTATGTTCAATTAATGATATATTTTACTGAAAAAGTTATTTCTTCCTCAGTTTTCTCTGTTTTTGATTTAATAACCATCAACATTACTGTGAGCTTTTATTGAACATCTACATGGTCAGTGAATTAAATATACGAAAAAAATAATGTTTTCACTTTAAAAGGTGCAAAATGCAGCAGGTAATGTGATGATAAAACAATTAAGGAAGGTTAAATAGAGAGAAATATTCGTTTTTGCAATTGCCATAAAAGTAACACTGGGTCTTTATGGGTTAAATGCAGATTTCTAAATTCAAGACTTTTAAGACCCTGTGGGGACCCTGGTTATATTGAGAACGTAACATTTTGATGACAGTGTGGAAATGTTTGAGAAGATGACGAGGAGCAGTGACTTTCACAGCAGAAGTGGAAGAGAAGTCAAAAGTTATGAGGATATTGTTAGGAAGACGGAAGAAAATAAATGGACCAAAAATGCAGAGCTCCCCTGATTTCTGATCTCAACAGTTGCGATAGTCCATACATGTATATTCTTGTTCTTGCATTATTTTGTTTTGTTAGTAAGCCCATGTAAAAAATCTAGTGTGTGTTTGGCAACAGAACATGATCACACATGTGAAGTAGATATGGATGTGAACGCTGGTGTCTGGACTGTTCAACTGTGTTTAGATCACAGAAATGTGTTTTAAAAATCAAAGCCAATCAGAGCCATTCCTCCTAAAAATATGAAGTATTTCAGATTAACTGGATGTAGCCCACTCTGTGCAGTTGTACAGTCCCCTCCAAAAGTATTGGAACAGTGAGGCCAATTCTGTCATTTTTGCTCTGGATTGGAAATATCTGGGGTTGACACCTATAGATGAGACAAGAGAGCAACCTTTCAGCTTTTATTCCCAGGTATTTCCATCTGGATCTGATACACAACTTAGAAGATAGGATTGTTTGTAAAGGAACAAAAGTATTGGAACAGATAGACTTCAAATAAATCAAAGTGAATAAGACTTCATATTTTTTTGGAAATCCTTTACTTGCAATAACTGCATCACGCCTGTGACCCACTGACATCACCAAACTGTTGCATTCTTCTTTTGTAATGCTTTTCCAGGTCGTCACTGCAGGGTCTTTCAGTTGTTGTTTTGGGGGTTTCTCCCTTCAGTCTCCTCTTCAGCAGGTAAAAACGTATGCGCTATAAGGTTTAAGTCTGGAGGTTGACGTGACCAGTGTAAAACCTTCCACTTTTTGCCCCTGATGGACTCCTTTGCTGTTTTTGCAGTGTGTTTTGGGTCATTATCTTGTTGCATGATGAAAGATTTCCCAATCAGTTTGGTTGCATCTTTCTTTACACTGACAGACAAAATGTTACTGTAGACTTCTGAGTTCATTTTGCTGCTGCCATCATGTGTTATAACATCAATGAAGATTAATGAGCCCATCCCAGAAGAAGCCATGCAAGCCCAAGCCATGACATTGACTCCGCCATGTTTCACAGATGAGCCTTTCCATCACGTTGGTAAAAGTTCATCTTTGTCTCATCAGTCCATAAAACTATGTCCCAGAATTTTTTAGGCTTGTCTCTGTACTTTTTGGTAAAATCCAGCTTGGTTTTCCTATTCTTTTTGCTAATGAGTGGTTTGCATCTTCTGGTGTAGCCTCTGTACTTTGGTTCAGGAAGTCTTCTGCAAACAGTAGATACTGATACCTTCACTCCTGCCCTCTGGAGGTTGTGGCTGATGTCACCAAACGTTGTTTTAGGGTCTTTCTTTACAGCTCTCACGATATTCCTTTCCTCAAATGCTGTTGTTTTCCTTGGTCTAGCCATTCGATGTCTGTTACTTAGTACACCAGTGGTTTCTTTCTTCTTCTGGTCATTCCAAATGGTTGTACTGGCTATGGCCAATGTTTGTGCAGTGTCTCGGATTGATTTTCCATCACAGCTTCACAATTACCTCTTTTTCACCCATAGACAGCTCTCTGGTTTTCGTGTTGGTTACACCTCTAACCATAATTGCAGTCTGCACAGGCAAAACCCTAATCTGAAATTGAGCACAGATATTCAGCGCTATTTGTTTGAATAATCAATGTAATAGCGTACACCTGGGCAACAAAACACACCTGTCAGTCACATGTTCCAGTACTTTTGCTCACCTAAAAATGTGGTGTTCCTTTACAAATAATGCTATCTTCTAAGTTGTGTATCAGATCCAGATGTAAAAACCTCCAAATAAAAGCTGAAATGTTGATCTGTCGTCTCATGTTCGTCTTTGTGTCACACCCAAATGTTTCCAGTCGACAGCAAAAACTACAGAACTGGCCTTACTGTTCCAATACTTTTAGAGGGGGCTGTATATAACTGAGAACTGCATTAACACTGACGCCATATGTCATAAGATGAAGAACAGAATTTGACTTCTGAGATCTTGTGTTATTGCATACATCAGCAGGAGGAACAGGCATTATAGTTGGTTGATAGAAGAGGATAATTGACCTGAACAAAGGACAGCGAATGTGAGAAGTGAACATGATTAAATAACATAGAAAAAGAAACAATAAGAAATGAGGAGGGGGTTGGTGAATGGGGGGGGGGATGCTGCAGAGGACAGAGCGGTAAAATGAGAAATAAAAGACGAGAGGGGAGTGGAAAGATAAAAAGGATAGAGAAGAAAGGTTAATAAAGAGATAGGCTGAAGAAGATCAATAGTGAGAGGTGGAGGCAGGAGGACCGTTTCACTGAAGGAGAAATAAAAAAAAAAAAAACAAGAGTAAGAGGACTGTAGGATCGCCTTGAGACTTTTAGAATCCATCTGGTTCTCGGCTGCAGCGCCTATTTGAATATCAAATGAAATGGATATTGATTTGATATAATCTGTTCATCTTTTTGTGTTATGAAAAAGTACATCTTTTTCACAGCTGAGGTTAAAATGAGAGATAATGAAGCTTTAAGAAGGATTTTAACACCTTCCTAGATTCAAGGATTAAACTTAACATTCAAGAAAAGCTAACTGCAGCAAAATACCAAACGTGAAATAAACTAAAGAAAAACTATAAGTGTTGCCAGGCATAACAAACCCATGTAACATTGCTTGAACCTTGATGCGACCGACTGGAGCAACCCCTGATCGTAACACTGCCCCCACAGGCTTGTACTGTAGGTGCTAGGCATGATGGGCTATCACTTCATCTTCCCATCATCTCACCCTGATCAGAATCAGCTTTATTGGCCAAGTATGTGAACACACGCAAGGAATTTGGCTTTGGTTTTTCTTAGATCCCATCATACAATTTCAATGTAAATATAAACGCACTCAAACATAGACCTAATATTAAAAAACATTCGACTAGAACAAACATTCAACCAGGGTTACACGATATATCGCGAAAAGATCGTAATCGCAATAACAGAGTGTGCAATATTGATATGGCAAAGACGTGGAATAATTGGTCTTATTTTCCACACCATGGGGTACCACAGTGGTTTTCTCTATCACTCTAACATGATAGTTTTTCTATCCGATAAACTGAAATAATGCTACTGCTGCTGGTTGAATGACAGTTTCCCTACATTCAACTAGAACAAACACTGGACCAGATCCATCCATCACATAGAACAGGTACAGTCTGGACTCATCAGACCACATAACCTTCTACTGAAACCATCTAATCTTTACACTCTCTATCAAACTGATGTTTAAAAAATGAGAATCTCCTCACTACATCGGTTAAAGGGTTAAAAAAACATATTGCAGCTAAAACATATTAATCACTGCAGTAATTATCCAGTGGAAGGATGTGAATTATTTGAGTTAAATCCAAGTGGGGACTTGTGCTGGGTATATTCCACCACTTAGTTTGTTGTTTGTTTTCTGACGTCTGAGACTACACCAATTTCCTCAATGTTGTTTAAGGGGATAATTTGAGCATCTTTCCCCATTATCCCAGCTGTTGGCGAAGAGTAAAAGTGACAGAAGTGTCTGTGCTGAGTCTAATTGCTGTTATCTCGTCATAAACATTTTAGTTATTAATGGAAATATCACAGAGGAATACTTTTTCAAACCAATATTCATCTGCGGTGTTTCATAGTGGTGACTCACGGAGGCACGATGACAATCTGGATGACGCAGATGAAAAGAAAGACGAGGGAGGCACAGGCCACGTATGCTCCGAACCTGGAGTCCACCTGCTTGGAATACTGCAGAGGAAAGAGGACAGGAGGCCGACAGTCAGCGGCAGAAAACACATTTTCTTCACTTTCTGTCCCTTGGAGAGCAAACAAACGCATCTTTCTTCTCTTTCTTATAATGAATCAACCTATAACCTAACCCACATACATATATTCTCTAGAGATATAAAGATCCACATCCACACCTTATATAAATAACCACAGTGTAGTGTGTGCAGTATATATGTGTGTATGCTCATGAGTTAACATAAGATACTGTTCTGATATCTTACAGGTTTATACTGTAGTTTATGCATATCATTAGCCCCATAGCATAACTGCCAGTCATAGACTATATGGACAAAGTATAGGGACATGTTTAATTCAGATGGTTCTTTTCTAACTTGGGTCTGTATCTGTATATGTTATAATACAGAATTATATTAGTAGAAATATTATATTGATTATTAATATTGATGTTTCTATGTAGGGCGACGAGTGAGTGAGTGGTTAGCACACGTGCCTCACAACAAGAAGGACCCGGGTTCGATTCCCGGGTGGACCTTGGGACCTTTCTGTGTGGAGTTTGCATGTTCTCCCCGTGTCTGC
>JAQQZY010000015.1:7879761-7892289 GCA_030068375.1 Ostorhinchus rueppellii
GGTTCGAGAGTTATGCGTGGAACAGACAAACAAACAGACACACAGACAGACGTTCCTTGCATTATTAGATAGATGAGTTTCACTGATGAGTCACTGCTGCAGAGGATGACAGCACGTTTACGTCCAGTACAGAACCTCTGAACATCCAAACGGGCCACATCCAATGACCACAAAAAGCAGAGAAATTGCAGTTTACCCCATTACCTCCACCAAGGAGGTTACGTTTTTACCAGGGTTTGTTTGTTAGCAACAGAACCCAAATATGTATGGACAGATTTTGATTAAATTTTCATTGATATGTCCGCTCGGGGTCAAGGAAGAGATGATTAAAGTTTGGAGACGATCCGGATCACCATCTGGATCCAAAAAATGTTTCAAAGGATTCTTTATCATTGCGAGATAGGGCATCATGGTACAGAGTTGCATATGAGGTTATTCAGCGCCATCTAGTGGAGGGAAGTACAAACACCATCTTAAAAAAAAAAAAAAGTACAAACACTACCTTGGCGGAGGTCTGCAGTTTCCGAGTGCTTTTCTAGTTTATATGTATTGATAGCGCACGTATTAAACACTTCAGATCAGGAGATGCTTCCGGTTGGTGGCACCTGGTTAGGCCTTTGAGGATTCAGGTTGCATGAGCTCAAATCCTGACTAAAGCTTCTTCCCCCTTTTGTGAAGATATTTTTCCAAACCTATATGCAGAGGCATGGCGTACAGAGTGGTAAAAATCACTAAAGATGAGCCGCAGTTTTAATCTTTAAAAAGCTCTGCAGATCAAGGATTATATTTTGCACTATCTTCATGAAGTAAAACCTTGACTAATCCAATTAATTATTTTGTTAATTATATGGGCAACAGCTGGGAGCAACAGTCATGTGCAATATGCAGCAAAATAAAGTGCAACAAAATGATAAATGTATTCTTCTTTCAGACGTACAAATTTCAAATGAGAAGGTAAATATACATGAGAGGATGATTGTATGTGCTTGTTCGGGAGTTCCACACGACACTTAAGAATATGATGCTGGGAGAATGTGTCATTGACAGTACTGCAGCTCCGGTCTCCAATCAGGCGCCCCCTTATCATCGCCCCTCCACCACCCGCACCCCTGTTGTTACCTGACGTTGTCATGCTTCTGGATGTAGATCTTGTGAAACATCATGTCCTCTTGCTTGGCGTTTATGTCAGCTTTCATCTCCATGGCAACGTGGCGTGGAAGCACTGAGAGCAGGAGACGTTCCTGCACGAAATAGCAAGGGGAGAGTAGTTCAGCGGAGAAAGGACAAGTGGGTTTGAAAAGGTAGAGGCTTTGACCTTCTGATGTCCTCCTCTAACGTCATGAACAAAAGCTCTGCTCAGACACTAAACCATTATGTTTTACAGCAGTCATTAGTGGAAGGTTCAAAGACACTAAAGCAAGTAACAGTCTGGAAAAACACACCCATTCTATCAGCGTTATTACCACGAACAGCTTATTAATGTACATAAAGCAAGAATTATATGGGCTATATGAATATCATTTCACATCGCATTGGTATTTTTGGTTTGTCACTTAAAACGTAAAATGTATCACTTCTGTTACAAAATGAGAATCCATTTTCTTTCACAAGTGCATTTTTGTCTCACATTTTGTTCCATTTATATGATTTATCATGTTAACACATTCATTTAGTGCTTTTCTAGTGTTAAATGGTTTTCCAGTGTTCAAGTTGTTATTTTCTTACATGTTTTGTGACATTCTTCTAGTTCTGTTTTCGCATCATTTTCACTGTTTTATGTAAATGTCTTGTTTAAATTTTGTCACATTATCTTGTCTATCCTGCATTCTATAGTTGCATTTTTATATTTTATAATATATTTGTCTTTTTTTTTTTTTTTTTTTTTACATTGTTTGCAATATATTCTTCTGCCTGCATGTAATTTTTTTTCTATTGTTATTTCCGACATTCTTATAGTTTGATGTCTTGGATGTTGTTCTCGTCTCATTACATCATATACGTCTTGGTATGTCTTACTTAATATTCATCCTATTTTATTCTTGTATCTGTTTGGTCTCATTTATTGTGTATTTTGTTTTGCGTATTAATGTTTGTATTTGTAAAATGAGAATTAAATAGTTTGAAAAAAAATAATATTCATCCTATTGTATCCTTTACATGGTTTTGGTCTTATTACATCTTCTATAAATGTTTAATTTCTGTTTCTTTCCAACTGTCATTTTAGGACTAAAATCCAGCCTTTACATGCCAAAGAAATGATTATATAACACTTTTCATCGCAATTATAAATACTGAATGATATGAATTTTTTCCCCCATCATAAATAACCATTTCCAGCTATACATTCTATCCCTACTTCAAAATTACCAAGACCACTTCACTTGCAAAATGATAATCTAAAGCCTCAATAAGCGATTAAAGTAAATCATAAAACACCCTTTTATACCAATAAAACATAATTTGTAAAATGTATCCAAAAGAAAAAAAGAATCACCATCGAATCTATTCTTTTTCATCATCATCATCATCATCATCATCATCATCATCATCATCATCATCATTATTACTATTAATAAAATCAATCTTAGAAGTTGTTTTGTCACACATATGAAATGCCTCATCTACTGTGTATAAAACAGATGTGGAGGATACAATGTGTCCTCTACTGTGCATCACTGTAAGGGGAAAAAAAAAAAAGACACCACAGTATGACATTGCATTTTACAAGCCCTCAGGAAGTGAAAAAGGAGGAGGTTAACCCTGTTAATACTGTTCCAATTTGACCCATTTTCACACCTGACAACAGTCCACACGAGTTGACATGAAATGAAAGTATCTTAAAAATGTGGTCTTTTGTACAGGCTGGACTTAACCATCCAGTTTGAATATATAACTCAATGGGTCATGTTTTCATGTCTTAAAAAGAAAAAGAGAGAGCATAGGATAGTGGAACAGTAGATGACAAAACAAGTGATATGACACCCATAACACGCTGCTCTGTGAAACATGAGTTAAAGTGTACCTGCACTGGTTTTAATATTAATTGTGCTTTGAGTTTTACTTTTAAGCAAGAGGTGCAAATTTTGTTAATTAAAAAAAAAAAAAAAAAAAAAAATCAAATAAAAAATAAATAAAATTCACCATAAATGCATTACACAAACGTTTTACTACATGCATTACTGGTGGGGGCAGAACCTATGGGGAGCAGCCGGACGGAGGTGACGTACTTGTGTTGAATCTGGATGACTGAGTGCAAGTAAACAAAAAGCAGTCAGCGAGTGAGATTGAGTGAGTTTGTGCAGCTGTAAGCCTTGAACTCCACCGTTGTCCTACAGACACGACTCTGGACTGGCTGATAATGTGTCATCTTAGACTGGTGTCTGCTGCACTGGGAAAGTGACCAGTCCATCACAGCCCAGGTAATCGGACAATACAACACTGCTGCGTCACTACCAGGGATGCAAATTATAGATCAATTCATTAATCATTAGTTGGTTGACCTTGCTGATCAAATAACGATGAATTGAGGCACAGTGGTTTTCCTGTGAACCTGAATTTCTCTTTCAATACTGTCAATGAGAATAAAAGCTAAATATTGTTCATATACTTCATGTAAAAAATGTCATATTCCTTTACAATTGATTTATTTTACCTTTGGATACAGCATAGAAAATGACTTTTATGGAGTAGATGGAGTTATTCTGCAGAGAAATTCAATCAAACAAATGTATCTGAAGGGGGGCAGTTTAGAAGAAGTGGGCATTTGTGACTGCATCACTAGCTGACATGATGGAACGAGATTTCAACAGAGGTGATTCATGTCAGAGACTATATTTGTGTATTTTAAACATTTTAATCTATGGACTAATTTCTGGTAAAGCTGCTGGTTTTGAGAGGTTCCTTAGGCAGGTTCAACTTTAAAATGGGAACAAATATTAAAGGCAGGAACAATACAGTATGTAAGGATTAAAAGCATGTTGAGGGGTACGATGTCCACACTAAACATGGTCCCATTATAGGATCTGATTTAAGCTACTTGTCCGTTGGTCAAAAGGTTAACGGTAGAGCCATCAGTACAAGACGTAGTGAAAGAAGAGCAGGGCAGTGTTGACAGGAGCTGGATGCTACTGTAACCAGGTCAATCAGGAGCAGAGCCAGGTCTTTGGGTGGGGGAGGGGCCTACTGCAAACAGAGGATGAAGTCAGGAGGTGCATTAAAAGACTGGTGTGACATAAAGAGCTTTATGATCTGTGACTCAGTCCCAGATGAAAGATATACACCTGGTAATCAATAGTCCCACTGCTTTTTGGACGCTGCCCTTTCCTGGAGCATTAGCAGTGATTCCCCTCTCACCTGCTGCTGATTTTCCCTCTGGGAGTGAAGGCGAGCCTGAATGCATTCCCTGGTCTCCTGGAAGGCCTGCCTCTGGGAGCCCTCAGCGGGGTAATGGGTGCACACGCCCACGATGTTGGTGCAGGAGAATATGAGCACGTTGGACACGATCTGTAGGAGAGAAGAAAACAAATAGGGTTGACAAACTTGAACTTCATCTCATTGTCAAGGTCCAGTTTATTTATATAGCACAATTAAACAATATAAAGTGCAACGATATAGATATAAAAAAAAATACAAGGTTCGATAAAGCTAGTAAAAATATAGAGCTATACCAGATAAGATATAGCAAAACTAATAAAAACAGACATAGTATCTACCAACACACCCAGAAGATAAAACAAATAAAAAGTTACACACTTGGATTAAAAGCCAATGCAACAGGTGTTTCTTTAAAAATAGATCTGAAGTGATCAAAGGACATCGATCTAATTTCACCGAGCCAGACCAACAACACAGCTGCTAGAATAAATGTTACCGTTGTATGTTTCAGCAAACCAAAAAGACACAGTCTCCAAGTTTGTCAACAAATAGTTCAACCAATCAATCTAATTCCATCTAGATCACGCCAAATCAGGGCAAAAGTCAACTCATGGCATGTAGAGCCAGTCGAAACCAGACTCCGAAGCCAATTTACAGAAACCAACAGAATCCTCCAGGAGCAAACACTTGTGTCTGGTGGAAGTGGAAGGAAAAACATCAGGCAGAAACCTGGAGCAGACCCCGACTCCTGGAGGATGGATATCTGCCATGACCGAGCGAGCGAGCGAGCGAGTAAAGAAAGAAACAAAGAAAGAGAATAGAATAGCCTTTGTCATTGTGTGCACAATGACAGAAGTGCTGCTCCAGTAAATGCAACAATATTAATAAAACACCAACACTTCAGAAACAAGAACAGTTAGTATAAAATAACAAAAACTAAAAATGAGATAATATAAAACTTTACAAAAGTAAGGAAAGATGCACAAAATACTCAGCAAAGCCTTTCTACAAACGTGTGACAGGAGTCATTTGATGTGTTTACAGAGGGACAAACCCAAAGGAGGGGGACCAGGACCAGTGTGAGCACACATGAACAGTATTTCAGATTCATGGTACATGTGTTTGCTTTTGTGATGTTCATCATTTAAGTGTCTTATTTTACTTTGTATCACCCTTTCCTGGTCCTAACTAGTGTTTTACAGAAACCAAACCTAAAACAGTGTTAATGCAAGTTAAGCATCAGCACATTTTGGCAGTGACTGGTGATAAACTAATGATAATATTTCATCATCATCATATCTGATATATATCACCAATGTTGAATCCATTCCTGGGCAGTGCCATTTGCTTTCTGAAGGTCTTGGTTGGAGCAATGAGGGCCCAACGGGGACCAGTACAAAAAGTGTTCCAGTGATTGGTCCTCCACACCACTGGAACATTCAGGGCTGCTGGTGAAGCTCCACCTGTGCCAGTTGTCCTTTATTGGGCCAACCTTCACTCCAGCACTATTCAGTGCAACCCAATCCCACCTGAAGAGGGATGTTCCACTGGGCAAGCTTTCTAGGATGATTGGTACCGCCTCATTTGAAGGCCACTGGTCATTTTCACACCACTTTTCAAGCCTGTACAGTTCTACTTGTGATAGCTCTAGCACCTCCCCTGTTGGAAAGCTCATCAGAAACTCAAGTACCAAACCTTCACATTGGTGTCCCCGTTAATCTGTAAGCAGACTGATTCCTACAACGCACGCACACACACACACACACACACACACACACACACACACACACAAAAACAAATATCATCCAAGGGTGGAAAAAGGACAGTAATTTTTAGTAATATTTGATTAGTAACAATTTTTTTTTTCATAAATATATTTGATTGTTTTCATTGTTTATATGAACAGGCAACAGCACAAACGCATCAAAACAATCCCTACCACCCCCCACCCACACAACAGCATCCACTCCCAGTGCAATACAACATATTTGACAGACATAATTGAATTGTCTTTTCAGAAAAGTCTTTTAAAAATTGCAAAAAAAAAAAAGGTGTCCAGATCTTAGAAAACTCTTTGATCTTTCCTTTAGCGAGGTATGTCAGCTTTTGCAGTGCCAGATTAGAAGACATTGATTAGCGATAATTAAATCAAACCACACTGTTTCCTCTCCTCAATCCAAAGCTTTTTAGTTGTATTATTTAAAAACCTGCAGATGTTGGCGTTTACTTTGCATGTCCGCCATCCGCCATCCACCTCCTGCCAACTGGTGAAAGGTGAACATGCAGAATGTAGAAATATTTATATTACAATTTTTTTGATTCAGTACATTTATATTACACACATTATAATATACATATCTGTGGTTTCAAAAAAAAAATACAATGTAAATATTTATTCCTTTAACATGGTTTAACTTTCAACTAAAAAAAAAATAAATAATGGAGGATTGGAAATGTTCCCCGGGACATGATGATGACAGAACTGTTATGGTCAAATGTTCTTTCCCAGGGTCTCAGTGGGATCTACCAGTTTAGACTTTAAATCAGTAGAACACAGATATGAGTTGCATGACAAAGGTGGGAAGAGAGAAACAAAGTGTTTGATGCATGTTTTGTAGGCCTGCAGCTGTTTTCCCTCTGACACTGAAGCTCTCTTTGTGTCTGTCCACTTCCACTTGTGTGTTCTGCGATGCCAAGGGAACAGGACGTCTTAGCAGTCTCTCCTTCATTTAGATACAATATTTGTTGGAATATCCGTGTCCAGGCCGGATGAGACAGTGTCCCTCTTGTCAAAGTGCTGCCAGAGCAATGTTGTCTGTGTCTCTCTGTGTGTGTGTGTGTGTGTGTTGGGGGGGGGGCTGTGACCAGACAGAGGGCTTGTATGGACTATCAGTTATCAGTAAAACTGCCCCGATGCAGAACAAACTGACCAAGTATTTGCCCTAAACTGCAGTATCAGCACTTATATTTTAGAGATCTAGCATATTTGTTACATGATGGGATACTGGCTGATGAAGTTACAAATTACATCCCAAATTACCAGCCGCTGACTTAATACGCTTTAGTCGACAGTAAAAATAGACCGTGGCTTACTCTTATACAACATTAAACGTTCAGTGTGTAAGATTTGGAAGTTCGTGTTCGTTTTCCACTGTGTGAACCAGTTGTTTGTTGACATTAGCATTATCTCCCTTTTTATCAGGTAATGAATGTCTTGGTTGTCCATGTCCATGATAACATGAGAGAATAGTTTGTCCCAATACTGTGAGATATTGGTTTAGTACAAGAAAATCAGTTTTTAGGGGTATTCAGTACAGGGTGTTTCCGTGCATGAATTATGAGAACCTTAGCCAAGATATTTTTCCTGAGTGTTTACATTCCTCTTTAGGCATGAAAAAAACAATGCAATCATTTTTTTTTTATTTTTTTTTTAAGACTTAAAAATGTCTACTCAGACACCATGCATTACATTTTTTAAAGCAAAAAATATGCATTTAAAACCTAATATCAGAAAGTGATGTGGAAAACTGCAAAACATTTTTTCTGCTGCTAATCAGATGTTTTGTTTTGTCCCCCCCACACACACACACTTTAACATACTTTAATACTACCTTGTCTTCACTTCTTTATGCAAAAACAAACCTGCTTTTCATTTAAAAAAACAAAACAAAAACAAAACAAAAACAACTAAAACAAAACAAAACAATGCAATTGATTTACACTAAAACAGGTCATTGCAGATCCGGTTTATGAAGAACAGCAAAGTTACAGTAACGGTATGAATTGCACTGTATGGAACTGTAACAACAAAACCCATAATATACAAGAGAACAGCTGTAGCATAACTGTCCACTGTAGTGACCACTATGCATGACAGGGTTCAACACTGTGCACTTACATAATTGAAAAAAAAAAAAAAAAAAATGATACCAGTTATCTTTTACCACCAATGAGAGGGAAGAAAACAAAATCATGTTTAAAGTTGAGGGCAATTCGTTTTAGTATCCGACCTGAAAAATTCAGTTACAAATGAGGTGAGAAGAAAAAAAAAATCTGCTTCAATAGATTAACAACATTTTCTCTACATACTACATGTGCAACAACAAACCAACAAACAGAAACAAATACAGACAATAATACAGAGTAGTGGTCTGACCAAAATATAATAAATTTAAGGAAGCATTAGTGGGTCTGGGGGATATGGAAAAAAAAAAATCATATAATTTTTCATTTCAGTCGATATAGATATGTATCACGATATCAATCAAATCACTATTTTTTGTCAAGTTTAACTTTTTTTTTAAACTTATAAATTACTTGTGAAGACGAGAAAGAAAGAAAGAAAGAAAGAAAGAAAGAAAGAAAGACATACGTCACAGTACTTATGGAGAAGTTCCTCCCTCTGCTCTTATAATTATCCCCCCTCCACTGTTGTGTATTATTCCCCCACTTTACCCCCCCCCCACTCGCTACACTTAAGATTTATTGACCCCTGTGTGTGCGTGTCAACCTAACTAGACATGGCTTTGGTGTGATTGGTTCAGTGTGTTGCTACGTCATTATGACTGCATGTTCTTGCATCTGTCAAAACAATGACAAATGAATTCTATTGAAATTTTATCGAGCATCTCGTTTTTAATCGCGGAAAAGTTCTATCGCACTATATTTCATTATCATTTTATTGCACAGCCCTAAGCGTTCTATAGTTTCAATAATCGGGTGGACGAACTAATTCTTTATTTAGGGTTTTATTCAAAGTCAACCAAGAAATCCCAAGTCCACGTCCGAAGTCCAACAAAAGCTCATTGTTCAAGATTCTATTTGCATACATTATGTAAAATAACCAGTGCTGCAATATGTTTTAGATCATGAAGTCACATGTCACTAATGCTGAAAAACCATCTTGAATACAAGTCTTATGTCAAGCAGAGTCATTTTCTAAACTTGAATTTAAGGATTTTAGTCTTAAACACTTCCAAAATACTGCTGTAGAAATGGAAGGACCTGCTGCTATCCACAGACCAGGTTTCTGAGGAAAGTAAAACACAAAAGGATTGTTTAAGAAAAATAAGCTTTTAGAAGAGTGAGCTGGACTCCAGCTTCTAACATCTTTGGGAAATTCTGGGTTTTTGCACATTTACATGCGTGTGCCCCACTGAAACTTTAAGTTGCAGCAAATCATTACCTTTGGCTTTTATAGACCCTGTCCAAGTTTCCACCTATCAAACAGCATGTGAGCTGTCATGTGTCCAAGGCACCAGTGCTAAAGACATTGTTTCCATTCTGTGCCATGCATACAGTGGGTCCTCGGACTGGCAGCCAGCAGCAAGCCAAAGCCAGCAGCCCATTCTTTTCACAGAGCCATTTAATGGGCTGAATCAGCCAGCTGAATCATATTCACACCACGGGCCTCTCTGTTGCCGGAACAAACTGAACAAACACAGCACGTCTTTATCAAGTCAAAAACCCTTCAGCAGGTCTCTGTACAAAAACCGAGCACACTCAAGAGGGAAGGCGGAAGACTAGACCCAATGTGAGGCGTGATCGAGGAGAAGAAAGAAATGAGGTGTGAGACAGAGAGAAGGTGTTGAATTTAGAAAAGGTTACTCCTTAATGTCGGTGCATCGTATCTGAATGAAACACTGCTCAGCTATGGACCGCCTCACAGAAGAGAAATACCTTCTCAGATAAATGAAGGGAGCCATGACAAAGCTGAAGCGGAGAGGCACGAAGGTTTATTTGCAATTACATTATTTGGAATGTTTGGGAATGATCTTCTACACATACTTCACCATTCCTTTCCTTTCAGCCATAGAAATTCACATGAGGAAGTGACAGCTTACTACAAGTGGTGTGGCAGAAACAGCTCTGCCCTTAAAGCGCTTAAAGAATCTAAGCAGCAACAATCCTTTATTGTAATCCCCCACACAGTAGACTGAATTCATTTCCAGCTTTGAATATGCTTTGATTACATTACAACTTAAGTTCAGTACTTCAGAGCTTCAACCAATTAAAAACCTGCAGCATGATGTCAGCAGGAAAGTATGAGGACGACGACAAAGCCGCTCGAGTGATAAATCGGACTCAGGAGTGTCCCATTTCCCTTATTTCAACGGTGGTGAGTGGGATATTTAAGATAAAAACTAACAAAGACCCTGGGCTTTTCCTCCTAGGCCTTCCCTCCAGAGACCTGCATCTCACTGCATTACATTATAAGCTCCTTGAAAAACTCCTAATTGCTCAAATGTGCATACTACAAAACTGGATCAAAAGTCTTCCACCTAATGTCACCGTCTGGTACAGGGAGAGGTTTAATATCCTCTCTCATGAAAGGTAACACGCTGCTGTAAAAGGGCAAGGATGAAAAATATACTGATGGGCAGACTGTTTTCTGAACGGAAGGCACCCCTCAAATTCTGTATGACAAGGTATAATAATGCTGACTGGTGTACTGTGTGTTTTTTTTCCTTTTTCTCTTTTGCTCATTTGTTTGTACACATCTGTAAATCTGCCATGTGCTGTCTGAGGGGTTGGGGTCTTATTTCTGTGTTTTATGTATGTAAAAACAATAAAAATGTGTTTGTTTGTTTTTTTTTTGTTTTTTTTAAAAACAGTGTCCCATTTCCACCAACATGAACCCACCAGTGCTGGTTTAGGAGTTGGTTCCACTTGGAGCCTCCTAAAGACTAGGTAGCTTTTCCACAGCTAGAGAACCACATGTTATTTTACCACTGTGGATACCAGATTCACCCAAAAACACCTGTGGTGCACTTATGTTTATCCAGTACTTTTCTGCTTGTTGTCTCAAATGAGTCACAAATAAATACTTAAACGTCGTTTTGGTCAGAATTGTCCCTCCAGACTGACATGTAACACTGGTCTGCAATTTTTATTAGAAATGATCTGCTTCAGAGATTAAATGTGCTCAATATTATGTATTTTAATCAATTTAATTGGGAAACAAATGACAAAAGTGCTGGTTTGCTGATGTTTTCAAGATATATGATGAAGTGCTAGTACACGTATTTATGTACATGTATACTATCGATTTCTAAATCTTGCACTCGATAGAACCTGTAAAGTGAATATACTGTAATGTGCAGACATTGTTTTGAAGTAGATCTGGTAGCTCTGAAACAAATATTCCTTTGGAGTAAAACCCAGTCTCGTTTATTCTCGAATTTCATATTTTGACCCAAGACTATATCTTGGAAACTTTAGCCACCCAACCTTTTTGATTTGATTTTTCTATATCTGTGACTCACACGTGGCAAAATTTCACTGCTTTTATTCCGGAAGCATTTTACTTGTAGACCAGTGTAATAGTACAAATACAATACATGTATCAGTATTTGGTTACAGACCAACAAAGTGCTGGTGCTGCTCTGGAATGTCTTTTACTGTCCCAGTTTGGAATACAAAGAAACCATCTGAGTGACAGCATTGTGTCCAATTTGACCTGCAGCTGCCTTTGTGGAAAAAAAAAAAAATAAGTGGATGATCAGGAGCATGTTGTCAAAGTTCACTAATTTACTAATGGTGCAGTGAAGGATTTGGGAGTTGTAAATGAGGGCATAGAGCACTGAACAGTCATTTAAGCACAATACAAAGGTTAACATGCCTTTGACACACCACTTCCTGATACAGCCCACTAGCCAGCCAATGATCAAGTGCACTACTAAATGAAGGAGAAGATTAGCTCAGATAACCATTATATTTATGACATTAAACTCCAGGCTTCACCACATATTCATAAAAGACACTGAGAATGTGCATGACAAGAGCAACTATCATTGGATTTTTTTATTTATTTTTTTTTTACAATGTTCTATCCAAATTTGTTAAACCTGGGCTAGTTGCATCCATGTGTTAAAACAATATGATCTAACTAATAATCATCAGAAGGCTTGTGCGTGCGTGCGTGCGTGCGTGCGGCAGAGCAACTGTATAACAGGTGCGACTGGATTGGAGCTTATGAAACTTCATGCTTGTATAGGAGGTTTTTGCAGCCTTTTTTTCCTGATCTGCGTTAGTAATGTGGTCAATCCCATGACTTTGCGTCCTCTCTTTATCTTTATCATTCATTCATCTTCTATACCCGGTTTATCCTCACTAGGGTCACGGGGGTCGCATGGAGCCTATCCCAGCTACTTA
>JAQQZY010000015.1:7939080-7951683 GCA_030068375.1 Ostorhinchus rueppellii
ATCTGACCATTCTGTGTTCATTAAAGGATCAATCTTTTTTCATTTAATGGAATTTATTGTAGATTTTACACATAATTGGAGGGTTTTAGCTTTCATATGTGCCATTTCTAAAAACAATGGTTTAGTTAAAAGTCAGGTTATAAGCTGCTATTTCTACGAAATGGATAAACGACAAGACTTTTGTCAGGCACTGTAGATGCGTCCCTCTTCCAACACACCTGATTCAAATGATGACCCTATAGTCAAGCTCTGTAGAAGCCTGATGAGAACCGTCAGGTGTACTGGTAGAGGGAAAGACCTAAAACATGCAGGATACCAGCCCTCAAGGACCAGCATTGCCCACCCCTGGTTTAAAAAATAATTATCACTGCTTAAAAATAGAAGAAGCGCACCACAACAGAGCGAACACTTTAGTGCCATATGAGCCAAATGTTTGCCAATCCAGCTCGGAACTGTAGGTCCTGGAGGTAAATGCCAGTGTGTGTGTGTGTGTGTATATAATGCAATGCTAACATAGCGATATTATGCAAAAGGGTGTTGTAAGTCAAGACCACCTGAACAGAGACATGATCAGCACCAGACTGAGCCGACTGACCTAGATTTTGAAAGACTGAGACCAAATCCAGACCAAAACTACTGCAAGACCAGATCAAATAACCAATAAAACATGGAAACCAGGTCTCGAGATCATCATTTCATTCAATTTACTGAATTAAACCCTAATTGTTGTGGTACCGTTAGGTCTAGGAGGGTCTCCTCGTACGAGAATTCCCCTTTGACTGATTTAGCGCCAGTGGTGTTGCCTTCGGAGACGAGATCCCACTCAATGTTCACCTCTGTAGGACACAGGGCGAGTAAAGCAAAAAGTCAGTCAGAGGTCAGCAGGTCTTCTGAGAATGAAAAGTAATCCCATTATTTATTTTTACATGGTTCGTTGGTCGTCAAATTTGCAGACAGCCAACTACACCACATTTTCCAACCACGTTAACCAGGTGGGTGACACCATACACGCAGTACCCTCCAAATATGGTCAACTGCCTGCTGATGTCATCACATTCCATTCCCTGTATCCCATGTTAACTAAATTAGGTAGTCTCAAAAACTAACTAGGTGGCAAGAAACTGAAGCAGGCACCATGAAACATAGTGGACTATAATACAGGTAGATCCTCAAATTTATGCTGATCACAAATGAGGGATGTTTGGGATAAAAACAAGTTTTACATCAGATTCTTGTAACTGTAATGATTGCACCAACACGCAACGAATTTACAGTTGTGGTTGTGACCGGCCTAGAATCACAATCCCAGATCCTCTTTGTCTGAGGCCAAAATGAGGCTGAGTCAAAATACAATGAAGCTCGCAACAAAACCAAGATCTTCAAACTGAGTAGTACAATACTTGTATAAAACAGAATACTGCATGTATTTAACCAGCCTTGGCGAATCAAATCTCTTTAATAGTCTTCTGCCACGATTTCTTTTTCCTCCCGTGATCACATTTGTTCTCTCCAGTTCATCAATACAGCACCAATATGATGATCTCTTAATTGTGAATAATGTGTTAAATACTGAAAAGTGGTGTACTCCGTTGCCATAGGAGCCTGCTAAAATATGTATTGCTGCCGATAAAAGGTTTATTAGGGAAGCTGAGAAGTGTGAGAAGAGGAGGAGGAGGAGTGTTTGTGCTGCCATATGCCTTAACTCTTCCTGTAAAAAAGCATCTACAAAATGTTTAGCATTTCCACTTGGGATAAATTCACTTCTGCCTCTTTTCATAAAATCAATTTCAGTGCACTTATCCAAAATCTGCACTGAATGCGAACAGTATAAAGACATAAATTCAGTTCCTTTGGGGAACAATTCTACAATTTGTCCCTGTATGTTCTCTGCACCAGCGACTCTCAAATGGAGGTACTTGAAAAAAAGCCAAGGGGGTACCTGAAATTCTTTGGAAAAATATATTAAATAAGTCGTCATGTACTACAATACAAACAAATAATAGGAATTAATGCTGAAATGTGAGACAAAAACTTGCATATAATAAACGGACGCTCATGGCTTTAATTTCAGTGTCATTAAAAACTTGGAGCCCCTTCCCTTAAGATTTAGTAACAATTTAAGAAAATTTCTATTATTCAAGATGAGTTTATTTGAGCAATTATGTTGTTTGTTTTTTTTTAATTATTATTATTAAAGGTTCATTTATTCAATATTGACAGATTAATTTATTTTTATTAATAAAGGAGGGCACTCTTCGGCTTATATTTTTAACAGTTTACCTATAAATATTTTTATTTACACCGTTTTAAAGTTAAATATACATGTCATTTGTTTAAACCTTTGGCATGGGTGCAAATTTTGCCTCGTTTTTTTTCCCCCATTCAAAAATGCTCACGTGAGAGTTCGGGGTGGTGGTGGTGGGGGGGTACTTGACAAAAAAAAAAAAAAAAAAGAAAAAAAAAAAAAGTCTACTTCAGAAGGTACACCACTGTAAAAAGTTTGAGAACCACTGATCTGCACGTCCTGTATTGTGGAATTCAGAAGCCTCAGTGATAGAAGTACAATGTTTTCCCATAATTGTACAAACCACAGTCACATCATAGCTCAACCAATCACCATGCAAAAATGTTAACCATGTAAATATCAGTAACAACAGGGTTTAAGAGGACAAAACGTAAAACAACATCTCCATGTCTGACAGCAGTCTAAACAAACAGGGTGGAAATGTTACATCCCCCAAATAGGAAGTAGTTGGCACAGTATGAAATATTCAAATTAAAAGAATAACGCAGTGACAATAAAAATGTACTGTGCCTTATATTCAATTGTAGTCGGTCTGAACACAACATATTTCATGCTCCGTCTGGTTAGAGTAATTTAATTTGTACAGATACCGTACATTCATTCCTCACATTCAGGCTGCTACACATTCAAGAAATAGTTGTAATGGGACCAATGACTTCAAATAATGAAATAACAATGTGATGTGAAACAGATGACCGTCATCATGATTTGGCCTAAAAGCAGAATCCAGGAAAGGTCTAGACTTTTCTGAACAAAGAGGAGTTTGTCAACAAATGTTAGAGAAAATTATTGAAATGTGACTCAAAAGACTGATAAGAAGGGATTTGGATACTTCAGCCTCTACAGTGCAGAACCGCATTCAATTAAGTCAAGTGTTACGGGCAAAGGTTAAAGCTTAAGCTGAACACAATCTCTGATCCCTCAGGTGATACTGCATCAACAACCATCATTCACCTATTGCTTAGAGAGCCCACAGACAACAGCAGAACCAAGATGTCCCTGACCGGTTTCTGAAGTGACCATATTTGGACAAAAAGAGGAAGTGGAGAGGTAACTGCTAGCTCATTGACTCAACAAAACTGTAAACGTTTGGGATGCACCGATACCGATACTAGTATCACGCATCATTCATCTATTGCTTAGAGAACCCACAGACAACAAAGGAACCATGATGTCACCAACTGGTTTCTGAACAACCCTGTTAAAGTGACCATATTTGGACAAAAAGAGGAAGTGGAGAGGTAGCCGCTACCTTATCAACTCGTCAAAACTGTAAACTAGTATCAGGTATCCGTCCTTTTAAAAGTGCTCCGATACAAACATACCGATGCCACTTGATGGTAGTGTGACATTCACCTCATAGTGCAGCAGATACACAACAGAGGCGTAATGTCAGCAGTGGAGATTTTTTAAAATAAATGACAGTGATAAAAGCAATGGTGACTGAAAGTTACATTAAAGACGTATTGTACATCCTTTGCAAGCATTCTGAACGTAATTCTGTCTGTTTTCTGGAAGGTAGCAGACGCATACACAGAGCCATATCAAGATCATCATATTATCTAATATATAAGACTCTGCGTACCCAGACAGAGAAGCAGTACCACCAGGAACTGTGGAGGTAGTGGGTCTTTTCAAAGAGCGACTGTGTGAGTTAATGAAAAACTACTGATATTTGGACAACTACCTTCTCCTTCTCGTTCTTCTCTTTCTTCAAACTTTACTTTTCTTCGTGGTATTTGTCCAGTATGGTTCATTAAGAGCAGCGCACTCTAGTGGATTTAGAAATGCTCATTCCAACACATTAAATGTCAGTAGCAGCACTTTGCTCCAGTCAGACTAATGACAGTGACAAGAAAAGCACATTTTCAAAAGGGATTACTTAGTACTCACATCAGTAAGTACTTAAATGCAAGTACTTGTACTCTGGAAAAAAGTGGCATCGGTGCATCCCTAGTAAACTTCATCGAGCATTATGTAACAGTCATTTTACAGTCTTGTTAGTGGAACCTATAAACTCCATCTGCAGTGGAGCTGTCAGTCAGAAAAAAAAAAAAAAAGTATTTTGTTAAGTGAACCCACAATCCAAAATCCAACTTGGCAGGCGAGCACGCAGTCAATCACAGTCTGACATCAAACAGCACTGGGATGGACCACCAGAAAAAATGAGACAAAAAGGACTCCTGAAAAAAAAAAAAAAAAAAAAAATTATAATTGACTTAGAATTTTAAGGGGAAAGTACAATGCAATTGGACTGGAGCAAATCCGAGTGACAGTCGATATAACAACTTCATTTTTGAGTTCCTGCCCCTTGACAGAAACACATGGGCTCAGGATTACTGGGGCAAAACTTTTTCATTCACATTTTTTGAATACATTTCATTTCGACAACTTTAATAATTTGACCTTAAAACCCAGAAAACATCACTTTTTTTTGTAGTATTTACAAATTTCAGTCTACCTACGAGTCCAACAACTGAGAGGGCTCTCGTAACTCAATTGTCTGGCTGACCGACAGAAAGTAAGATACTTTTCTTCCACTACTACACAAGACTGTTGGATCAATAATTGCAGACCGCTGAAAATCATTTTTCCTTATGTAATCAAGATAATAATGCTCTTTTTGACCCATTACTTAACCCCACACTCATAAATAATGAACTTGTGAGATCATCCTCATCGGCTGTCGATATGCGATCACACCCTGGGTTTGTAAGTAGATTAAAAACTGACAAAAATAACATCCTCTATTTTATTATCCATAATAAAGACATAAATAGCCACCACAAAGACCTTCTGGACAAATCATCACAATCTGTTGCACCAGTAAAAATGACCGTATCTAGACAACAGCCACAGTTATAGTTAATGCCAAACAGAATCCTGGTTTAATGCACATATGTCCTGAACACAAGACCATAAAAGTCATAACAGTAATAATTGGTGGTTTCAGTATCACTTTATCTAATAGAAACTCAAAAGGAAGTCACTGGATGAATTCCATTTCATATTAGAGATATGGCATAATTATTTTTGAATCCCTCTCCAAACACTTTTGCCATAAGTCTGAATTGCAACAAGGCAAACAAACCAATTAAAGCTGATGAATGTCAGATGAGCAGCATGAAGCAATGAAACCCAACAGCCAAGTGTTGCTCAGCTCACCACAGAGGACACACAACCATGTGAGAATGAAAAACCATCCATCAATGTTAAACAATCTGCTCAAGTTTCCAGTAACATGCAGACATCAAAGGCTCGGGCTGTGTTCTTTTCATTAATATTAATGCAGCGTGTCTGAAATCTGGTCCCCCCCCCAAGACAAATTCATTCTACAGACACACTGAGCTCAGTGACAAGTGGCATGATAAGGTTCAAAGAGTGACAAAGTGCAACTGATGCCAGTCGACAAGACGTTTTTCCATGTTCATTCACTGAGTGTCACTGCACACAAAGGTACCGTTTCTACATTTATCTTTTCTCTATGTGCCAATTAAATGTGAATTTGATGGTGAAATCAAACAGGATCCAAAGAATTTGGAACTGAACATGCGATGTGTAAACCTGAATCCATTACTGCTCACACTCCAAATATAGACATTTAGAAGAACAGGAAACATCTGCTGCCCAGCTCTTCTACTTCAGAACTGAATTTAATTTGCATAATGAGAGATTTGGGATGTTTCTGTTGAGGGAAAACAATTTTATTTTAATGATGGTTTTGCAGAAAATCAGCAAGCTTTCAATGCATTTGTGGGCCAGATCAAGCAGAAACACGTTTCATGTTCAATAAGCTCTGTGTTGAAAACTAAAGAACTTCTCTCTGTGTTTAATACATGTATGAATAGGTCTCAGTAAGTACTGTCACATGGCATAGCTTACAATTTACAGAAATAAAATTATGGGGCAAATATACTTAAATTACTGCTACATGACACTAGGACTCAAAATGAACTGTTTTTTTTTTCCACTTTACACAAATGTACAAAACATGCTGTTCTCATAAGGAATTGATACTAAATGAAACCTAAGGCTTTAGCTATGATGTTAAACAATTGTGATCAACATTGGAAAAAAATATGTTTACATAAGTTTTTGAGCACAAATATGTTGTGACATGGGAACAGCAGTTTGTCACTTTGTTCATCAGAATAAAAGATTTTGCTGGAACTGAAAACTACAAATATGACAAACTTATTTAAGAAACATATTACAGGGTTCCCACAGGGTCTTAAAAAATTGTTAATTTAAAAATCCACATTTAATACTTTTTGAAAAGTCTTTAAAATATATTGCATTTCATATGATTGGTCTTAAGTTACGCTGCCATAAACTTGTTAAACTTGTTCTTAAATTTAACTTGTAGTAAGAGCCCTGTATTACAACTGAGGTGATAAACAGCTAATAGAGCAAATTTTACAAATTGGATGGTACATAACCTTTCTATATTCATATACTACTGAATAATTAGTTCCTACAGATTCACAATGCAAGAAAAATATGATTAAAGTTAATGCCTTTACATATTTTAGTCATTTTTAGGTTTCGTTTTGTATTGATTATATCTTTCTTTTTTTTCCTACAAGTGAGACTGAAATTTTTTAAACAGTTCCGTAAAATAGAGTTCTTAAGCTAAAAAAGGAGCCTATCTGAGAAATGATTGGTGAAACTTTTATTTTTTTTTAAAATCACTTTTGCTTAATTTGGCCCATGTCCATTTGAAACAGATGAAAGAAAATGCTGAAAACACATCTACCTTAAAGGGCTCATATTTATCTAAACTCACCTATTAATTTTTGGTTCATTTATTTGTGTATTTGGACCCTAATAGTTCCTAAAGTTTTAATTTGAACCCTTCAGGTGCTGCAAAACTATCTTTATAATCATTCCAGCAAAAATCAAGTGAATTTCTACAACCTTTTCTAATTTGTGCTTTATCCATCAAGTTCATTATGTCTACTTAGTAGATGTATTATTTTTTTGTTTCTTTTTTTTCCAGACAAGTTCAGAAGGAGATGACAGTAAAAACATGTAACGGTAAAGAAATATCTCCTTCTGAACTTGTCTGAAAAGGAAAAAAAAAAAATAATTCGTGCTTAATTTGTTACGTTTTGTAACGAGTTACGTCACGACATTTGCACATATAAGGTCAAGACTTCTGACGAACATTTCTCCAACTATGACAATTTTTCATCAGCAGCAGAGGTTGTAGTAAAAACTGAAAATATATCCAAATTTCAAGTAGATTACCTAAAATTAATTTGTTAATGAACACAAAGTGGCTGGAGGGGGTGGGGTGTGAAGTGGCTCATATGCATTTAAAGGGCCAGCACTCCAAACCACCTTTCTGGTGTCATTACTCAGAAATACGGTTGAGGATGGATCTGTGAAGTTTAATTAATGATGAATCCAGACCCAAGCTGAGCATTTACAGTTTATGTAGACCACAGGGAAAGGTTTTAAAATCATAATTCTGTTTAAAAAAGCTAAATATCAGTCCCTTAAAGATGTGTAAGGCATCACATTTTGGACATGGTACGGTCAGACTGTGTTCGGATCAATGGTGTCCATAAACTCACACTGCTCACAAGTACAATAAACACCAGAATATACTGGAGCTAAAATGAATACTGCAACAAACTATTTATGGGGCAGTTCATTTGGTCCTGGGAGCGAGTCGTCTGTTGACATTATTCATTATCAGTCTAGTGACAGTCTCAGTTGTATTCTACATCCATAGTATGCTCATTGTTATTGTTTCATCAGTGTCATTGTTTTTTTTTTTTTAAATGGAATTATGCATTTTCAAACATTTCCCTGTGGTCGAAATAAACTATAAACGCTCTGCTTGGGTCTGAATTCTTTATTAATTCAACTCCACGGGTCTATTTTCAACCTTATTTCTGAGTAATGACAAAAGAAAGGCAATTTTGAGCACTGGCCCTTTAAATGCACATGAGCCACTTCATGACCCGCGTCCTCCCGGTGTTGACTGTGCTGTTCTGTCCCATTCAACCAACAACTGAACATTTTAGGTAATCAGCTTGAAGCGTGGACATATTTTCAGTTTTTACTACAACCGCTGAAGTCTTGACCTTACATGTGCAAATGTCATGACATAACTAGTTCTAAAACATTACAAATTAAGAAGAAACTGAAACAGGTTGTAGAAATCCACTCAATTTTTGTCAAAATGAATATATAAGACAGCTTTGCAACAGCTGGAGGGTTCAAATTCAAACTATGTGAACTATAAGGGTCCAAATACACAAATAAATAAGTTTATCAGACAAATAAAAGTGGGTTCAGCTAAATATGACCCCTTTAACTAATAAACAAGTACCAAAACTTTAATGCTCAATTAAATGGTATTGATTGACACAGCTCAACTTCCATCCTTATGAAGGTTGGTTTCACACAAATACAAGTCTGTAATTTGTTTTTCTGGGATTTGAAAAAATTCATAAAATATCCCAAGGACATGTGGAGTTACAGAAGTTGTAGTAGTTCCCCCTGTTGCCAAGAGGCATGGCAAATAAACCAAAGTCCTCTATAAAGAAATCAGTGTAAATGAACCACACAGAGCTTTAGAGAGAACCTTTAAAAACACTGAAGCACATGATGACAGTTCGTACTCTGCAAGCTCTTTTGTTCTGCTGCAGTGAGGAGCGGTGATGTGTGGGTAACGGTGCTTTGCAGCTTCTGCTGAGCTGATAAGCCGTTCTTCCAAAAGAAATGCACTTCTCATTTATCTGCGCTTTCAACAGGATAGCATGACACGCATAAATATACATGCCACTTTTGACTGGCATGTTATCTGCACACATTATAAAGCTTTCCAAGTGTATGTTCATGCGGTTATTAGCCTCCTGTCCACCCTGAATCGATACGTCAAATACCGCATACTGAGGGTCAGGGTTAGGGTCACGTGAACCCAAGAGCTTGGTGTCAATTGACAAGCAATCAAATGGCGTTTAACACACGAAAGGTTGAAAATGTGCATATACTGGTATGGAAAATTATCCGATACGTACCAATAAGCCGACACGTGCTTACAGGATTTGAGTGCAGTTAGAGAAGCAGCGAGTGAATGAAAAATTTGGAATGATATAGCAATGCGTCGGTTATTAAAGGTTTGTAAAATTAAAATAAAATTCAATCCGTTCAATATATTATACTTGCATTTAAAAGTGTTACTCTTTATTTGGGTAAAGTTCTTATTTTCTCTAGTCCCTTTTAACGTGCGCCATGGATTCGTGGATGTGTACACTGCACGCTAACAGTATGAGGTCTGTGGATGCACTGCGGCATGAGCACCGCAACATCTGTGTCTGAATCTGACAGACATAGAAGGAGGTGATCACATGTGGTTTCTCAACGTGTACTTTTTACTACATCAACTGCATTAAATACTGCTGTACATACCACAGATACTTCCTTAAACAGTCGCATACAGATCTAACAGCACATCCCAGAATACCTTGCGCAGGCGTCTCTTAAAGTGACAGAACTTTTTTCAGTATTACTTACATTACAAGTTGTTGAGTGTTAGAAACATGTAGAGAAACTAATTAGGAAACAAAGCCTTAACTTTTTCACTGACTGTATGGGAGGCACGTGTTCTGAAACTTAACTAAAGCCACAGTTAAAAGTCATGGTCTTATTTGATAAATAATCAAGCTCATTGAATCAGAGTGTGCTTAACCGCTCTCTATCCTGATTTGGGCGTGAATCATATTTTGTCACATCATGAGATGACACACGCATATCTTTAATACATCGGATCAGAGAAGCTGTATTGAAAAGTGGACCATACCGGCCTTACAACTAAGATTCCCGACCCTAGTACATGTAGCACACCAAATGCCATAAGAACTGACACACCATACAACGCCATTTCATGAGATCAGTCTCATGCCTTTGAGTATTTTTGCTCTCTATGGTTTAGAATCAGTGTACTCACACTGGGTAATGTGTGCCGTGCCCAAGCATATTTGACCTCCTCAAGCCCACTTTACTTTACTAGTACAAGCACTTCATCTTCTACCAGAGTCCACTTGAAGATATGGGCTTGTGCGATAACATTACATTTTTAAATGCACCTGGAACAGAGCAATACACAAACCACCTAATCGAGATGCAAGAGCACACTGAAAAACAAAACCGTGTTGATGGGCAGTAACTACTCAGACTCTGAACGTCTCTCAGTGCATTACACAAAATGCTGTACAGGCAGTTCACTGCTAGAGAAAAAAAAATAAACGGGTGCTCCCAGGGAAGCACTAAGAGGAGGCTGATGGTGTTTGTGAAATAGAAAATCTGTTGCTAAGTTACAGGAGTACAGAGCATAGTTTTCTGGACTCACAGGGGAATGCACCAGTGGTGGTTTCCAAAATGTACACTGGTTCACACTCCATCCATGTTTGGTTGCAACAGCAGCATCCTCTGCCACACCCACAACCTCTGGGAGCTGAAAGGTCAACACTATAGCTGCTATACCGTAAACACCTCGGGTTATATATCCACACACCAATACAGGTATGGCAATGATGAGGTGAACCTTGAGATAGGAGATCAAATGTTTCAATTCTAATTCAGACACTTTTTCCATGAGGCACTTCTGTCTCAGAGCTCTGCCGTTCAGAGGCTGTGCTGCTGCGGAGTAAAGCGGTTAAAGCTTTTCTACAGGGGGAATTAAGAGCATGTTTAAGAACAGGTCAGGACAAAGAGGTAGGGAAAAAAAATTATATGGACATCTGTTTTGAATTCTTGCACATTATAAACAGTCAGGCAATTCAATTAGGAGGACAGAAAACCCTATTACCAGTGGAAAGCTGCCAAGTGGGACTGGTCCACTCACATCTCATCCTCATATGACTTTGGAGGGAGGGCAGATGAGAACAGAAGCCAGGGTTCTCAACCAAACACCACCAGGAACTAAAAGAACCCCAGGAAGCATGTCCAGGAAAAAAAAGTGGTGCCCTTCAGTATGTCCATCTACACATTTCCACAACATCTATAAACCGAGGAAAAGTTATTTAATAATGATAAACAAATCTTTAACATGAACACAGTTTCCTGTAGTTAAGCCTTAAAAGCGGTGGATTAATATTTTCTTTCTGATGAAGCCAGTTTACAGGCTGATTAATAAAAGGCCTGAAGTTAACACACACACACACACACACACACACACACACATACATCTTCAAAACTATTGTTTGTTTGCTCCGGTCTGAATCAGATAATCCGAATCCAAAAATTTGGGATTTCCAATTGGTTCAGTTTCTCTCCACACACAGAAGAAAGCAAACCAAAACAGACCACTATAAACCAGGGGTAGCCAGCCCTGGTCCTCGAGAGCCGCAATCCTGTACGTTTTGGATGCAACCCCATTCCATTACACCTGGTTCAAATGATCACCCCATCATCAAGCTCTCCAGAAGCTTCATAATGACCATCAGGTGTCCTGGATGAGGGATACATCTAAAACAGGGGTCACCAATCCTAGTCTTATCATCAAGCTGTGCAGAAGCCTGATAACGACCACAGGCGTGCTGGAAGAGGGAAACATCAAAAACCTGCAGGATACCAGCCCCCGAGGACCAGGATTGGTGACCCATGATCTAAAACATGCAGGATTGTGGCTCTTGAGGACCAGGGTTGGCCACCCATCCTATAAACCAGCATCCACCAAGTCACCAATGTAACAAAGCTGAACACAGAAATCATAAAATGTTCCACTTCAAATTTAGTCTAATATGACCTGAACCCTAGGCCAGTGTTTCTCAACCTTTTTTAAACAAAAGCCCTCTAATGGCATAATGAGCCCCTCCAGTTCAAATTTTCTGTTCTACGTCGGAACATACACAGGGTCTTTATGGGATCCTTTAGGGATAACGCCCCCGTTGAGAAACACTGTTTAGTTTATTTCAAATATGCAACAAAACAAGATAATCCTACTTAATCTTTACAAATGAAAGATGAGAACAAAAAACTGTACATACACATAAAAAACAAGTACGACTTCATTTGCACATTCGAAAAGCAGTGGGAGGAAGAACTTATTTACTACTCCTCCACAAAAGTCTATTGTTTAGCTTCCGATCACCATAATATGAAAAATCAAGCCCCTTGGATTAGTTTACCTCACTTCTCTCCACATACACATAGACAAACACTGACATACCAGAAAAATAGAAAATATATACATCTTTGAAGGCAACACAAAATGAAGATCCTAAAAAATAAACACAATAAAGTGAACAACAGCACTCGAACAAAACATACGCAAATCCACA
>JAQQZY010000015.1:7969131-7989806 GCA_030068375.1 Ostorhinchus rueppellii
GAGCCAAAACTGGTCATACACGAAGAAGCCGAACCGGGAAAAGTGCTGGTATGTAGATCTCATCTGACAAACTGGCACCCCACAGAGGACAGAGGACAGACTAAATAGTATAGGGGAGACGAGACACAGCTGTTCACCCAGGTGCAAGGAATAATCTAATCAGGTGAAAGGTCAGAGACAGCAAAGGAAAGGACAGAGCAGATTTAAAGGTACACCAACCCTACACCAGCGGACAGAACCCAGAACCAAGAAACACATATGACAGTCATGGTCTGTAATTACTCTTTTAGAGCAATACATACTACCTTCCAGACCTTTCCAGGGATGTACAAGCATATTTCAACTAGATAATACAAAGCCACGTATTCCCATATTCCAAAAGCCTAGTGCTGGACTGGCTTGAGAATGTGAAGTGTGAAGCATCTTGAAACACTCAAAGCAACAGCAAAGACCCCATACTGTTGCACACTTCAACAGTTGCTCGCGCGAAGGATGAGACAAAAAATCATTCCTACTTGATATACACTGCCCCGCCGAAAAAAAGTCACACATGCAATATTCAACTGCACCACCTTTGGTTTTGATTCCAGGAGACATTCCCTGGATTTAACTCAGCAAACAGTTTAGATCCTTCGATGTGTAAATACTGCAGTGGTTAAGAATGTTTCAGTTGCAACAGATTATTTAACTCTAACTGCAGTGAGTGTCCTCCCATGTCTAATGTCAAACAGTTTGGACAATGCCAGGATTGTTCAGGATCATCAGGTATGTGACAGTATGGTTCAGGGAGAATGAGACATCATTTTCACACATGGATTAGCCAACAAAAAGTCCAGACTCGAATGGCCCTTTTCCCCTGCATGTTTTCGTAATGGTTCCATGCAGCACGATTCGACTCCACCCCCATTTTTTCCTTTTCCACTGGGGGTTGGACCTGGGACCTGTCATGATTTTTCAATCATGACTGTGGTGGCTCTAGTCGTGCTGAGCCGGCACTAAAACGGGGCGTGAACAGTGCTATCCATTGATTGGTCAGAGGAAATATCGTCATACGCATGATGAAGCTCGGGGATCTTAAATAATCACCCACCATGTGTGGATTAACCCTTTAACAGTCACTGGGTTGTGAGCGACCTAGGGGGCATTGTTTCCTGATGAATTTATTTTCTTTATGATTTTAATTCATGATTCATGGCATGTACAAACACGTACGATGCTTAAACTGCATACCGTTTGAAAGCGGAGACCGTCAGCTTTCATTTGAGACTAACCATGAAAAACAACACTCTTTACAATGCCAACAGTAAATGGCTCTTCTATGTATGACTCCTCCTGCAATTCATGAGTGAAAGGGCGACTGGTATAGGGTTAAACACATCTGTGAGAACATCGACAGACAGGACAGCAACATCGGACAAACAACAGAAGATCCATCTTTGTTGTTTACTTTATTGACCATAGTGTGACACTTTATTAGTTGGCTGAAAATTATGTCACGGCAGTGTGTACCCCACCAACTCCACTAGTCCCAACTAGTAACAGCTGGCAGTTACTAGCCACAACCGTGCCGGTCCAACAAGTGGGTAGAGTTGTTTCGTGCTGAAGCGTGCCGAGTAGAGTGGTGTAGGGTTTGCAGTGGAAAAGCGCCATAAGTCAGGATGTGATGAAGACTTGATCCACCAGCCTGCTTCTACATCGTCAATGATCAGATACTAATACAACTATGGATGAAAAAATACTATGAACCTTATTGTGACACTACATAAGCATCATGTGGCAAAAAAGTTGTGACAGAGAATGTCTCCTATAATGAAATCCAAAGGTGGTGCAGTCGAATATTGCATCTGCAACTTTTTCTTGCTGGGCAGTGTAGTGAGCCCTTACAAATCGCACCAGATAAGATGATACAGATCATTTTTTTTACATCATAAAATTGTGCTTACTTTTCTTTAAATAAATAAATAAAGAAAGAAAGAATTCACCCTAATCTGCTTTCCTGCAGTGTATACACAGAGATTGTATGGGGAAGAACACATCTGAGATGGGAAAAGAGGGAAAATGCATTTGTAAAGGACATGGTAACGTGAAGACTTTGAAGTAAGATACAGAAATACACAATTCTCTGCACAGTAAGACATTTGATATTCTTTTGGTTTTGTTTTCTGGTTCTTCTGAAATAATTAAGTATATAAAAGAAGATAAAAGCACAATATAATGCCCCGACTGCTGTGGGTTTCCACAGAAATGGGAATATTGTAATGCATTAGCATGGATAGCACAGTTTACACAGAAACCATCTTCACTTCCTCATTTACCTTAAAAGCAGGCCTTGTATTCAGTCTTTGTACTTTAAAAACTGTGTTTATATGTGTGACGGCTGCACCAATGTCTCTTGTCTCTCTTCAGTTGTCAGTGTCCCTGGAGGGCAGGACTGTGGGCCATCTGGTCTTATGGGTGTGGCTTACCATTATAAAATGTTCATCTCAACAGGTGTGTTATTATCTCCATTCATCTGACTGACTGAGCAGCCTGCTGACATTTGGTATTGTTTGGTTTTTGTTGGAATCATATTTTAAGTAGATTTGTTTAAATAAAGCACTTTCTTTGTTCCAGGAGAGAGTTGTTTGGTCTTATGTCTTTGAGCCATGTTTGGAACAATGTGCAATAACTAGCTGGTAAATCAAAATACCCAGTACCTTAAAGGTGGGATCCGAGATGTTTTTCTGGAGCATTTTTTACTATATTGCTAAAAATCCCGTTCATACCTCAATTGCAAAAAAAAAAAAAAATTAAATACTGTGACACAAAAATGAGAAAAAAGTTTTAGTCACCTGTGGAATGGACAAGACTGAAAAAACATCCAATTATTTTGAGCGCTTTCTCAAAATGATTGAACGGTGATATGTCTATCAAATTCAACTGCCATTTGTCCCACCCCACCCCAAGCATTGCACGTTCTGGTACCCTGGAGGCCTGGCTTTGGAGGAGAAAGGGGTTGGGACTTTTGAACTGTGTCTTTTCAAAATGTAGCCTGCTCGAGCCATTTTTCTAACATCTCAGACCCCACCTTTAAAGGAAGTACAACGCTTGAGTTACTGCATCAGCACTGATCTGAGTGCAGCCCATACAAAGGCATTTTGAACAGAATTCAACATTCAACCTGAGACAAAATATTCAGCGTCACACAAATAGAGGATGCCCACACAACACAGCCCCCAAGGCACAATTTATTCCACATCAGCTCTTTTGAAAGAAAAATATATTTTTCTAAGAAAGAAGTCAGACTCAAGGTCAGTTACATTAACATCATCTTTTCCTTTGAGCAGTTCAGTCAGTGAACCTAACAGATGGAGGCAGAAGCAGACACTAATATTTCACACTTTTTTATTGTTTGGCTTATTTGTGTTCTTTTATGCAAAATTCAGCACATACATCCCACAGCTACGCTGATGTCGTGAGAGAAGATATAGCATTATATATCAAAATCTTAGACAGTTGGGGCGGGTGCACCAGAATACCAATGTTTATGGACTCATGAAGACCAGGGTTTGAGTTCAGTATTGTGGTGTATTTACTTTTGTGGTATCTCTATCTTTCTTAGCCCTTCACCTTGGCCATTTCGTAACCTTAACCAAGTTTATTTTCATACCTAAGTCTAACATAAGCCTACAGGCTACCCTACACATCAAGAAATTACCCTCTATAGGTACTCTATTCATCAAAATGTAGGATACTGACCAATGTGTGTGATCACATTGTACAGAACAGGAAAAAAAAAAAAAGGAATTGTGTGCTGTAACTGGGGTAACCATGACAATTCAAAGACTTAAAAATAAACCATCAATTTCCAAAGGGAAGATATTGTGAAAATAATTAATAGTTGTATATATTGCTTTTGAGCTTTGCACAAGAAAAGCTGTGAGTAGGACTTTACATTTCTGTTCAAAACCTCAAAAACAAACTTTTATTTGGATCACTATCTTTTCCACAACTTCTATTAAACATGCATAAAAAGTAAAAGACATGAAGCCAACCATCCTCTCTGCCACAGTGAAGTGATTGTGGTGATACACTAAGCCACAGGTGTCAAACATGTGGCCTGGGGGCCAAAAGCGGCCCAACAAAGGGTCCAATCTGGCTCGTGGGATGAATTTCTGAAATGCAAAAATTAAACTGAATATATTAACAATCAAGGCTGTCACATTCATTTGAGTTCAGGTTCCACATTCAGACCAATATGATCTAAAATAAAATGGTAGCATAACAACCTATAGGTAATGAAAAGTAACTTTTTTTTCTCTTTTTTTCTTGATAGTTCTTCTAGGTTCAACTGGACTAGTTTAGCTTCAAAAGAGCAAAACTTGTCCAGTTGAACCTAGAAGAACGATGAGCTGGGCAAATGAGAAACTGACTGAGAAACTGTTCTTATTTTAGTTCTAAACTCCAAATTTTTAACAATATTCTACCTGTTGCCAGTTGTGTGTAATGCACATGTATAAATGGGAAGTTGAGGCATAACATTGTTAAATTACATTAATTTTTCTCACAAAATTTCACTTTTTTTCAGGTTATTTGTGATAAGATAGTTTGTACATGTTAATATGTTCATAATTTAATGTTGCTGTTTTGTACTAAAACAGGGGTCAGCAACCCTAGAAATAATGACCTCTTTTTCTCTTGTTTTAGTTACTAAAACAAGAGAAAAAGTGATCATTATTTCTAGGTTATTGTGTTATTCACCAGTCTGGCCCACTTTAGATCAAGTTAGGCTGAACGTGGCCCCTGGAGTAAAATGAGTTTGACACCCCTGTTCTAAGTGATGTTTAAGTCACTCTCACACTTAACAACCGGAAGTTTCAAAGAACTGACTCTAACTGTGATATATGACATATATGTCTGTGGTTGGTGGCTGCACAGTAAAAAATGCAGTGCTAATATTTCAGAGTCAAACTATTTTAACCTAGATAGAGTATTTATAGCTCTATACAGAGTAAACCAGCTCTAACAGTAGAGTTAAATGGACTGCACTTCTATAGTGCATTTTCGACACCATCATGGTGCCCAAAGTGCTTTACAAACCCTCACATTCACACACACACACACACACACACACCAGTAGGCGGCTGCTGCCGTGCAAGGCGCTGCCCCAGACCCTTCTGGGAGCAATTTCGGGTTCAGTGTCTTGCTCAAGGATACTTTGACACATGGACAGCCAGAGCCAGGATTCAAACCTCCAACTGTTTGGTCATTGAACCAACTGAGCCACAGCCCTTAAAAGTCAGTGAGTTAAGTGAGTGAGTGAGAGTTAAAAGTCAGTGTAAAGTTCTGCACAGATGCAGTGTAAAATTCAACTCTACAGAGTGACAATCAGTGCCAGTCTGCTGCATTGCATTGTGGGTACTGGACATTTTTGTCTAAATTTGTGTTCTATTTTATGTGCAGGGGCTCAAGGGGATTTTGTGTTTATGTTTATTTAGGTTAAATTGTCTGTTTTACAACATTTATTGGCCTGTTTATGTATATTTTTTATTCATGTGACACCATTAGTCAAACCTGTAGCAGAACAAAACCAAACCTGGCTGTCACCATGAAGCATTTATTCTATCACAAGTGTGGAGGACTTAACTCTATTAATGTAAAAACATATTCTAGGGTGATTGGAACCTGTAGAGTTGGGATGTCAAACTCCAGTCCCCGAGGGTTGGTGTCCTGCATGTTTTAGATATTTCCCTCTTCCATCTCACCTGTTTCAAATAATGATCAACTCATTCTCATACTCTGCAGAAGCCTGATAGTGATGTAATGGTAATGGCTTTCAGGTGTGATGGAAGAGGGAAATATCTAAAACATGCAGGACACCAGCCCTCGAGGACTGGAGTTTGACACCCCTGCCATAGAGCAAACTTACGTCCTTTTCAACCCCCACCTCGGAGACCCCTGCAATTCTACACTGCTTCAGTATTAGCATAGGGCGTAAACTAATGAAGAAAACAACACTGCAGAGAAATAAATAGTAAAACATTACAGTCATTTTAGAACTAAATCTGGAGTAAAAATAGCTCTATAAAGTGTAATCATATTACTCCAGCAGTGTGAAAGCACCACAGTGTTAAATATTTTTACACATTTCATCATTAATTTTGACACTGAATTGAGTAGATTTAACTCTGAAAATTTGACACTGGCCATAGAGTAAATTTTACTCTAATTTTGAGTGGGACCAAATGTTCTCTGAAACAGAGTTAAATTCAACTCTCTAAGGGTTAAATTGACTCTGTTTTTTTACTGTGTGCACATTCTAAAGTTCTGCTCAAATTCTTACTGATCCTGGCCCAGGCAAGATCTATTTTAACTATTTCCCATCCCATATATCACCAATGTGTCAATGTGAGTCAGTGAAGTGAAGGATGTCCTCACCCACAGCTGCCTGTGCACTGCTGTGGAGACACAGAAGAAAAACAGCCCAGTCTAGTGTCTAGCTCTATTCTCACCTTCTGATAAAGGAGACAGTCATGTACTGTATGTGGGCAACACTGCAGTCCTGTGACTCATCCTGCCGGAGGGGAGGGGTTAGACAACCTAACACACAACCATACCATCATTTCATCATTCATAACACAGCTATATAAAGGCTTATGCATGAGTGTACATCCAAGTCAAGCACAAACACATCACTCTTTAGTCGTCTAATCCTGAAGAAAAAAAACTCAGGAAATATTTTTAACAAATTTCCTGAGTTGTGGCTCTGTCTTTTTTTCTTTTCTTTTTTTTATCTTTTGGAAGATGAAATTAGTTTGTAAAGTGGATACATACTTTTTTTTTTTTTTTTTTTTACAGTAAACACACCTGGTTACACGTATTCATTGAGAAAGTGTACATCAATCAATCAATCAATCAATCAATCAATCAATCAATCAATCAATCAATCAATCAATCAATCAATCAAAAAACTATTTGTCCCCAAGGGGCCATTAAAGGGACACAGAGCAGCATGTCAAGCAAAGAGCAAAGAATGAAAGTAAAAAGTAAGTTAAAAAATAAAATAATAATAATAATAATAATAATAATAATAATAATAAAAGTAAAAATAAATGACAATTAGAATAAAAAATAAAAATAAGTATGTATATACAGTTTACAGGAACATAAAGTGTGCATATGAGAACAAAGTATCAGCAGGACAGCACAACAAATAATGAAATATGAAAATAACTGAGAAAAAAAGTGTAATAGTGCAAAAAACATTACAGAAGTAAATAAAAACCAACTGTGAAATGATATGGAACAAAGCTATTTAAGGACAAATACTGATAAATGGGGATGAAGTAGTGCGAGGACAAGTGTACAACAGGAATCATATTGACAGAGCTATGAGCCATTACTGAAGGCAACACGTTCAAACCGTTATGTTTTTTTAAAAAGCCAAAATTGCCTCCGTCCTCTTTCTCAAGATGCAAGTCACCTGTGACATTTAAGGGGGGTTGAAGTTACCTGTGCTTAGGGGGGAGGACACAGCTAATGCCTAACTTGATCTTAGTGTTTCCTAGTATTGGTCTTGGTCTCAATTTAGGTGGTCTTGACCTTCGACTCTAGACCTATAAGGTAGATGAAGGGGCTGTCACATCAACAGCTGGCCTCTGAATTACTGTACCACAGCTTATAGTGCTGACTGTTTCAGAGCTTAAAGTGACTGTATTTGGACAAATGGGTGGAGCTCCAGGTCTGCAGGCCTAAGTTAATGGGGTTGCTAATGCTAAATGCTAACTTACTGGCATAGCAAAGAAGTAAACATTTGTATCACAATGTCATTTTATTGTCTTATTAGAGTAAATGATCTACTAGAAACTAAAGTTCAAGTGTCTATCAAGAAAATATGTTTAATCCAATAAGAGTGAGCTGTTCTACAGACCTGTCAATCAACACAGCACAGCAGACATCACAGTCTTATATTTGACCTAAAAGCTTATTACTGGAGAAATATTTCCACAAGGGAACAGAACACTAGGCAGAAGGTCCAAAAACAACAAATAGAATGACTAATAGAAAAAAGAAATGATTTAGTATTTTTAATAAGAAGTTCAGTGTATGTCTGTGGGTATTTCAAGGCTAATATATACTCACTATGTTTTTCTACTATAGCTTTGTGGTTTGTTTGCATTGACTTCATTTTGGAGCCAATGTCCTTGCCTTTTTGTCTCGACTAGAACATTAGTGTCTATTTGCTGTCATTTAAGTACTTTTAGATGTTTGAGTGTAATCCTTGTCTGACCATGTTTACAGAAGGAGATATGTTTTCTGCTAATTGCACCTGAGTCTGTGAAGTGTTTGCACTATGTAGCCTATAGGTGTGTTGGTGTCTTCCATTAAAGCCCAGCGATATGATGATAAAAGACCCATTGGGACAGAGAAGTGTACATCGTGACCTGAAACATGCACACCGCATCCATTTTCATTCCAGTCTGAATACATGTGACTAATGGATTTCAAGATGCTTTGGCAATGGCTTGTATTCCACTGGTAAAGCTTTACAGTTCAGCTAAATTGTACAACAGACAATGTTCCCACCCACATGGTGCATGAGGACGTGAGTCATTGGGACAATTTTGACACACACAGGGAAACCAGCCCTATTTGTGCCACATTTCTTTTTTGGTACACTCACAATGCCTTCAAAATTCTCCATTGGATGTCCGCTTCAGTCAGCATCAGGGTTATAGCTAATAAATAAATCATAAATGTACTTTCCATATTATAGGTTTATTGTAAATATATACTCATTATTCATACCTGTACAAAGTCTCCTGGCCCCATGCAAAATATTTGTATCAAAAACTTTATTCAGTAGAACCAGTTCTGGAGTAACATATGCCATGCTTCTGTATTTTGTCTTTTCTTTTTTTTTTTCTTTTTTTGCTTTTATATAAGTTACGTTGCAACACAGATCATCATTCCAGGCATCCAGGTTTTTCCTCTTTCATGCACTTCTGCTTCTGCAAGATAGTCTCCGACAAAGAAAAAAAACAAAGAAAAAACAACAGAATCATGCTCAAGAATCTAAGGGCAGAGGAAAGAGCATAAAGGAGGGTTTTGACATTACAGCCACCTGGTCACTTTGCTACACAAGAAAGTGGAGGACAGGGTTTGGTGTTGTGGCAGCTACAGCTGAAGTGACAGAACACTTGAAATTGGGCTAAAAATAGGAAATTAAGTAATTAAACCTGAATTAAAAAGTACATTTCATCCCAAGAGGGGTCATGTTTGATATAATCTCTTCTTATACTTGTTCAAAGAGAGAAATGTTATTTGTGGAGCTCACAGAATTAAAAATAAAACTGTTGGCATGAGGAACTGTTTCTTTAGTATAAAGTTCTGGTAAATACTCACATATTAGAGCTCAGCAGGGTTATTATACTGAACAGAAATAAGACTAAAAAAAAAAAAGCAGTGAAAACAATAAAGGAGCTTCAACATTAATTTGCACATGATGATTTGCATGTGCTTGTGTGCTTTCGGGAATTTATGTTAGCCGATTGCATTTCAAGCTAACGGTAGCTAATGTTGCGCACTGTTTCTGCCGAAGAGGCACAAGAAAGAGGCACTGAAGAACTTGAGAGCACATGTGAAGATTTTCTTAAAATCCAACCTGCGTCCTCTTTGTATAAATCCATTTACAGGCCACTATCATGGGTGTAGGCAACCGAGGCAGTAGTTAGCTAGAAATGGAATAAGCTAACGCTTACAGCACAGATTCCAACACAAACTTCATGAAAGCACACAAGCGAAGTGCAAATCTTACATACTGAACCTTTAGCTGAAATGATGAATAAAATGGTCGGTTCTGGGTTAAAAATGAACTGAAATGAAAATGACAGTTTAAAAAAAAAAATTGCAAAAACAACTGCTGTGAACAACACAAAATTAACTAAAACTGAGTAAGACTGGAGGTAAAATCCATTTTTTGGTCTTTACCAGAATTTGATACAAATTATTTGAAACCGTGTGATCATTTTAAAATAACAGTTTTGGAGAAAAAGTGAACTTTACTGAAAAATATCGACTCAAAGTCACTTTTGATGGTATGTGTTGTTTCTTAAGGCTTTCCATATAATACCCGAAAATCAACATAAAAATGAACTAAACCTAGTCAGTCCTACATTCTAAAAAAAAAAAAAACTATCTAAAAATAATAATGATAATGATAAGAAGACCCATTTCTGTACTCGGAGCATTATCCTTCCAGGCTCAGGTAATCTAATAGCAACAGTAACACTTTGAAAACAAGTATCTGGTGTGAGAATATACTTTTCTACTTCTGTTTCCCTCCAGTGGTCACTGTTCTCTCTTTGATGTACCGATGGAAATATGGCCGGAGGATGTATTTGAAGGTGTAGCAGGCTTCAACATGTCAGTTCAGGTCAGTAAAACCATACTCAGGCTTTAAACAGAACAGCTTGCAACTTTGCACAACAAAATATGCAACAAGCAGTAAAAAACACTCCAGCATTAAAGCTCCAACATATAACATGGATGCAACATTGTCAGAACCAGTTTGCTCACATTATTACGAACTGTTCAGTTCTTTTCATCAGGTAGAGACCTCGATTATTACAAGATATTGTGCTGTCTGTTCTTTTTTGCATCATGTTGTAACTTTTTAATAAAAGTTTTTTTCTTTTTTTAGGTGATTAATGAAAAATAAAGGAATGCTTATTCTAATGAGAAGAAAGAGACAAAGAAAATTGAGGGCATACTATTTGTGGAGATATTTAACACATTTCCCTTCACCCAAATACTACATCAGCTACTTCAGGTATATGTATCAACCATCAAAACAATGACAAAACCTAACACAACTCACAATACTCACTATGAAACCTGTAAAGTTTAACTTAAAGGTTCAGTGCATAATATTTAGTGATATATAGTGGTGACGTTGGACTGAACACCACCTCACCCTCCTCTTTGGTGGCCACAGAAATGAAAGTGGAAGTGCTTTGTTGGAGCCAGTAGGTGGGTTTCCATGAAGGTTTGGTTTGGAAAATGGTCATGAGACAGCAAAACAAAAAAAAAAGTTTGTACACTCATTGGAGATGTTTTAATGTGTATAATGGAAAATATAAACACTTCTTATAGTAAAGTCTGATGTTATGTAAAGTTACGATATATTATTTCAGTTGTTGCCTTAGTTGGAAATTAGTTAAAACACGTGGTTGGACATGGACATGCTTGCTATTCCCATTAAGTTGTAAAAAATGGCTAGTTATAGCAACAGTTCATGTGAACGGGTAAGGAGGCCAAATTATTCAGACTCATCCAAGACAACAGCGGTCAAACAGCAGCAGACTGTTGTACTTCTATTCTGTCCATTACACCTTCTGTGATCAACAGCACCACCTTCTGATGGTATTACCTAGTCTAGATTATTAGCTTCATCCTGTTTACAGGAAATAATCATCTTTCTCAGATTTCCTTTAGTATGATTTTTCATAATTTAACTTAGAATTTGCCTTATATTTAATGAAAACTGGACTACTGTTTGTTCTGTCCAATCTAAGCTTTGTAATAAAGGGGATAATGACTCTGGTCCCCATTAAAATGTAAAAGGTAATGGTAATGCACCTTAACACTGGATGCTACCTGCTAAAAAATGGGAGAAAAAAAAAAAAAAAAAGAGAAAGGCAGAACAATGTGATGAAGTTGGTAGATGGGAACTGCTCCCACTGTAGATCTAAACGACTCATTCTAGGTCATGAAAACACCACACTTTTCATTTTTGTTCCATTTTATACAAATTAAAACATAATTATGAAGATAAGCTCCTGTTTCTGTTATTAGATGCTGCTAAATCTTACATACTGGACCTTTAAAATGCATATAAAAGCACTAAAAATGCACTGGAGAAAAAAATAATAATAAAGCAGACACTGAAACTAACGCAAAAGAAAAACAGAAAGAAAGCCATGCAAATACAGAATGAAAAAAAAGGTTTATTGAACTAAGTAAGGAATGTTATCAACCTCTGACTGTAATGGATGAAAGAACACAAAAAGACACTTCAAAAAGTCTGGACCACAGTTTGCACCAATGAACACACTGTTGAGACAACCTAGTTTCAATTCTACAGTCGTCTTCACATTATTCTTTCTACACTGCAGTAAAAGGAAAAGAATGTTTCTAACTAGAGGCCGATAACTGAGGATCGGCGTGGTGAGGAATCTACTGGGGATGCTCTACATGGTGTTTAGTAAAAGGAGGTTGTTGATTGTATCAGTGCATCTTTCTGGTCAATGCACTGCTGTGTCCGAGTTCTGCTCATAACTCACACTGCAGCTCCATAAACCAAAATACAGGTTGTTTTTTTGTTTATTCTGTTTTTTTTTTTTCCTTTTTCTTTTTACAGCTGCGGCCAAAGTAACTGCAGATTGTTCATAAATAAAACAATAACGACAACAAAAAAAAGACAGTTTGTGGAGGTTTTGTGTGCATCTATAATCACCCAGACAACAGCTGGAAAAGGAAGTTAACTGGGATCAATTTCCCGGTGCAGTTCTGGCCGTTTGAGAACTGGTCAGGCTTTTGTGTTTACGCTAAGCAGACGTTGTTGTTGTTGTTGTTCCGTTGTAAATGCTCTTTCTTCTCTCGGCTGTTTGGTTGCTCTGCGTCTGAATGTTTGACCGGCTCACTCCACTTTGCTGTAGTCCTCTGCGTGGCCTAGAACCTTCTTCCTCTGTCGGATCATGTGGAAGTAGAGCTGGGGGAACACTGGAGGGGCGACAACAACAAGGACAACATCAGACCAGCCAGTTTTCCCAGCTGGCTTTTCACTGACACATCGCTTTCTGTCTATATTAATTAATAAAAGACACATAGGTTCAGAGGTGGCAAAAGTACTCACATTCTGTAAGTACAAGTACAGCTACTTGGGTGAAAAAATACTCCCATACAAGTAGAAGTACTGCTTCAACTCTTTTACTTAAGTAAAAGTAAAAAAAGTACACAACTTCTCAATTGTAATGAAGTACAAAAGTAAAAATTAAAACTGCATTTTTGACATAAATAAAACAATACTTATTCAACCAAAATCACATAGAGAATCATATAGTCATACAAGAAATTTCACAGGTAGAGGCATGGATAAAATTAAATGAAATGGGAGCGCGTAGTAGGCAAAGAAGAGAAAAAAAAAAAAGGATTCAAGGATGAAAATAATTTTTTGGAGATTTATTGATGACGATCATCTAATCTGACAGTGGTTGATCCACAGCCAGTTTGTTTTATTTTGAAGTGAGCTTCACCTCTGTCACTGAGCAGCACATATGACAGATTTGTTGATGGCATATGTTTTGGCCAAAAATAAAGCCCTTAAAAGTGAGTTACTGTGTAGACAATGGGTTTAATCATGGGTCGGGCCATGGTACTCAGCTTTGTGGGTACGGGCGGAAAAGTTTGGAAAAAGTGAACCTGTGCAGAACTCTGGTACCGACCGTGTTCACAGCCTGTGCTCCTTCTCTCCTCCACTGATTTTCTCTCTGAAGCTACGTATTTTACATACTGTCAGACCAGTTTAATTACCTCCGCCCAGGAGGTTATATGATCGCAGAGTTTGTGTGCGTTTGTTTGTTCGCTGCAGCAACTTCAGCCAGCCACAAGGGGGCAGAGGTCTGCACTCTCTGAGTGCTTTTCTAGTCTGAAAAAGTAACAAGCCTATTCAGAGAATGTAACTAGTATAAAGTACAGATATTTATGCAAAAATGTAGGGAGTAAAAGTAAAAAGTTGCAATAAAAATAAATACTCAAGTAAAGTACAGATACCTAAAAAAAATCTACTTGAGTACAGTAACAAAGTACTTACATTTCATTACTTCTCACCACTGCATAGCTTTGGGATTAAATACACGGCGTGCCCCCCCCCCCCCCAAAAACAGTCGCGCATGCAATATTTGGCAGCACCACCTTTGATTTTGATGACAGGAGACATTTACTGTCACATCTTTTTTGCCAAATAATGCTTATGTTGTGTCAAAAAAAGGTTCATTCTACTTTTTTCCTCCATAGTTGCATTAGGGTCAAAACACAGTATTCGAAATGTCTCTAACAGGACATTTTAGAGACAATTTGACAGATTAGTGTTGGTAAATGACCCACATCTTCACTTTTAAATTAATTTTTGCTTGAGTTGAATCATAAGGAATTATCCAAAACAAGGAGCTACTTTATTCTGCAATAAATTTTGGAATGGCAATCAACTAAAGTTCGCTCTCTGATGGGACATTACTGTGCTTTGACTCATTAATTTGTGATTAGCGATGATGAAAAATCAGACCACCGTGTCAAGTCTTCATCACATCCTAAATTAGAGTCTGGACTTTATGGAGGCTAATCCAACTGTGTAAATGAAATGATGTCTCATTTTCCCTGAACCATTCTGTCACAAGCCTGATGATCCTGATCAATCCTGGTATTGTCCAATGTTTTCGATCAGGGTTGTCAAACTCATTTTAGTTCAGGGGTCACATACAGCCTAATATGATATAAGTGGGCTGGACCAGTAAAATAATACAAATATTAGAATACAAACTTATAAATATTGTCAACTTCAAAGTGTTCTCTATATTTGAGTGAAAAAAGTCAAATTCTGTAATGAAAATGTTTAAATCCGTGAACTGTACTTGAACATAACATGAACAAATAAAGCACCCTGAATATTTTTTTTAGGTGCAATTTTAATCATTTTAAGCCTTAGTTTATAATTTATACATGTGCATCACAGCTTTCGGATCACAGAGGAGCTACAAATACACAAAACATTACTAGTAAAATAAGACATACTATGCTTAAGATACTCTTTATATTTGCTCTGCGTATTTACTTTTTTTTTTGCAAAGGACAAGTCTGTAATGTAAACATTTTTTGTGAAATTTTACTTTTTAAAAATTTTTTAAACTAAAACAGACAAAACTGTGCAGTTTTCATTATTTACAGGTTATTATGATAGTATTTTACTGGTCGGACCCACTTTAGATTGAACTGACCTGAAATATTTTAACATCCTTGATCAATAATATCTTCAGTGTCATTTTTGTATTTCACTAATTCATCCCATGGGCCAGATTGGACCCTTTGGCGGGCCAGTTTTGGCCCCCAGGCTTTATGTTTGATACCTGTGTTTTAGAGGACACTTGCTGCATCAGTTAGAATTCAATAAACACCCTGGACACACACACACAAAAAGAACTGCCTGGATTAGCAATTCATGCCATATGTTGCATGTTTGGCCCCTGACAGGACAGTAAATCACTCTTTTGGGCTTTGAGCTGAAAATATTTGATAATCTCTGATCTAAAATATAGAGCACATTTTTATTTTTTGATGTAACACTATCTGTCCTTTATATAATGACCTTTTAACTGACTTGAACTTACACAGCCTGGTTTCCTCTGGCAGGTCATTTCAGACCAACACCACTGCTGGAGGGTCTCAGACTGTGCACAGTTTTACAAGGGGATAAATGGTCGAAATTCTAATCTGGACCCAGGTCATGAAGAGTTTTAAAAATAACAAATCTTTTTATTTCAAATCAACCCTGAAACAAACAGGGAGTGGACGCAGTGGTATAGAGTTCATGACTCTTAAGGCTGTAGAGTGCTGTGCAGTTTACAAATGTTTCAAACAAAGAACCCCTTTTATAGGAACCAACAAAAATGTTTTACTAGTACTACAAAAAAAAAAGAAGACTAAGTTTATTAAATCGTTCCTGTACTGGTCATGCTTACAACAATAATTGTGCTTTATAATACTTACAACAGAGACACAAATTTAGAAAAAAAAACGCCATAAATGCACCACATTGGACTTTTTTTTTATTCTGTGGATTATGTGCGATTATGTGAACCTATGGGAAGCAGCCACGGCTGGACCCAAGTGCCGTACCGTTGTTGTTGTTTCTGAGCGAGTGTGAGTAAACATGCAGCACTCAGTGATCAAGACTGAGTGGAAAGCACGTGTCAGCGCTTGATGTTTGCGCAGATGTAATGTTTGCACTGCCATTGTTCTACAGAACCAGAACTGGACGATATTGTGTCATCTTAGACAGGTGTCTGCTGCACGGGATCAGTGGGGTCGACACCAAGGATATGTCCTTGAAATCCTCTGCTATATATAAATCAATCTACGATCATTGAAAGAAAATTAATATGAACTCAATTTGAGCTACATGGACCTGACAGGGGCAGAATAATGGTCAGAGAACTAATTTTTCCTCACAAAACTCCACCTAGTGAATGAAAATGAGACCATATGAACTCTGAATGGTAGCCAGAAAATGGACATTTGTAAGACGATCAATTTGAACCAAATCTGATCTCAATCGGCCTATTATTGCTCGATTTATGTCCAAGAAACTGATTTTCAACTAAAGCATCCTCATTTAGATGTAATCCTCATAGAGAAGCTGAAATCCATAGGGTTCTTCCACTAGGGGTCTCCTTTGTTGGTTATCAAGGGACAAGAAATCCAACTAAATCTGTCCAAGTTCTCGCCTTCACACCAAGGATATACAGCGGTGGTAGCGTTCAGGGTAAAACCATTATAAACTGTAGATATAGTGAGTCTGCGTCACTTCAGCCCATGAAGAAGGTAATACGTGACCATGACCATAACTGACTGATGGAGCATCGACTTAATACTCACGTGATCTTGACAATAGGCTATGATGGAACCGTTAGTATACAGGTATGTATATAGTATATGCGATCTTCTAAAATAGCTAGCAATGACAGTTCCCTACAGGTACCCTTTAATGTGTTTCATGTTATAAATTGATGTCACTTTGCAGTGAACAAAACTGACACATTTTCTCAATCTTATACTGGAAATACTGTGTTATTCTTATAATGGAATGAAGCTTCTGGACTGTGACTGGTAAGACTGTGTTTCTACAGTAACTGGGTAAGGCTAACAAGACACCTACAGGATGACGTAAGCGTTAAACTGGAGGTAAGAACAGTAACAATCAGGCTAAGGTGAAGAGTCAGGGATATATGTGGAACCAATTAAAAGCAAGTAAAGATGTTCAGTGAGCGCTAACTGCACGTCAAAATAATGCCAGATAGGGATTAATATGACAGGTTTCAGGTGTAAGTGTGAGTCAGAGAGGAAGTGAAACATCCACTCTCCTATGTTTGTGACAGAGACACGAGAACAGATATGATTACATCACCTGGAACTGACCGAAAAAGATGGGAAAAGTCGAGAGGTAGGTTCTCTCTCTTTCCTAAAATGAAACCCCACTGACCAATTCATGAGTGGATGTAGAGGACTGGATGTTTTCTTGTGCTTTTTTAAAAATTGATGATTCATAGTTCATAAATTATTTAAATGCACCTGGTTGTGCATGTTATGATGATCCTGATGAAGACCACAGCTGAAACGTGTCAGTCAAGCTTTAAAAGGAGGGATATTTTGCTTTTTTTTTTTTTTTCTTGACCTGTTCTAAACAATTTCAAGACTTTTTATGATGAGACTTCAGGTTTGTGAGCCTCTCTTAGCACAAAATAACCTTTAAAACAACCCTTTAAAAAGTATACTATACACACACACAGACACACACACACACACACACACACACACACACACACACACACACACAACCAAAATACTATCTACTTGAATGAAAAAACACAAGTCACTTTTTTTTCCACAATTGGAAGTTGATTCAGGCATTAAGGGTTAATCAGTAATTAGATTTTAAGGCCTAAATGGCATTAAAAAGCATTAAATCCAATGTCCAGACGCACTAATAGGTTAAATACACTTGATTGGGGGGGGCATTGTTATTCCCAATTTATTTTGATTGTATAAGCATTTAATAGTTTTGATCAGAAATATAATGCAATGATTGACAGGTGGAACCTTTTAAATGTGTACTGTTTATGTCAGACACACAGTCACAACATTGGATTCTTGAAAAGCAACCTGCTTTGAGCGTGCTCAAGAGTGGAGGGAATATTAGCAAATGTGGAAAAAATTGGAACATGCAGGTTAACGCAGAAGTGATTGGAGGAGGAACTGTTGAGAACCTGGTTAAAGCCTGTGGATGGTAAACTGTCATAAAAGTATATAAATAAAACTGTACCTGCAGTTGGACATGGGCATTAAATATGTTTAAAGTGGCATTAAAAAGCATTAAATTAGATTTACTGATACCTGCAGAAAAGTTGGATTGGATATTATGTTTTTGTTTGTTCAAAAATAAATAAGCATTGAGCATTTAGACCCGATGTATCAAATATGATACAGAATTGAAACTCATACATGGAAATTCATATTTGATTTTTTTTTTTTTTTTGGGGGGGGGGGGGGGGGGGGGGTTTTCCGAAGGACCAAAAAAGGCTCCAGTTAAAAGAACTGGAATTTTCTGTCAATAACGTAATGGTTCAGGCTTTACAGGGTTAATGGACGTACACATCAGCACAGCAGAGAAAGAACTACTTCATGTTAAGACTGAGGACGTCCAGGAAACACTCGCTTTTGGGGGTTGTCATTCCAACGTGATGAAGTTACCCACAGGAGTCATACATTCCCATTCTTCCATTCCCTTGTATTTAATTCCTTCACTGTCTCCTCTAAATATATTTTCGGAGTCTGGACTGAGGTGATATAAACTTCAACTACGATGGTTGGCGGCAGCTGTAATTGTGCTTTTTATGGTTTTGTTTGAGTAGTAAACCAAACGCAGCAGTCTGATGGGGTGTCACTGATATCCTAATAGATGTTTTACTGAGCAAATTAATTCCTGCGCTTGTATTTTCTAAACAGGAGATTGTGTCTGGCTGTGGCTCTTAGCTGTCATTAATTGTAACCAATATTCCTCATAAATATTTTAATGTGCGGCTGAATGACTGAAGATGAGATTGTTTACTTGTGATCGCAGGGCTGTTAAACCGGAGGATTTACACAGAGCTGGGTTTGATCCTTCTGTCCTGGATGAAGTCACCTTGTGCTTTCATTATGATCCAGCCAATCTGTCCCTGTCTGCACGTTAAACATGTGATTATTATCCTCAGAGGGATGTTCACCCCCGATCAGGGCTGCACCATATTGGAAAAACTGCCATCGCACTATTTTCTGTCCTATATATTGCTGTTAAAGGACTGAAATGGCTCCGTTTAGAAGGAATTACTCATGACCTAATCTTCAAACTGAATGTATTTATGTCTCATATTCAGCTTAAATCAACATTACTAGCTTTGCAAGCACTTTAGTTTTCAGTCAGGGGTGTCAAACATGCGGCCCGGGGACCAAATCTAGACCATCAAAGGGTCTGGTCTGGCCCTTGTGATGACTTTCAAATAAAAATCAAATCACATTTTATTTATATAGCACCAAAATCACAACAAAAGTTAACTTATGACAGTTTAAATTTTGGGTAATATGTACTTTACAGCTGTTTTGTAATGGAATGGAGTGTATTGCGCATGTGCATCTCAGAAATTGTGGAAAGAAAAACAGAAAATAAATCCTTTCAACTCAATTATATGAGTTTTGAGATCATTTAACAAAATCAAATCATGATCAAAGTTCGATTAATTGCACAGCCCTACCGTGCATCATTCCAGGATGGCCAATCAGGAGGACATGTGTTGCTGGATCAGCAAAAGCCACCTGAACTTAGACACACACTTCCACACAAAACACGCACACACACAGATCAGAGTCCTGCACAGTACTAATTTTAACAAACCGCAACCACCCGTACCAGTCATATTGAAACCCGCATCTGACCCATTTTCTGACAGAATTAAAATAAAATTCTGCACCCGAACCAACCTGCGATAAATAAACCTGATATCCGACCCGAACCGGAATGAAAATCAGTCAGATATTTTTTAAAAAATAAATAAAAAAATAAATACAAACGTTTATTGCTATGACAATTGAACCACAGTGACATGTGCACCTGCAGTTGAAATGAAAACGTTGCTTAACACAGAGTTTGTTGCACATGATGTTTTGTACCTAATGTAAACCACAAATGAGACCCACGCTCTCCTGCGTCCGACCCAAACCCGAACCTGTATCTGACACAGCACAAAATGTTTCAACCGTTTCATTAAAATTTGCGGTTCACCCACCAGGACCCGAACCTGTGCAGGACTCTGACAGATGCAGTCCAAACCATGCACACTTATGCATCCTCTACAGGCCAGTATGGGATAAACACCATACATATACATATACAACCTCAGGGACGCAACACTGTCCATGTACTAAATAATAAGAAAAGGATCAAGGACTGACCCCTGAGGTACACCCTTTGTTTCTAAGCAAATCGGACGTCTGTCTTAACTTGTACACACTGTGTTCTGTCGACTTGTGAGTTTTCTGAAGTAATCTGACACTACTCTACATTCAGCCTCTGTGGGCTTCATCATAAGACTGGTTTCATTTTTTTTTTCTGTCCAGCTGATCCCACAGAGCTCTTATAATACTCCGTAGGTGACACGGTGGTGCAGTGGTTAGGACTCGTGCCTCACAACAAGGACCAGGATTCCCGGGCAGACCTTGGGACCTTTCTGTGTGGAGTTAGCATGTTCTCCCCTGCGTGGGTTTTCTCCGGGTACTCCGGTTTCCTCCCACAATCCAAAGACATGCACTGATAGGTTAATGGGCTAATC
>JAQQZY010000015.1:7991364-8002145 GCA_030068375.1 Ostorhinchus rueppellii
GATTAACCTATCAGTGCATGTCTTTGGATTGTGGGAGGAAACCGGAGTACCCGGAGAAAACCCACACAGACACGGGGTCCACATATTAACAAAAAAAAGATACAAGCATGTGACGTTTGATTGAAATCCCTGACAGATACTGTGGTATAAGGTGCTATAAGTTGTGCTTTTAGACAGTTTTTTCACAGCTTTAAAAGTCCATGAGTGTGTGTGGGACTCATTAGGGACTCATTTTGTAACAAGAGGGAGGGGCTACAAAGTTGAAGCCGAAAAAAAAAGTAAATTAAAAAAAAAAAAAAGTGTAAATAAAAAAACTTAAATGATTTTTCTGCTGAGATGAGGTCAAAGAAGAACAAACATATTTTGACACAGTTTTCTTTTTGAATTATAAAAGTTAATTGTAGATGTGGAAATAGAATAAAGGTGCCATTCTTTGACTCATCCCACAGAACTTCAATAAAAGAGAGTACACTCTGACTTTCTTTTTAAAAGACAGATACTTATTAGTTTGGATCGGCATTATACATTTATCAGACATGGAAGGAAGGTTGTTCCATCTCCACTTACTCCAAGCGAGAAAATGAAAAATAAAAATATGAAAGGAACTCTGGCTCCTTGCGAATGCTTCTACATTTTTAATCACAGAACTGTTTTTTGAGAAAAAAAAGAGGAGAATGCTCACAATTAAATTTTTTGACATACACTGAACTCCTTTTCTTCTACAGAGAAATAAAACATCAAAGGGAGAAAATAAAAAAAAAGTTGACTTTAACTCGCACTTCAACCCCCGTCACACTGTCTTCTCTGATCTGATGTTTCCACACATAACGAACACAATCAGTTTTTCTTTTACCTAGCAGGGTGCCACTCAAAATTGAATACCAATATAGCTATGCTCTCATTTGCTACCTAGCAACACAGACCGGAGGGAGGGAGGCACTTAACGACTGTTGCCTTGGCTGGAGATGCAGAGGAGTCCCATTAGGCAGATAGAGCAGTGCAGATTTTCACCGAGGAAATGACACACAATATCCTGGAGGTTAGAGTTTTTCCAAACATAACGATACAGTAAAGGACACTTGATTGGACTTGAAGTGATTTGTTACTGTAATACCAGGGCTTTTATGTGTTGCAATAATTTTTTTTTTCATCATTACAGTATGAACAGAAAAACAGATCACACCAAAGGGACAACAATCACAGCTCAGAAGAATGATTCTGAGTGGAATCATCAGTGGTATTCTACTTGAAGAGATTCTCTCATTGGATTTGTCTTGGCTTGAAAATGACTCTTATTAAAAAACATAATCTCACTCTGAAAAAAATAAATGCATAAAATCAACCATTTTTTCTCAGCCTTTAGCTCTTTTTTTTTTTTTAACACAATAAAAATGATTTTTCTTGACAGGCAGTGCTGCTGTCGTTGTGCTTAAGCCACAGTGACGAGACTAGAGGAGGCACCAATGTCTGCCTGTAGATGTGTTGTGGAACTCCTTTAAATACTTAAAGTACTTCTTCATATTCAACGTTTAATACTTGGCTCAATATTTCATATAATGTCCGTGTATGTGTGTGTGTGTGCGTACAGTGGCTCCCTGTTGACAACCATATTAATTCTTACCAATGTTGTCCAGGATGCTCTGGTTAAAGTTGTTTTTTTTTTGTTTTTTTTTTTAACTCTAACCTTTTATTTAACAAGGATAGACTTATAAACATGAAAACAAAAGGGTAACACTCCACTTGACAGGTTCGTTCATAACAGGTGCCATGAACTGCACATGAAACATTCATCACTGTTTCATGAGACATGACTCAACATTCATACCAACTGATATGATCTTCCGTTTGTTTCCAAAAAACCACGTAGGAGTAGTATTCTGATGTGAATGACAAGTCAGTAATCCGTTTTAAAAACAAAACCAAAAATCTTAATTTACATTTTGTCACACGCTAGAAAAAACTATAACCTCATGAGCTCTGTAAGCGTCTTCGTCCAAAACTGCTGAGCCAATAAAGAATATCAGAAATTTGCAATTTCACGAAACAAATGTAAAAACATTAATCCTTATTAGACATTATCTTTTGGCTCTTACACCAACCCTTTCATGAATGTGGAAGACAAAATGACGAAAACTTGTCAAAATAAAAGTCCAACAATCGCAAAGCAGCATTGCCATTTTTATTTCAACCCACGTCACATCTGACTGACATCCAGTGCAAGAAAGACAGAACATGGCCAAGCAATGTGTTTGGACATTCCTGTTTTCGTGTAGAAAATTATGCATCCTTCAAAGGTTACTATCATAAAATAAACAAAACAAACACAAACTTAAAACGTTAAAATTCTCTTGGACATTGGACTTCCCCATTGACTAAGATACAAGGATAATTTATTGGTCACATACATAGAGTCACTTTCGTGACACATGCATTGAAATGAATTGGCCTGTGCAAAAAGTGTGCAGAAGGTGGTGGGGGAGGGGGTTCAGATTGAAGCATTAAGAGTTCACAATACGAATGGCCTCAGGAAAGAAACTTTTTCTCAGCCTTTCTGTCCTTGGCTTATGACAACATAGTCTCCTTCCAGACTTAAGTTTCCTAAACAGTCCATTGTTTGGATGAGTATTGTCTGATAATTTTTCTGGCTCTGGATTTAACTCTCCTTGTGTAGATGTCTTTCAGTGCAGGGAGAGGTGCACGGATACACCGCTCAGCAGAATGCACTCCTCTTTGTAACGCACTACAGTCGCGCACTGTGGAGCTTCCATACCATGTTGTGATGGATCCTGTTAATACACTCTCCACTGCTGAGGAGTAGAAGGCCTTCAGGATGGGTGTTGAAACTCTGAATTTCCTCAACATATGCAAGAACAACAGTCGTTGCCTGGATTTCTTGATGATGTTTTGGATGTTTACTGTCCATAGATGTGACATGATCAGGTAACAGGTTTAAAGCAAAACAAAAAAGACGTCAATGCTGCTTTGCGATTGTTAGACTTTTATTTTGACAAGTTTTTGACATTTTGTCTTCCACATTCATGAAAGGGTTGGTATGAATGTTGAGTCATGTCTCATGAAACAGTCATGAACGCTTCATGTGCAGTTCATGACAGCTGTTATGAATGTGGTATGAATGTACCCGTCAAGTAAAGTGTTACCGTACACTTCAAAGTTGTTGACTGTGAGGGAACTGATTCAGGTGCGTAATCACAGAAACACTAACAGATTCATGATTCTTAGGCTATCTCTTGGGTTTTACAGATTTGATGACTGGTGACAAGCATCATAAACAGCTTTAAGTGCACGGCATTTAATAACAAGGCAAGAGAGAAACAGTATTTCACTTCTCTGTATGTTCTGTGCATCTAGTGAACTGACAAGAAAAAAAGCTTTGAATAAATGGATATTGCACTTTATCCTCATAGAAATGTAGCTGTGCAGATTCTGTGACTGTGTAGACCAGGGGCCTCCAACCCTGGTCCTTGAGATCTCCTATCCTGCATGTTTTAGATGTTTCCCTCTTCCACCATACCTGACAGTCATGATCAGACTTCTGCAGAACTTGATGATAGGCGTATCATTTGAACCAGGTGTGTTGGAAGAGGGAAATATCTAAAACATGCAGGACTGTAGATCTTAAGGACCAGGGTTGGTGACCCCTGGGGTAGACTAACAGTAGCTAATGGTAATCTATAGACTAAAAGCTGCATGTTTGGGCTCTTTTACCACACAAAGCCCAGAAATAGGACAACATAGGTATTTTAATAAGCACATTAATCTTCATTTATGTTTGGTCCAAATCACTGATAGTCACATCATTGCACCGTTAGTGGAGAACTGACTTGATGTGTCCAAATATGGACACTTGTGGCTCTAAAAAGGCTTCACGGTAGCTGTGCTGTATTCTTTTAAATGGTTTATGATGATACCTGTTAACCTCAGCATTTGCATTTTGGCATGTCACAGAGCAGAACTCCAAGTGCTGCTGCTGGACTATAAGTGTCATAACTCTTACGGACAAACACACATTCTTTGAAAAAACTTGGTCACCTCTCATTCAGTGTCTCACTCCTCTTAGGGGAAATTAACTTTTCACTTTCACTCTAGCAAAGTAGTGAATGGACAGAAGGGTATGGGTAGGTAGAGGGGGAGATGGGAGGGATATTTATCTTTATTTATCCTTTTGTTTTCCTCATTTGTGTTTTCTATCTCATGTTTATATGAGATATAGCCAGTTTATAGCTATATAGCCAGTCCTTCCTCGCATGTCTCCAGCTGGTGGAAAACACAGCCGCTCGCCTTTTAACTGGAGTACGTAAGAGGGAGCACATAACCCCCATCCTGGCCTCCCTCCACTGGCTGCCTGTGCATTTTAAGATTCTTTTATTTGTTTTTAAGTCTTTAAACGGTCTGGGCCCTCCTTACCTCTCTGAGCTTCTCCATCCCTACACCCCTGCTTGGTGCCTCCGGTCAGCGGACCTCCTGCTCCTGGAGGTACCGAGGCTCAAACGGAAGCTCAGAGGGGACAGAGCTTTTTCAGTTGCCGCTCCAAAATTGTGGAATGAGCTACCTGTGCCTATTAGACAAACCTCTTCACTGTCCATTTTTAAAACTCGCCTGAAAACCTATTTTTATGCTTTAGCTTTCAAAACAGCATGAGACTCTGTTCCTATTTTTGTGTTTTATGGTTAGTTTTAGCTTTAGCCGTTTTATTTTTAATTGTTTGTTTTTAAACAACTGTTGTTTTACTTTTGGTTTATTATTAACTTGATGTGTACAGCACTTTGTTAGAGCTGTAGCTGTTTGAAAGGGCTTTATAAATAAAGTTGAGCTGAGTTATATCTGTTCTTTATTGTTATATGTTCAAAGAAGATAATAAGAGTACATTATGACCTAACTGCACATTAATCTGTATGGATATAAAAATCCCGCTAGCAATGTGTATGCAGTAACCATATAATTGTGTGACAATGTGCTCCAATAAAAACATTTGAAACAGACTCTAACTGTCATAACAGTCTGTCATGCTTTGACACCATTCTGCAGCTCATTGTCCTACCTGGCCCATTTGATGAGATATGGCAGGTGATTGAGTAGGCTGAAGGTGTAGAACGAGTAGCGGATGATCTCGGTGACAGTCCAGGCCGTGACGAACAGCAGCACGCTATCCTCGCTCTGCACCTGTGGAAGTGGATGCAAAAAAAAAAAAAAAAGAAAAAAAAAGGATGGTGGGAGGAGAACAGAGTAAAGGTCAAGTATGTCCTCATGCCACCCTTGTTACTCTACTGTAGGCTGATCATGCTGCTTGTTTCAGATGCTCACAGATCAGATCACACTGCAGGCTACAGGGCAGATTCCTGAGATTTCATGTCCAAACACACATATATGCAGTGTTAAAGACATACTTCACATCACACGCACTCACAAACTACACGCAGTTTGCACACGCGTTCAGAAAACAGGAGTATGCGGAGAGAAATGTCAGTACAGAAACAAAAGAAGACAAAACATTCTGAAAATATTCATTTCATGTTATTATTCAGATTCATTCCTGTGAAGACCACCTGACATTACTTACATGTTTCCTCCTCTCCCATCTATCAACAGGGCAAACAGTACATCAACCCGTCACTACACGATCTGGACAGTACAATATGAGGGTGATTGAGGTGTGCATGTTAAAAAAACCTGTAAAGTGAACCCAGTCTTACCTCTCTGACACTATGTGTGACGGCCCAGGTGAGGAAGACGCGGGACATGACCTGAAATCCAGTCAGAACCACAGAGGACGGCACGATTCCTGAGAAAGCACACGAAACACCATCAAGTGTGACAGTGCGTACAAGGAAAAGACTACTGTCACTATGTAATCTACACACATTTTAGTCATGACATTATCAGAACACTTCAACATCGAACTCTGGGGTGTCAAATATATGGTCCGGGGGTCAAAACCGGCCCGCCAAAGGTTCCAACCCGGCCCGCAGGATGAATTTACAAAATTAAGAAATTGCACTGAAGACATCAGATATTGTAACTTGTCAAAAGTGTCAAATTGCATTTTGAAAATATTTACATTTAGTAACTATTGTCACAGTAAAATGTGAATATCCTGAATAATTATGAACTTTAACATTTACAAAAAAAAAAAAAAGAAAACGTTAATTTCAACAAAATAATAGTGATCATGGTGATCTGTACATTGTGTTAATAATAAACTGAGACATGATGTTGTTGAAACTTTACTTATTTTTTTAACAAATGACAGATTGTACATGGTAGTTCAGGTTATTCATATTTTCACATTAAAACAAAGAGAAAAATTTGGATTATTATGTACAGATTATTATGTCTAGTATTTTACTGGTTTCCCCATGACCCTAGTGAAGATAAAACGGGTTCAGAAAATGGATGAATGAATGACTTATTGGTCTGGCCCACTTGAGATCACACTGGGCTGAATGTGGACCCTAAACTAAAATGAGTTTGACACCCCTGATCTAACTTATATTTTTAGACACTGAATTGTCGGAATAAAATTAACTAATAATTAACAGAGAAAATAATCTCTTATCAACAGTTCTGCTCAACTAATTATCTAATAATCCAGTAAATGTTTAAAAAGGGCCACGCTAGTGATTTACATTTAAATGAGTCATATGTTACAATAGACAGCTTTCAATATTGCACAGTATATAACATATTATAATATTACAACTTTATTCATGGCACAGTTGATTATAAAGTTTAAATAACTGTCTGCTTACAATGTAGACAATGATATTTGTTTCAATATATTGATAGATTTGGTCAAATATAACAGGTTAAAGGACCATATGGATAACATACATGCAATTGGAAGCTTGTTTGTTTTGGCTTTTGTTTTGAACTCAATTTCTAACTAGCAGCTGTCAGACTACGTTCACAGCAGGTTTTAATGCTCAATTCAGATTTTTTGGAGAAATCTGATTTTTTTGTGTGCTTGTTCATATTACTCATTAAATGCGACTTCTATCAATTTTGAGTATGAACTGAATGCGATCCTAAAGTGACCCACATGCATAAAACAGGTTCTGAAATAATACGCGACCACGCAGGCACGTACTGTACTGTGTTTACGGAAGTAAATATGCTTTTCCCACCGCTCCTCCTCCTTCTCGGATGCAGAATTGGGAGGTTTGTTGCATTTCAATGCACCACATTTACATTTCAGGCAGTGACTGAATTCAGTCATTATTTGTCCTTAAGTATTATTTGAGTGGCCTTTTGTTTTTAAGGAGTTTCATTTATTATTATAATTGCTTCAATGTAATTTTTTGTCTCATATGGTCTTTTTTTTTTTACATTATTCATTACATTCGATCTAAAAAAATACAGCAGATGATACAGAGAAATGCAGTGATATTGCTGATAAAAGCTTTGTTCATATGTAGATAAATTACACACCAATTAGTCCAGACCATGCAGTACATGCTACCGGCCAGTAGGAGGGAGTCTAAAGTCCAGTGTGTGTGTGTGTGTGTGTGTGTGTGTGTGTGTGTGTGTGTGTGTGTGTGTGTGTGTGTGTGTGTGGATGGATGGCAGCTGCAGGGAGCCTGTTTGCAGTGGGAAAGGTCAGCTTGCTTTAGCTTCAAATCCCAGATAATGAAGAGAATGGACTGTGAACTGCAGTGAGGCAGCCAGGCCAGAGCCAGCCGCTCCTCGTCACATTAACAGCTTCTCAGCTCGCTCTTTGGCAAACACTTAAGGATTTGTTAACGTTGTTATCTGAGATCTAAAACTTGAATCAGTTTCACTACAATGACCATGTTTACAGTCACTGTTATTTCACTATTATTCTAAAGATGACAGGGGTCAGTGTCAACAACATTTATTTAATCAGAATTTTTCAAATATCCACAATTAAACCTTTTACCAATGGAGCATTTTTTGTTTAAGAGATGGGATATGCTGACATCCTATATGAGGATTCTTTGGAAACAGTGCATACTGTGCTTTTGGAAAATCTATTTAATTTGCATTTTCTAGCCGGAGACAAAGCCCCTGTTTACGTTAGCTGAACTAAGACAAAGACCCTCTCTTGTAAAGAGGGTTGAATCTGAAAAAAAAAAAAAGTCCACATTTCTGATCGCTTGGAGAAACATACAGAGTGGTAAATGGATAGGAGCATATATTGAAAAGCTGAGCTTCTTCAGAAGGAGTTTGATTGAATGAAAGAAGAAGGCTATAGAACACATGCCCCCAGTGGAAAATGTTGACCAAACATTATTATTAATAGAGTATTTATAGCTACACGTAAACAGTGCATTTATTTTCACTAGCCATGTAAAGTGCTTATTAGGAATTTTGTCTTTTTCAGAATAAAAACAAAAGTAATATTAATATTGTATGCATGTATACAGAAATAAGCTATTTTAATTGGCAACCATGATCCTGTCACTAAAATGTACTTATGATTTACTTAATTGTAGTCATCAACCCCTCAGATGAGCTCTAATGCTGCATAGAGACACATAAAGGAGTCTTTTGCTTTTTAAAACTAGTGAATCCAGGCGTATCTATTATAGTTCCACCGATCCTTTCTGTGACGTTTTACTTGTAAAGCAGAGCAGTGGGTGTAAAATGGAGCCTGAGGACAAACTCACCTACAGCACAGTGCAATATCTGCAAAAGGAAAAGAGAAGATAATATTAGACAGGGAATGGAGAATAGGACGGCTTATTTTAACTCTGTCAAATAATAGTCCATCACAATCATGCATTCATCCATTCATTATCATTATCTCCATCCATAGCAAATCGACTCATACTGTGAAGACATGATAGAAAGGATCTGTTTTATGTGGAAATACAGTCACAGAGAAAGTGATTAGAGCATCAAAAGTCATCAAAAACAGTGGTTATGCAATGAAGTATTAACTCCTGTGTGTATCATGTGACTAAAACAGACAAAAGAAAACATGGAATGTCTAAAAACACCGTTGTTGTCAGTACAATGCCATAAATACTGATGTAAGAACTGAAGTGATTTTGGTTATTATCATAAAAGCATGGGAAATGGATAATCAGCTCTGAAATTAAACTACTATGAGCTATTTTTGTTGTTATCAATATATTTGTGCAAATAAATGTACTTTCAGTTGTACCAGGCATTAAAATGAACAAGAAATTTAAGAAACAAGGGTGGTCTAATAATATTTTTTGCAACTGTATAACACAATTAAACAAATGGAAGATGTTTTGTGTTATCAACTTTAATAGAGTCTAGTTCAGGAGTGTCAAACATGCTACCCGTGGTCCAAAACCAAAGGTTCCAATCCTGCCCATGGGATGAATTTGCAAAGTGCAAAAATTACAATGAACACATTAACAGTCAAGGGTGTTCAACTCATTTTAGTTCAGGTTCCATATTCAGCCCAGTGTGATCTAAAGTAAAATAACAGCAAAATAAGCTACAAATAATGGCACCAAATTTTCTTCTTGGTTTAATGTGTAGAAATAATATAACATCATGCCTATAAATAATGACAAATCCAAATTTTTTTAGTGTAAAAAATGTGATTAAATTTTGAAATTATTTATATTTACAAACTATCCTTTCACAATAAAATGTGACTAACCCGAACAATTACAAACAACCCGAAAAGCTTAAGGGAAATTAAGTGAAATTTTAGCAATATTCTACCTGCTACTAAATGTTCTGTGCCTTTGTAGATCTGATCTGTAATGTGCATGCGTAAATGATACGCTGAGATACAACAAATTTCAGTTTTTTTCAGGTTATTTACATACTTTTTGTTTGGATAGTTTGCAAATGCAAATATTTTCATAACTTAATGGTATGTTTTTGCATTAAAACTTGTCATTATTTATAGGCTATCGTGTTATTATTTTACTGGTCCAGCACAGTTGAGGTCAAATTGGGCTGAATGTGGCCCCTGAAACAAAATAAGTGTCACATCCCCCATCTAGACTGAGTAGCTGTAGTGTTTAGTCTTTACAGAGATCAGATTGTGAATGAAAGACATAAATGACACTGTTTTCTATCACTGAGTTCCATAATGTCTGGACAAGATCGCTAAAACACCTTCTACTGCTGCCCTATACATACAGTATGTGTGTGTCGGGGTGTGTATATGAGCATGTGTGCATTTAAAGATGAGAAAAACTGTGCTGTGTTAGATGGTTTATAAAACTCTGCATAGAGCTGTATTATGTCACTGTCATACAGCGCATACATAAACATCTCACCCACTTGTTTAGCTTTGACCTTTGATGCAGTTGTGTGTGTCAGGTTAGCATGGTGATACAGTACAGGAGACATACCAGACAGACACTGTCCAGATAACAAGGCCAGTGTCACCATATGATCAAATCTAAAGGAGCTACAGTATGCATCCGTAAAGACTTCCCTATAATACCACAACACACAAGCCAAACAAAAAAATAAAAATAAAAATACAGAGTTCTCTGCGTTCGTGGCTACATAAAATGCAATTCAAATCCTTTCAATATTGTTTAACTAAGGTTATTTTGTGGTTAGATTAGATTAGATAGAACTTTATTGATCCCACGAACAGGGAAATTCACTTGTTACAGCAGCAGCAAGCAGAAGAAGTGAGAAAAATAAACTACAGAATTATAAAAAGATACAAAGACAATAATAATGAGGAAAAACACAACAATGGGAAATGACATGTGAATTTAAATAATAGTGCAGATTCTATACATGGTGTAAAAAAAAAAAAAAAAAAAAAAAACAAATCAACTGGCGGGTTGTCC
>JAQQZY010000015.1:8042084-8054659 GCA_030068375.1 Ostorhinchus rueppellii
CATTCACCACTAGAACTGAAGAAGCCTCTGGGATAAGAGGTGAAACATCTTCAAGAAAATTCTACGTCCAGTTGACCCGATTTCAACACTCCGGATGAACAATGACCTGGATGAATGAGAACCTTCACCAACATCTTCACATATTATAAGTTTTACGTCAGGCTACATCTGTCTATGTCTGTGTGTGTTATAACTAACCACACACTCCTGTCCTTTTCAGACCTCATAATTGACTTAACAGGTGATGATGAGGAAAGAACCGTCACCCGTTGCTCAATGTGCTCCTGTGAATCACCGATGAGACCTCCCACTTTAATACCAAGTAAGTTCATCAATGATTATGAGAAGAAGAAAAACTGGGTTAAATAAATTGACAAAGTTAACACAGATTATTAACGAAATTCTTTTTTCTTATAGAAATGGCAGAAGTTCAACCGTCGCTGAGTCAGGCTTCACTTGAGCATCATTCAGCTGCTGCATCTACATCAGATGAGACTAGTGATTACAACGCTGACGTTTCAGAAAGTAACACAGCATCTGACAACAAGGGAGGCGTCAGAGATCACTTTTCTGAAGGAGGGGCTTCAAACAAAATGGAAAGCCAACATTCTTTCATTGATAATGACAACAAAGATGATGTTGAAATGGTAAATTCTCCCCGAGCTCAAAATCAGAGCGCTACAGAGTCAAACCCCTCTGAAACATCTGTGATCTATCAGGCAGTACTAATTGTAGAAACCTTATGAGCAAGAAACATTCATGATCTAAAAGATTTAAAACGCCGTGTACTTGAAGACCATCTCAGTGGAGACAGACAGAACACCAGACCTCTGACCTCCTGTGGAACCTCATTCATAAACAATCCTCAAGGAATAGGCCACCACTCCTCAGTTCGGATGATGCCTTTATATAGAGATCTAAAGAGGGCTTTAGGATTAAGTGATTTGAAATCAAAATCCAATTTTTTACCTAAGACGATTTTTAAAAAAGAGAAATCGTCAAATTGACTTCATGTCTGTCATGCCTCCCGGCCTCGTGTCTCCAGGCTGCTGTTCACCCATGGGCAACCGTCAGCTCTTTGTCCTCGCTGTGACAACTGTCTTTCACAGAAGTCTGTGTAATGACTGGACTTTATGCTGCGTTCCATTTACCTCGGAACTCGGACTCGAAGTTGACGTCACACCTGAGTTCAGAGCATTCCGGTTTCATTGTTGTTCATAGTCGAATAAAAGATGGCTGCGTCCATGAAAGTAATTCTCACCCTGGCTTTGTCAGAATTCAACACACTTTCAAATAAGTATGCAATGCATTATGTGTTTTGGCAGCCTCCATTTAATTCAGATGAAAAAATGTGCATGAAACTGTGGCCATTTTATTTACAAATCTAATCTTCCCTAAACAATGGGTTAGTGATCACAAATAGACTTATTAAATAAATGTGTGAATGTTTACAGGAATACAAGTTACATTTGTTGAATGACAGTGGAAGTGAATACTGCTCACTTTTTTCCAGACATCAGAATTTTGAATTTCACTTCAGTTTGAGTATTTTATTTATAATACCGGGCAGCAGAGGGCTAACAGGTTAGCGTTTTGTTAGCAGAGTAACTGTAATAGTTCAAACGTGTCATATACAAAACACTTTATTGCATTTCTAACTTTTGCTGTGGTTCTCCATATATCAGGAACAGTAGTTGTGCGTATATTATTCAGGTAATGGGTCAAATAAGTTTAAAGTGCAAGTAAACTGAATAACTCAGGAGCTTCATGTGGGGCGCTGCCATGACGGGAATAGCTTATACATCACTGGTTGGGGTACTCTGGTTTGGCCCGACCTCGAAGTCAGAAATCTGAGGTCAACCTGACATGGGGGGGGGTCACTCATATTAGTGGTCCACACATGCATGACTAATGCCTGTCTTACGGTGGTATGACTTCTGTGGGCCCAGATACCCCAAAAAGGAAAGAAAAAAAAAAGAATTAATTAAATAATTAAATCCTTTCTTTCTCTTACTTGCTATTTTTTTCATTCACAAATGTTCTGAAACATAAAACCAAACCTGATTTGGACATTGTATTGGCGTGTATTCCCCCTGGCAAACTTGTTATGTTATTGTCTTATTGTATACATTGTTTGTTTTCTCTACTTCATTCAATAAAGATTTAATGAAAAAAAAAAAATGTAAAAAATAAAACTTCTTTGAGCCCATCTCCTGATCCCATCACAGATTTGAGGTAAGGAGCAGTGCTTTGCCTTGGGGGCTGTTCACGAAAATTACATGTTGACTTCTGTTATCTTTTGTAGTTTTACCCAAAAATCGAAATTAAAAGTTTTTAGAGGAAAAAAAATCTGGATTTTATTTTTTGCCAAAATCGTGCAGCCCTATTATGTATGCATGAAGCTGACCAGAAACAGGCTTGTTGGTGTGACAGACAAAATCCAGGTCTTTTCTGGTTGGAACAGGAAGGTGGGCGTGTTTATGTAACATCACATGCAAGTTTCTCATAAATGTGCGTGAGCAGGAGAAAAGTCAGTGCAATTTGTTTAAAAATTCCTCCATGATTTATAAGAACTGATAAATAGATATTGGAGGGCATGTGAAGTCTGAGCAGCAGCAGCAGCCTGACCTCGAAGTGAACTAACAGAGATACTTTGAAGTTTTCAGTGGAACCAGCGTCTCCTCTGGGACACATTTTGCATTCAGTCAGAGCATTGCATGGGTTTTCCTGCCTGTAGAGAGTGTTCAAATAAGTAGACGTTGGAATTAATGTAAATGTATCTATACATGTTTCACATCCAATGTGTTCAGCTGAATAGTACCTTTATATTTATCATCATAGATTTTTTAAAGATGCTATAAAATCCTTAACCTCCTGAGACCCAGGAAAGTACAAGTTTTAGCATTTTTAAAATTAAGCAATTGTCTTTACTGTAAACATCATGATGCAACAGCTTTTTCAGATGCATTTTTAGCATTAGCATTAGCATTAGCATTTATTTACTGCTTTATTTTATAATAAAACTGTGAAACTCTTGTCCCCTATAGGACAAAAATACATTGCTGGGTCTCAGGAGGTTAATGTACATCATGTAGGGTTTTGTAGTTTGGACAACGGGGAGATTCATGCTGTGTCTTAGTGTTTTTATTGTTGTTGGTATGTGTTTAAGTCAGAGCCATACGATCTCCTGATCTTAGATTGTGATCATTATTAATTTGGTGTATGATCTACTGTTCACAGAGATTACACAGAAGGTGTGTTTGAAAAATAAACAATAGTACTGTCAACAATTTTAGATTCCAGCTAATATTAATTTTAAAACTATTACAAAATTATTTCATTCTAATTTAGTTTAAAGGAATAAGACACCCAAACGTGAAATTATGTCAGTTTTGGTCACCCCCGAAGTTAGAACAGTGAAAAAAAAAACAAAAAAAAAAAACGATTAAAATCTGTCCGGGCATTGTACTGCTTTGGGAGCAGCGCTTCTAGCTTTAGCTTTGCACAGTTGCTGTAAACCAAGGGTGTCAGTTAGCATGTCCTCCAAAAAAGTGACTGAGACATCTACATTTTTTTCTAAATACATAAAGTTCTCACATAGCACGTGAAAACCCCCACCTGCCGTAAATACACCAGCGTGGATGCTGCGTGAGAACTTTGCTCCTATCTAGTGGTGCTTTGCCTGTGATGAGGCCAAATATAGTTCCAAGTAAATATCTGCCCAGGTAATAGCCTCGTTTGATTTTGCATTATGATTTGTACTCGTTCTGAACACATGGCTCCCAAGATATATTTAGAAAAAAATGTAAATGTCTTTGTCACTTTTTTGGAGGACATGCTAACTGACACCCTTGGTTTACAGCAACTGCGCTAAGCTAAAGCTAAAAGTGCTGGTAAATGTTGGAGCAGATTGGAGGGATTCCACCCTTTTGAACAAATGGAAGCTTTGACAGTGTTCCAAGTGGACCTGGTGTCATCTGTATAGACTGTTTCTGCCTCAACATCATGCTGCCTACTTTCTGACCAAAACAATGCAGCGTGTGCATGACATCATTGCGCATGCACAATGAAGGCAGAATTGATAAGCAGAATCATTAAGCAGGCAGGCAAACGATGCCAAGGAATCGAGCTACTGGGATCCAGTTCTCAAAAAGAACCGGTTCTCAATTCCAATCCCTAAATCGAAGTACATGAAAATAACAATACTAGGTCCGAAGCTACTTATATTATATACCAATGACATATGTAGGGAATCAAAATGGCTCAAATTTCTCTTGTTCGCAGAAGACAGAAATATTTTCTGTTCTTGAAAGAATTGGCAGCAGATTTTGGAGACGATTACAACAGAAATAAATAAATAAACTAAAACAGTGGTTTGAGAGAAATAAACGATCTTTATACCTAAGCAAAACAAAAATGATACTGTTTGGAAAACCTAAAACAGAATCCCATTTAGAACTGGTAATTGATCATACACAAATAGAAAGAGTAAAGGAAATACAGTTTCCTGGTGTGATCTTGGACCACAAAACTGCTGGAAACCTCATATAAGCCACATAAGAGAAAAGCTGCCAAAATGCACTGCAATCCTGGGAAAAATAAATCATATTCTGGATCTTAAATCATTGTACATTCTATATTCTTTGCTGTTTTTAAAGTATCTATCCTACTGTGCGGAGGTGTGGGGAAACATCTATAAAAGCATAGAACAGCCCATATGCACACTGCAGAAAAGAGCAATAACGAGAATAAACAAAGTAGGGTACAGAGAACATACAAACCCATGATTTATACAATCAAACACATTGAAATTTACAGATTTGGTTACATTTAAAACAGAGCAGATAATGCACAAAGCAAGAAATAATCTACTGACAAAAAATATCACGTTCACAGAAAGAGGAGGAGGAAACAACCTAAGGGGAGAGCGAAATTTTGAAAAATATAAAGTAAGAACAATAATGAAAAGTATGTGCAGAACAAGATGTGGAGTGACTTTATGGAAACATCTAGAGCAGGAGATAAAAGTACAAACATAAATATATTTAAAAAGAGCTATGTGGAAGAATTGGAATATAAATAGTATTGTCCCAAATACCTTTTTTTGTTGGAAATAAGGGAGTAATTATAATTTCAGAGATCTTCATATTTGTGAATGGACTACAGTAAGGACTAATGTGAAGTCTGGATGGGCTGAGGTTGTGGGTGTGAAATTAGGAAATGAACCCGATGATGCATTTATTGTAAGTTGTTCACTCCTTTGGCAAAGTTAAAGAGGAGACAAAGAAAAGGAAAAAAATAAGAGGAAAAGGGAAAAGAGATACAAACAAGAAAAAAAAAGCCTTAATCTTAAAATTATTTAGGGATGATATAGTAGATATGTTTCAGTTGTTTTTATGTTATGGTGTAAATGCTCGATGCTGTACACATTTAGTTTGATGTAAATGGTGAATCAGGTGCAAAGGATAGGCAAAAAGATAAGCTTTTGCATCTTGCCTATTCCTTTTTTTTGGTTTTATGTTTGTTACAGTTATTGTACTAAGTGTACTAATTGATGAACAAACCAAAAATAAATTCATTCATTAATTCATGTATTGTTCTTTACAGTACTTTGATCCACTGTGGTTGCTTTAGAGTGATTTACAAATAAAGCTGGATTGGATTTTCATTTCCAAATGATTTTTTCCTCGATATCTAATATTTCCACAGTGATTTATCAACATTTTTTATACGGTAACATTAGGTTTTTCTGTTATTTATTTATTTTTTTATATTTATAATATGCTGATCCTGTAGATGTTCATAAAAGCTCAAAATTCAATTCAAAGATTATTATAAAAGTGAGGGAAAAATACCTTCACAGCAATATTTAGCAGTATTGCTAATTGATGCTCTTTTCAGACATCAAATTACGTTCACCTATTTTTAAATTAAGTCTTTTAGAATGATGCGCATTTGATGTGTTTGGGATTGTGTGCTGTCCTTGGTGCTGAAATCACATGTCACTGCAGGAAAATTGATGTTAGCAATTAGGATTCATAAGAAGACATCAGATGAAGACATTTGAAGTAGAAGGTTTAAGAATAAAACAAAGATACACAATGATAACAGAGGGAAGTGAACGTTAAAAACACTAAGCGTCCGACATGCACATCAATGGTTGTTGCTGTCTGCTCAGTCCATTAATAAAGCCTGAAACTGGTGGAACTGGGCTCTGTCTTGTCCACAAAATATAAGATGTTCTCTGGACAGATGAGACCATCGTGGTGATGTTTGACCCAAACCCCCATGGCCAAAAGCATCTGCTGAACTAAAATGTTTAATACTTGTTGACCCACAATCCTATCAATCCATGTAAATAATCGGTGTAAAATACAGGTTGTCATCTTTTCATGGTCATCACATATGACCCATTTGGATGTTCAGAGGCTCTCTAGTTACCATGGAAACACCGTCATCTTCAACACTGATTCACCAGTAATGACAGTGGATGGACACACTTGTTTTATGTTCAGTTAAGGGTATATTTGCTGAAAAACTCACTTTTTCTTCAGCTTTCTCTGTTTTTTATATAATACTCTTTGAATTAAACCTGAGTTTTCTTGACCATCTAAATTAAACACAGGAAAAGACAGGATTTACAGTGAAAAATACAAAATATAAAGGATTATGTAATAAATGGGGATAAATTACTCAAGAAAGGTTAATTAGAGAGAAAAATTCATTTGGGAGCTGCCGGTAAAATAGCACCGGGTCTTTATGGGTTAATGCACAGTGTTGTAACGGATGAAACCCAAGCAGCATATGAGCACAAACCCTTCATCTCACCTGTCATGTACAGTCGTGGACCAGGGATGATTCCAGCTTGTTTTGTAGCCTCAGGACCCGAGCACCTTCCAGTCACTGAGTCGACCTTTAACTCCTCTGTACACCAGCGTTCTAGAGTCAAATGTGAAGTCTTTTATCTGACAGCTACAGCTTGGCCAACATTGAATCATGGAGCGTCATTTATATTGTTAATTTACCGACCGATCACATGAGCTGTTGTGAAGGAGCTGTGTTTAGTGTCTTCGTTAGCCATTTCTTCAAACATCTTCTCTGATGAAACTACTGGTCGGATTATTCCAAATTTTGTATGTACCTTCCTTAGGACAATGTCTGCACGTTTTGCTCATAGTTTTGAGAAATTTTAATTTTTGTATTTTTTTTTTTTTTTTACAGATTTTTGAAATACTTAAAAATTTGTCTTTCCTTATAATATTTTGATGGTTTATAACAGATACTGTCGGACCCTATAATGTAATAATTTACTGAAAATGTAAAAACACCTGAAAATGTAATACGATTTTAACTTAACTCAATTGAAATTGTAATAAAACCCAATAATGTAATAACTTCGCCAATAATATAATTAGGCTTTACACCGATCATATCGGCTATATCGGATCGGCCGATATTTGGCCTTTTTTGAAATGTTCGTGATCGGCCGTCATGTCATAAAACACCGATCCGATCAATGACGCTATGTGACAGACAATAAAGTTTTTTGAATCGTCACGACAGCAGCATCCATGAGCGACACAAACAAACATGTCAGAGGTGTGAAAGTTTTTCAAAGCGAGAGAAACAGACATAGCACAACCTATCTGCAATATATGCAACGCTACAGTACCTCGCGGGGGAATGTCGGCAAAAAATTTCAACATGACAAATTTAATCAGGCACTTGGAAAAGACACACGGAAGAGCATGTGGAGTTCAAGAAATACATCACAATCACTTATCTTCTATATTTGTTTATCTTATGTTATTATTCCATGTATTTAGGTGGAAAATAGCTGATGATGGGAAGGTGCACAATGATATGCTGTAAAAATACTTGTTTAGAAAAGTTTTAAAAGGTGTGGAGTAAAATGTCATGAGGAAAGTACTCCTCAGATACCAGAAAACTCTATTCAAGTACAGGATTCAAGCATTTCCACTTCATTAATTCCCACCTCTGTCATTAAGATGCATCTAAAATTAGTACCTTCATCCAATTAGCTTCCTCTATTTCCTGAAGGCACTGCCAGCTGCACATGATGAACTTACCGATCAGCTGATCATTACCCTGATGGTACGATTAATTCAGTGAACCGGACTGAGAATCCTTCCTAATGCCGCTACAGTAAAAACTTTCTTTAATAATGAAATGTTGAAGGCACAGGCTGTTCCCTAAAGAAGCCGCCAGGATAGTTTGTTTAAAGACTTTCCACAGACGTGCGGTAGGATTGTCTGAGAACAGTGCAGCTGGTGGCCCTGTCTGGTGGCGGTGATGAAGGAGATTGTATCATCTGCTGTTTGTCCTGGTGAATTTTCTGGCCTATTTTAGTATTTTTCAAGGGGTGGATTCAGCCCTAGTGAGTCAGTGGAATGTGATAAGCTATAAGATATGCTGGAACTGTATAAGTGCGAAAAATGCATTAACCCATAAAAACCCAAACATCCACCGTCAACCAAAAGCATCTACTGATCTAAGCTGTTTAATACCCGCTGATCCACTAATCCTATCAATATATGTAAATAATAAATGGTGTAAAATACAGTTTGTCATCTTTTCATGATCATCAGATATGGCCCATTTGGGCATTCAGAGGCTCCATAGTGAACACAGAAACACCATTATCTTCTACAATATTCACTCACCAGGCCTGTGAGGCATGCACATAGTAAATTTACACATTATAAGGTCATCCACAGATATTATTATACACCAGTCCAACTTCATAGAATGGGGTTGATGAAAGACAATTTGTGCTGGAAATGTCTGGATGACACAGACTCCTACCTCCTCCCTCTATGGGAATGCCTCATGGTCTTTCCTTTTTGGAAACAAATGATTAAAACTATTGGAAAATGGCTAAATATGATATTACCAGAGTCCCCCCAGTTATATCTATTAGGAGAAGAGTCCCTTTTACTTACAGGGGTGTCATATCTCTGCTCTGTTCTCTGTCTGTTCTGTCTCTGACCTCTCACCTAATTCTCTCTCCTGCTCTAATCAAGTTAATTCTGCACACCTAACGGGCCAGGTGTGGCTCGGGCCAGGTGTGGCTCATCAGGTGTAAGCTATTTAACCAGCTCTCACTTGTCTGTTCTCTGCCAGATTGTTAAGGCTAGTACTTGTACTTGACTCACCAGTGATTCTCCTGTGTTTTCCTGACCCCTGCCTGCATGACCACGCCTTTCATCTGCCCCAGCCTGATTCCAACCAGCCTTCATCTGACCAGTGAGTTTGTGTCAGCCCCTATGTACCGACCTGCCTTTCCGTCCCCTGACCACGCCTATGCCTGACCTCTGTGTGGATTGTATGGCATTCGACCTCTGGACCATGTACGACCAAGCCACCAGCCTCACCCCTTGGATTTTGGACCCATTGGATCCTTGTTACTGTACGGTGAGTACAGTATTGATGAGGATTATTCCTGGACTGATTATTGAACTGACTCTTGCTTTTCTGAACTGTGTATTTGTACTAAAGTACAATAAATTCTTTGTGACTCTTATTCTACAGGTGTTTCTGTATCGGGGTTCATTCTCTGCACGTTACAAGGAGTGTCTAAAACAAAGTGTGCCTTGGCACTAGCTGGGTTGATCCTAACTCTAAGAATCATTTTAAGACCTTGGAAAAGCCAAGTAAGGATTTAATTATCAGACAGACACAGCCTCCCATCACTGCAAGACTGAATGATGGTAGGGGCAAACTCTGCCAAGTCTGGTCCCACTTCCTACATTTTATTCGATTTCAACTGACAAACACCCCGTAATAAATGTATTATCATGTATAAATCCCGGCCAATTTTTTTCAGTATTTTTATTTATTTTTTAAATTCTATATCTTATCATATTTCTATTTTATGCTAGATACACTATTTCCTCAGTCTTCTCTGTTTCTGATATAATAACCCTCAATTTTAACCTGAGCTTTTATGAACAGCTATATGATAAGTAAATTAAGTATTGGTAAATACATGATTTTCACTTAAACATGCAAAATGCAGAGGATAATATGATAGTAAATGGTGATAAATCTCTTAAGAACGGCTTAAACCAAAAAGACAAGAATTTATTTGTTAACTGACACAAAAGCAGCAATAACTTTTATGGGTTAACCCTTTATCGGACAAGGGACTATTTTTGGTAATTTCCACATACATTATAAGACAATGGTAGCAACACTCGCAGTGAGGACAGTGAGCCACAATCTCAGGTCCAATATGGTCTACAGGATCTGTAAGGTCCACCTGTGCATGAACAGTGAGTGGACCTGCTTTGTTAGGTACCATGAAGTAACGGTACTAATGTCAGGAATAATGTTCAAAGGGATCCTGTGGATGTGGACAGGGGTCTGGATCAGCACTGATGTTGGTCTAATGTTCTAAAAGTGATGTTCTTTTCACCTTAATTAAATGTGTTTTTCATGCATTTCTTTATACTGTACATACTTATTGAATTATTTTTTGCCACTTGTAATTAAGGAGCTAAATACTCATTAATAATGATTTTCAACATAATAAAAAATGTAGAAACATTTTACAAAAGTAATAAAGTGTTGTTTTGTCCTCCAATAATACGCTATGGTTCAAATTTTGTATTTTAGAGTGTATCTATGACCGTCCTATAAAGGGTTAAAATACAAATCCTACACCATAAGTGTGTCGGTTATTCTATCATCATAATCCATTTCATCAGTATTTACTTGCATGACTATTTACACACATATGCATTACATTTACTCATATATAAATACATTAACAAGCATCACAGTTCATCAAAAGAACAGAAGTACTTGAATGACTCATCGGGTAAAACCATAAATGAATTCTAGAAACTAACAAAATGTCAGTGAGGTCACCGATGTTTGTTTGGGGTTAATACTGAGGTCGAGACTGAGCTGTGAGGAGATTAAGTGCATCTGTGATGTGCTGCTGTTGTTGTGCTGCTAATCGGGCCCTGGTTTTGGTTTGTCATCACTGAATCTGTTTGTTCTCAGTTTCTAATCAGTCCCAGTGATCTGAAAGTCTGCCATCATGTTGTGTCTGTTCACAGCCAAATGCAGCAGCACTGAAGTTTATTTTTAGTGTTTGTACAAGATGTCCAGAAGGTAATATCCTGTTTGTTTAGTCGCTGGTGCAGGCTGGGAGAGGGCGGTCCTGAGTTCTGTTAGGAGAGAGGAGCATCAGGACCCAGACCAGGTGACTGAGCGGACTTCGATTTCTATATTCATCTTTTGCTAATTACATGAGTTGGAGGTGAATTGTTTACTAGAGCGTTGACCCATTGTTCCCCATGGGCTCTAGATCCTGGACTTCATTCATTTCAATACCGAGGGTGGGATGTGGAAAAAAGGGGGGGGGGTTTAAAAGCTACATTTCGACTCTGAGGGGCAACATCCTGATCCCCCAGCGTGGGTATTTGTTGTGTATTCACGCATGCTGTACTGCATTTATCCAGCAGTTACCACCAAAGCATTCATGTGATTCTGGGCATAGCAACATGACTGTAAGCCTGTTGTATTTCAAAATTACTAATATCTCAAGTTTCAAGTTTATGTGTTCAAGGTACAAGTACCAGAGCAATGAAACACAATGTGCCCTGGCTCTTTCTCTGCCCGATAAAAAAATAAATAAACAAATACCAATAACAATCATAGCAACAATAGGAAAAATACTGAACAATAAATAGCACTACACCTCCTATTCACCTTATTCTGCCCCGCCCCTTTTAACTACTTTTTTCTTCTGCTTTGGGTTGGAACTTCCAGCTTACCCAAGGTCAACACTAATTTAAAACATTTACTCCTAAACTACATTGTTAAACAATCTTTTAAACAGTCTGTTAACAAGCAGTCAGTAACAGAATGTTAGCTGCTAGCAGCAAATGTAGCTAGCATCTACTTCAGCAAACTTGCATTAGGGCAAAGTAAACTTTATGTAAATTTACCTGATCGCATCACAAGCTGCCGGCGTGGACATCTCACCTGAGCGTCATAGCCAAGCCATTTCTCTGGATATGGGTGCTGGATTGTAGGTTTCCCATCCACAAAGTGAAACGAACAGACCTGCCAATAACGTTGGTCTTCTTCACCACCGGAAGTTCTAGTACAAAAGTAACCACAGAGAATAGGGTGAATTGTGATGTAAAAACACAAAATAAACAAATCCAATTATAAAAACTGAAAGTCTGGCTGCAGGTTCCCAGTTCCCTCCTTCTAGCTGAGCTGCTGTTCAGCAGCCGTGTAGCCTGAGGAAAAAAAAACTGTCTCTGAAGCGAGTAGTCTTGGTTTTGATACTTTGTAATCGATTTCCTGATGGTAGATAATAAAAGAGTCTGTGTGCGGGATGACTTGTGTCCTGTATGATGCCCAGTGCCTTTTTCCTGCTGCTGTAGTGATAATAGTGGTACTCCAATGATTGTTGATGCCGAATATACTGTTCTGACCAGGAGTGTGTGGTCATGTGATGTTCATTCATTCATTCATCTTCTATACCCGCTTTATCCTCACTAGGGTCACATGGAGCCTATCCCAGCTACTTA
>JAQQZY010000015.1:8143921-8159520 GCA_030068375.1 Ostorhinchus rueppellii
GTGTTGGCTGATATGGAACTAAAACAACAAAACCCATGAATATAGAAGAAAACAGCTGTAGAATAGATGTCCACTGTCGTGACCAGTTTGCATCAAAGGGTTAATATGATATTACAAAAAAAATCATCTAGATGCCACACATGACTGAGAATGAAAAACAATCATAATAATATCTTACAAGAAGAAAATGGCTTGCGTTTTGAATTTTTTGTTGGATCGGAAACTCTTGATTTGAAGATCTTGATTTTCTGATATTGCCATTTTTCATTATTTTCAGAAAGCCTTAATAATGTTATTTTAATATACTGTCCAGCCCTAACACACTTATATTTGTACTAGTATATACATTAATCACAACCATGTTGGGCAATGTCAAGCATAGGACACCTTTTCAAAGAGGGACAAAGAAAAATTATTTGGATAAAATATTTGCATCGTTGTTGCGGGTGGGTAGCTCAGGGGTTGTTGTTGGACTGAAGGGAACAACAATAAAGTAGAGATGGTGACAAGGACTCGTTCCTGAGAGCCAAAACATGGATAAAAATAGCTATCTGAACCGTTTTGTAGGAAAGCATAATTATAACATACAGTCACATCCCACTGGGAGATTGGTAGGATTAATTAATCACTAGAGCTTTTTTTTTTTTTTTTTTTTTTAAAGCAATGCAGTTTGTTCTGCTATAAAAAGGTGTAAACATATTTCTCTTTTCATGTTCCTGCTTTCTTGAATCAGGATTTGAGAAAGGCAGGGTTGTTGATCTTTGCAAACAAACAGGATGTCAAAGGCTGCATGTCTGTGGCAGAGATCTCCCAAAGCCTCCAGCTTACCTCAGTCAAAGACCACCAGTGGCACATCCAGGCCTGCTGTGCTCTGACCGGGGAGGGGTGAGAACCAAGATCCTTTTCTTCTCTCTGAAATTCTATTAGCACTTGAGCTGTTGCTAAATGCTAATGATTCAGTATAATCTCAGCTGTAAGCCCATCTATTACCTTCTCTCTGCCTCTCACTTCTCTGTTCCTCTACTACACTCCTAATGTGTGATCTCCTTCCAGGTTGTGCCAGGGTCTTGAATGGATGATGTCTCAACTCCGTGTCAGATGATGACCTTTGATTTGCGTCAGGAGTGTGCCCTTGCTCTTTGGTCCAGAAAAGAGCTTGAAATGAGGACATGGGTTTGGTCAATTGATGGAAAGCCCTCTCCTCTTTCCTGTGAATCTGACATGGGCAGAACGTTGCCAGGATGTTATTTTCTTCTGTGATTATTTATTTTATGAAATGGGGTCTGAACACTCAGAGCAAAAGAAAAAAAAGAAAACATGACCTTCTAAGAAGGACGTTGTGCATTACAAGAGACTTGAATTATTTAAATTGAATTTTCTGCACGGTCTTTCTTTGAGTGAAACACAGACGTCAGTTGAAAGGCTGACATGGAACTTTACCTGGACTTGTTCTTCAGCTGTGTAAGAGTTTAGCCCACAGTGGCCTTGCAGTATTGCCGGACTGGCTATGGTGGTTTTTAATGCCCCTTCACCCCACCTGTGTGTACAGTCCAGTATTTTCTTTTAACACGGTGCCTGCTGCAGAATGTTCAAGAGATGATGGTGAGAGTGACTGGAATATAGAGGGTAAAATCACAATGTACTCTCTTGGATTCGGTCCCTACCAGTAATCAATGAATAAAGTGTTTTTATCTGTGAAGGCGAGATGCAGTGTGTCATGAGGTTTTATTTACACAGATGATTTTATAATTTTTTTTTTTTTTCTGCTTTGAGCTTTGTGTTTCAAACATATTTCATTCTTCTGTAAGTCCTTGAGAAGGCTGAATGTGTCACATGAACTCATCTTTCATCCGAATCTCTATAATGTGTTTCAGTGTGCATGATAATGACCCAGAGGAGTAGAGAGGAGAGGAAACGAGAGGGCCAGAGAGTTAGAAAGAGGAGGCATTTAGGGGAGGAAAAAAAAGAAGAAACAAGAGCAGCACTCAGCAGGCTACAAGAGGATAACAGTAAGATCTACATAGCACTGTTGAAATGTCCATACTAGTGTTGGGTGGTATGGCTAAAACATTTTATCAGTTTTTTTGTGGTTTCACTTTGCATGGACCCACAAAATGATACCGTAAATAATCTGTATGTATAGAAAAGTGTTAGATTTTTTATTGTATAACCAAATGAATAGTTAAATCAATTTGACCCCTTGACACCTAAATTTATTTCCAATTATGGAAAAATAAATTTCACGTGTTTTTGCTTTCAAGTAGATAGTATATTGGTTGCATTTGGAGCAGAAGCGGTTTGATGCGAATTTGTGACAATTGGCGTCAAGGGGTTAAACAAATAGTGTGTTCTTTTCTTGTGTACAATGTTATATCATTTTCTTCCTTTTTTCTGTTATCTGGTGGTATACCACCCAACAGTACTTCATACACAAACCTTTCAAAACTATGTGCACTGTGATTCCACCAGGTCAGTGTTATTAGCACACAGCGTAGCGTCAGTCACAGTTAAAGTTGCTGTCGGTGTAAAACCAGAAATAATGCTTTGCGATAATGAGTATGTGTTGCTATATTATAATTATATTGGTATTGATTACTGACAGGATGTCGTGTTTTCAGACCCCAAACCATTAGAGTGAACATATGAACAGATTTGAAAATGGTTACATAGTTTTTCTTCATACCATGTGATGACTTTCAATCCCAAGTTACAATGAGGACTCATTTGATCCAATATGTGTATCAAGTATTAAGACTTGTGTGATTCCCTCATCTGATTGGTACATGACATATCCACATGTGTGAGTTCACAGACAGGGTACCTTTGCATCGATATAACTGAGCTCTGTCATTTCCTGTATTGGTTGAATTCCATTGTATTTCTGTTGTAGTGAATATTTACATTCGGGGGGGTTAGAAGGCCCCTACCCTCCTTTAATTGTCAGGAGAACAGCTGTGCATCATTTTTTTTTTGTCTGCAGTTTTGAAGCATCGGTCTCCAACTAGACAAGGTGGCAGCCAAAAGGACCCTATGTAAGCTCAGCCTCAGGTACCTGCTGACCAAACATTTTGGGACCCAGAAACGCATTAATTTGATTGGTATCCCATTGCCAGCAAGAGTGTGTATTCTTATGTAAGTTATGTACATAGGTTTTGAAAAAACTGTAAATGAATGTTGACGGGGTAAAGGCGCAGTAAAAATATTTTCTGTCTGAGAGACATTTCCTATAATTAGCATCTTCAATGACATGTTTACATAGCTTTTCATCCAAATGGGGTGGTGCCATAGTGCCCCCTATGGACCAGCTGCCACTGCACCAAGTCCCTTGAGATTAAGATCTCTATATACACTTACAACAGTTGGTTAACTCAACAAGTCCTTAGGTCAGAGATATTTTGGGCTTGAAACGCATTGAAGCAACTTTTTGTGCATAAAGAAAAAATCCTATGGGTGGACATTTTGTTGCATGGTAAAGTACTATAATTTTAATTGAACATCCTCAGAAGGACACCAAAAGTTTCTGCTACAGTAGCAACAAACAAAAAGATGATTCTAAGCAGAAGACCCAGAGGGACGCTGAACTTCCAGCAGACCATGTGTGCAAAGGAATTACCATATATCCCAATTTAGGTATTTTAAAAAAAAACCAAAAAACATTTAAATGTGGATCACTGCAATCTAATTTCAATATCTACCTTTCTAATTTATGTTTGCTAATTAAGTGAGTGGTTCTTCTCACTGTGAATTAAATCTAAAGCCTTGGAAATAATTATTCACACTGGGTCATTCTGACAGAAATAAAAAGAACATGTTGCACATGTGACTTAAAGCTCATAAGATTGTCAAAGTTATGCTGTGTAAAAAAAATCTGGAAAAAGACAAAGAGAAAAAAACAGTTTTCTCTTAGAAATAAAATATAAATACATATTAATTAATAAGCATCTAAAAAGAAGTAACATTCCAAAAATAGAATATCAAAGTCATGTTGAAAGGGTCTTAAACTGAATTTCTTAAGAAAATTGGAGCCATTTTAATCACTGAACCAAACAAATTGTAAAAATAGGTCAGGGGATTGTCAAATAATGTGTTGTCCCTGTACCACTATGTACTATAGGCGTTGTTTTTTGCAAATACTCAAAATAATAGGTGGGTAAAATAAAGTCATTTTATGATATTGAGAGGTAATTCTGTAGACATCAAGGTTTTATGTATATATCATTTTAAAAATAGACAGTACTGCCCCAAAGTGATGTACATAATCAAGAAACAGAATGTAAGTAAAAGACAATAAATAGAAAGAAACAATACTAACACATGGTTCATGTACTACAATATTAACAACAATAAAAATGAACAGTGAAAAACAATGCTTTAAAACTTTTAAATTAAGTATATTGTCCGGCTCAGCTCATATTAACAGCCAATACAAAAAACTAAGTTTTAAGCTGCGATTTGAAACTCAACAGAAGTAACATCTCTAATGTTCAGGGGGGAAAGAGTTCCAAAGTTTAGGGCCAGCAACTGCAAAAGCCCCCTCTAGTCCTTAGTCTAGACATGGAACAATCCAGGAGCAACTGGTCAGCAGACCTGACTGGAGTGTGCAAGGTTAGCCTTTCAACTAAATAGGAAGGTGCAAGTCTGTGCAGAGATTTAAAAACAAAGAGTAAAATTTTAAACTTGATCCTGAAATCAACAGGCAGCCAGATAGAGGCTTATTTGTACTCAGAAATTAGTTATTGATGAATCACTCAGCTTAGTGCAGAGCATAAGACCTTAGTGTCACTGGTTTAAACTGAACAATGAGCCCATGATGGTGTCAGATGCTATAATCACAAGTTGTGACAGGAGACCCAAGGCCTTTGAAGAGATGCAGTTTGTGCAGCCCAGACATCACTTGCTTGTTATATATAGAAAGGTCACAACAGATGTTTGTGTTTGTCTGGAAACCTGGCATGATTATTAACAACATCCCACAGTTGTCTGACTAATCAGTTTCATTTTAGATCCCTTACCTCAGTAGAAGTGATTGTTTTTCGAAGTGTTGGCGGGTTATGTTCAACACTTGGCAGTGGTTATGTTGTGGTTGTCTTTCGTGCAGCTGCTGTTTTCATGTCTCACCGATCATTTTTTCCAGTGACTAAGCACTCCCTATGTAGTCCCCTCATGTGTCCTTGGCATTGCATTTATTTTTTTGACTGTTAGAATCATTAAAGATCAGAAACACCCAGTGACATCTACACATCAAAACTAACACACTGAATATTTTCATAAATTCTAGATTAGATAGAACTTTATTTAACCTTTGGGAAGAGCCCTCAGGAAATTTTCCAATAAATACCACAAGAAAATAGCAACATGCACATTGGAAAATACTATTAGAAACAGCAAGTAGCGAAGTAATGATAAAGTAGTGATGATAATAATAATAATAATAATTATTATTATTATTAATAATAATAATAATAATAATAATAATAATAATAATAATGATGATGATGATGAGCAGTGGTAAGAGAACTCAATTACCAACAACAAAAAAACAAATATTGCACTGGAATAAACAACACTGGACCACAGAACTACACACCTCCACTAAGCAGAGATCGAGCAGATGTCCAGTGGTCTTTCTCCTCCTCATGCTGTCCTCCTCACATCCCCCAGTCCCACCCCCTGATTGCAGAGTTGTACAGTTTGATGACTTGGGAACAAAGGCATTTTTAGTTCTGTTTATTTTTACTCCTGGGGAGGCATAGCATGTCGCTGAACAGACTTCTCTGAGCATTGATGACACTGTACAGAGGGTGACTGACATCGTTCATGATGGCCAGTAGTTTGGCGAGTGTCCTTTTCTCTGCAACTGTCACCATAGAGTCCAGCTTCATGCCGACTGCAGAGCCTGATGAGTTTGTCCAGCCTGGATGAGTCCCTTTTGGATGTGCTGCATACCATAGTGTAGAGGAGGACGCTGGTGTCTGCAGACTGGTAGAACATCCACAGGAGTTTCCTGCAGATGTTAAAAGAGGGCACCCTCCTCAGGAGGTACAGTGTGCTCTGGCCCCTCATGAACAGATGGTCTGTGTTGCATGTCCAGTCCAGACACACATGGATGCCCAGTAAACTGAACCATAACTGTTAAAAACTGCAGTTGCTGTTATAACACACTATATAAATACGTGTTCTGTGCAAAGTTTGTTTATCTGCCCACATTTTAAACTTTATGCTGCTGCAGCTTTAGATTGCAGTTGCTTCTATTAGTGGCAATGAAAAATGTTGCTTCAAAAATTGCTACTACCATCTTTTTTCCTACAACTAATACCAAGTTTAACAGAGAAAAGCACCTGAAATGTTTTTCTTGGAGTCCTTCTCTGTTCACCTGGACTGGTTTAGTTCAGGTTGAACCAAGAAGAACGACCACGAAGAACGATGACTTGCGCAAATGAGGACCTACACAAGCACATGAAAATATGTCTCTGCTTTTTATTAATTAGGGACCGCCTTCAGTTTTACAGATTGGATGAAAAAGTGCAGTGATGCTAAAGAAGCCAAAACAGCAGCAGTGCCAGTGCATCACTGAATGGAGGGCTATTACCAGAGGCAGAGAGAGACACTCAGCTGCTGCTGTCTGTCTTCTTCTTCGGTTGAGGAAAGTGAGTGACAGTAAAGAAATGACATTCCACAGAGACAGGAACACATCATTTAAAAAGGAGGAAATATACACACAATTCTTTGTTGTATGTAATTACTACCAAATGTACTTTTTATTTTTAGAGATTTTTGACCCAGACATTGACCCCTTGTCCTGCAAGAGTCTGAATGGAATTCCTTTAGTCTATTTTATATCAAATGAAGCTATATATAGGACTCATTTATGTCATGTACTGACATAGCGAAGCTGTTGAAGCAAGGTTGTCATGGCTATATTCCTGGATTCCAAGATACAATAAGATAAAATTTCAGAAAAGAATCATTTCAGACCAAGTTGACAAATCCTTAGTGTGACCTCTATTTTCACTCATGTCCTGAATAGTTTTGTGCAGACTGTGACATTTACTACATTATACCAAGGTTGGTATACTTTAGTTATCTATTCAAGTCAATTTTTTTGTTCTTTTCATAGAGTACATATATTTTCTTTATTTTCTTATTGCATCTTAACTGAGGAGATGATGACTCACTGCTCATTTACTGACTTTACTCTTCAGGTATACAATACATAGTGCATCAGACTCTGTTTGATCAGGGTCTCCATTTGATGCTGACCTGATTCTTGATAGCAGCCACCGAATCCAGGGGTCAGCTAACAAATGACCTCAACAGATCTGACACTCACTCACCCTTCAGTTTAACCACTCATATCCAAGCACACGGCCCAAACTAGTCCCAAACAGTTTCCCAAAACACAGTTGCATTTGTCACACACAACACCGACACTGACACATTGACACAGAGTTGTCCTTGTCATAGCAGGGCTTTACTTTTGCTTTCTTGGGACCCCCTAGCACCCCATGCCCCACTGCCTTCCTCATAACTGTACCGCTGATGCATTAGCCTCGACAGGTGCTCTTTTCTGAAAGGATCACTAAGGTATATTTAGAGTTTGAAACTTGAGAACCATGGCCTGTGATTGGTTGTGAGGGCCACATGATAACCTGGGTAGAAACCTCAGCTGTGTGCTGTCGCCCAGCGTTTCTCTGGAGGGAAGCTGGGGAGGCTTTGGCGGCTTGGGAGACCATTTAACTCTAATTTAACTGGTAAGCAAAGTAAAGGAGAAAATGCACAAATGTCCATGTTTTCTTGGCTCAGCATGGCTTTCCATCTTGGACTTGGTGTTTTTCCATCCCTTTTACTGTCATTTGAACCCTGGAGGACATCTAACTGAGGATTAAGGAACGTGAAGGTTCTGCTGCACATTAAGGAATAACCAAACCGAAACAAATAAGAATGAGAAGAAGACAAACACAAGATTCACCAGGCCTACTCTTGGATGTTTATGAAATCTCACCAGCAGTCTGACTGTTTCATCTGCTTTTCAAAATCTCTGCACCTACCTTGCAATTTCAGCTCTCTCTGTCAACCTCCTCATTTATTCCTTTGTTCTTTTTTTTACTGAGGAAAAAATCTTTAATTTAAAGAGAAGGCGATCAACTGCTAAAAAAAGGTAGTTAGTATGCCATCCTATATTTAACCTGCAGCCTCAGAAGGCATTGCATCTCCGTTAGCTAAACAGAGTCAACCAATCAGGCTGTGGCATTAGCTTACATGTCAAATAGCTGAAGCACTGTTGGGGGCAGCTGTCGCCAACCTTCAGCCAGGAGGCACAGGTCCTCTGAGCAGTGTTGTGGCAAGTTTTGGAGGAGGAGGGGGTCGCTGTCACACACATTCAAAGCCAGAGGCCTGCTCTAATGCATTCTGTCTCACCTTCCTAATCCTTCCCTTTCGTCCCGTGTCAGTACTGATTTACACTTATTTAGCACAGTTGTAAGGTGTTTCACACATTTTTGTTACTTTGTTCAGGATTGAGGCAGATCACAAAGTTGGGCTATCAGTTTGTGACCCTAGTGGATGGCAAGTGAGGCTTCCTTACTGTCAAGAAATACTGCAGGAGTCTTTCTCTGGTATGCATATTGGTTGGACATCTACTGCTTCATATGCTGTTTTATCATTGTTGTAGCATCTGTCTGTCTGTCTGTCTGTTTGATTGGATCTCTTTTTGAGCTAGCTGACAGGACAGGCTGGCATTACCCTAAAATATCTCCTGCAGGTCATTTGGGTAAACTCACATAGATATTGTGTAAAATGATGGTACTTGCTTTATGCAGCATATTAAGCCTAATGTTATTTTGACTGGCAGTTTCATAAGGGATAAAAGCCTCAAACTGTCATGTGTCTCTTTATGTAGAGCTTCCAAAACAGTCCCAAAATGGCGGATGTCGACGATTTTGATGAAGAGGAGGTTGGGGAGGTAAGTGGACACATATTGGCTGGTTCAGCATTTAACATAAGGTGACAAAAAGGCCAGACGCAGCATAAAAAGATATTTGTTTTAGAATGCTACATGCATCAGATGATGTAGTTTTTTTGCACTTCTCTGCATGTTCTGTTTTTATTTCCAGCCTAAATAGGATCAAAATCGCTTCAGTAGGTTGAGGTTTTCTACTGCAGAGACACGGCAGGCCCCATGAATAGTTGAGTTTGTGACGTCACTCCACCTCCAGTCAGCAGTTCACGGAACAAATCTTCCATGTCTGCTAGTGGATCCTGTTTCAGATGGACACTTGGATTGGTTTTAAAACCTGGAATGCCCTTAACAGCCAACTATAAATCAAGATGGAAGAGTGTTTTACCTCTTACGTCATGTGGTGTTTTTAAAACCACACATGCACTTACCTGAGGCCTTGTCTTAAGGCAGAAAGCCACACACCATTAGACCACTGGTAATGATGCAATTATTACACAGCTGCCAAATGTGCAAGACAAATGCTGGTGACCCAGATTCTTGCACATGACTTATTATGCTACTTAAGGTCCAACCATATCCAAACTGTAATGTCTTTCCCGTGCATCACCCATAGTGGAGGATTGGATAACATGGAAACTTGGGGCCTGCCATTTTCTGGAAGTTACCATTGTCTTTGCCTCAGATTACCTGTTGTAATACTTAATTGGATTTCACTCCAACCATGTTATGTGTTTAATTTAATGTCCACTAGGTTACTGGTGACCCATTTTAGTGTTAAGGCTAGTGTTAGAGTTACACTGAAACTATGTTTGAAATGATGTAATTTAGGTTTTGTTTTAACCACATATTAAAAAAAATAAACTAGAGGATGTTCCCTTTCAAATAAAGCCAAATACATTCATATTGGCCCAACTCTTCCCCTGTTATAAGCCTAAAACTAACCCTAACCATGAAAAGAAATCATTAATAATGTGGTACTAGTGTCCTTGATCACTAGTCATCACATCAAATAATTTGCATTTTCCAATATGTAATCAACCCTCAGGCATGACATATTTCAAAATAATTGTGTTTTAAAATAATTTAGAATAAATGTTTTGTCAATCATGTCTTGTGTTTTTAAGGTCTCCATGTCAGTGTCCAATGGAAGAGTGAAAGCAGAAGGCTAACAGTTTAATCCCCTATTTCCTTGTGAAATAGGATTAAAGTTAGCCTTGTATTTAATCATAATTAACATCGCTGATATCTTATAGGGGAGTGTGAATGACTGTTCTTCTCTACCCGGTGTAATCTCATCATTATTAGAGTCATTCTAAACCAGAGTAGTTTTCATTTATCTCCCATATAACATATCAACTGATTTACCATCTTTGCAGCAAAGATGTAAATCATCTGGGAGGTGGGACGTGAGAACCCTCAGAGTCAGTACACTCTGATTTCACATGAACTTTCATCTACACTGTGGAGAAAAGTTGCATTGTTTTTACCAAAAAGTAAGACGGCTTCTTATTTATTCTACAGAATGGGGAGGAACATAGTGCTGTTCAGGTTTTTATTGACAAAAAAAATGTATGTAGTGGAAAATTACTTCAGACATAGCCTGTTAAATTACTTGAAGTATGCTGTTGAGTTCTTAAGGAGGTTTTTATTTCATATTTCCACAGCCTGTTTAAAAAATGGCCACCGTTATCTGTATTTTCTTTAAATAAACTGAAGAAAATGAATAACTCCTCAGGTCATTAAGGGGGGAGTACTGAGTGCTCTGTCTGGCATTCAGACAAATTTAGAAGTGGACATCTACGGCACATTGGCAGAGAGATGGAGGGAGAAGGGAGAGAGAGGCCACAGTGCTGTAAATCACACTGCGATAGCCTGGAGCACCACAGTGCTGCACATTTACATAGGAAAGCTCTGACTACATGGTAGAGGTGCCTCCTGGGGGGCAGTGACAGGTTGTTTTGCAGTGATGTTTAATATGGTGGTTATGTATTCACCTATGGTCCTCTCCTGTCTGATAGATTCAGATAATGAAGCCCCTTACAAATGTTATAAACACTGATTGAGATGTTTTTTCTCTCAGCTCTGGTAGACTTCAGGTAGATGAAAAGCAAATGGCTCATTATCTGATAGTGTATGTGACTGCAAATGTTCTATGAGGAGGGGAAGTATCATTCAGACTGTAAGTTACACAAGCTATTCAAGGAGCGGTGTGCTATGTCTGGAAACGCTGTCCCTTATTACGCTCACTTACTTAACTGAAAAGGAAAAAGTATTCTGCTAGTTATGAGCCCAGGTTTTGAGATACTAGTCTTTAAAATGTATGCTGTTCCCTGGATTCAGACGTAGCTGCAGCATTTTTATTTATTTAATGCAAAGCACTAGAAATAGATTTAAGAAAACTAATAACTATTTATTGAGTGTCCATGCTATCAGATTACCAACAGACAGAACAACTTCACTGTTTTTGGTGTAAAAATGTCACAACAGATTAAATAGACAATTCTAAAGGTTGGATTTGTAATTTTGATATCCAAAAACTAACTCCTACTATCAACAGAGGGGGGCAGCCTTTTCCTAAGAGATATGATAAGATAAGATAAGATAAGATAAGATAAGATAAGATAAGATAAGATAAGATAAGATAAGATAAGAAACAAGTTACAGCAGCAACATACAATAAGCAAGTGCAGAGAAAAAGACACAAATGAGTGAAATATTAAATAGAAAAAAAGAATAGAAAAACAATATGGTGTTATTGTGATGGTACTTTTGCATATTTGTAGGCTACTGTATGTGCTATATGTAACATGCTTTACACTGTGTTTTTACAGTGTGTTAAAGTCAGACACAAATCGTAATTAGCTGACTGGATAGTACGCTAACTCACTTCTCACTTTAGATGTATATATAGACAGACAGGCATGAGGTTAGCTAGTTAGCATGCTAACGACAGTGGTACAGCACAGTGACATTTTTAACACGACAACTATTACTTCGTTAGTAAATTTGAATTTTTTTAAAAATATTTTGAAGTAGAAATAAAGAAACATTTTTGGAGAAAAGGCAAGTATTTCAAAACAAATTATGTTATTGGACACTACTCCATAAACAATGTATTTCAATTTATTTGTGTGAAAATAACTCCTTAATCCCACAAGGTCTGTGTGTGAACAGACGTGGGGGTTTATAAAGCTGTTCAAATATTTTGTGTACCACTGTGGGCTGTAGCAACTGATCACAGGGACGGTGAGCTGTGAAGTAACAATTAAGAATAGAATTATTGTCATGTGGGCCTGGTTTTTATAGGCACAGTAGGTGATCAAAGAGTCAGTGAGAGGTCAGACTCAAATAAGATGTGGATATTAGTGCTCATCTCCTCTGTAGAATTCATCCTTAATTAGACTAGAGTAGATGCAATTACAGCATATTCACCTCTGAGGACTTTACCTGACTTTCACACTAGAATCTTTCACGGGCAGTATTCTTAGAGCACCAGAGCTGGGGGAAAATTCAACCTCAATCCAATACAAATACTGTGCTGTTTCTCCCATAACTTCTTCTAGCAGTTTTGAAACCACAAAGTGTGTCCTATATTTGTAGTATTATGAGGAGTATACAACGACGACTGTCACTGAGCACTCGAGCAGTCAGTACCATCAGGTAAAGCACCTGTTCCCAAGGGACAGAGGTTCAAACAGTACAGGACAGTCTTCTTGCGCTTTGATATGGCGCATCTGCATGGCCATATATATGTTTATATATTTGTCTTGGCAGGTCTTTAGGTTAAAGCTTTTTGTTAGTAATAGTGCAAGAAAAATCCGTCTGCATGAATACCAAACACACCATCGTCAGTAACTTAAAACTAACAACACCTTCAAAACCAGCTACAGTTACTGAAGTTAAATGCTTTGTTTTTTTTTAGTCAGTGGCTTTACTGCGTAGACAATAGGTGTTAATGTCACATTGCATGCAGAACATCGTATCCTTTACTGTAGGTCAGGTCCTTTTATACCCATGTCTTGATTTTGTTTGTATTTAAATCACTCCCCATCCAATTTCATCTTATTACAAAGTAACTCCATGACCCTAAACATTTTCATTCATGTAAAATCAGTAACTTGTTACCTTTTGTATTAGTCATACCTGGTTGAGTCTCAGTTGAAATTGATTTGATCACTAAAGGTAAGTTTATGGACATGAAGATGCTAATTTCTGGTTGGTCTCTGTGTGGAGCCAATGTCCTGCCAAAATATAACAAACATGTTTTGCAAACACCCTGCGATTCACTAAAGAATATTGTAGCCATGTTTCCATGAAAGGTGAAGTGCATTTGAAGCACATTTTGATTTGAAAAATTGCAAAAAATAAATAAATAAATAATTGTTTTTAGTTTTTCTGTAAACTGACTTGAAGAGATTGACCCTAGTGGAATAGTTGCATCAGAGGGTGGAGCTAAAGGCTGTGTTAGTTATAATTGTAATGAACAGCAAATACAGAAGACTGACGTAGAAGAAAAATGATCCTGAAGTTTTATATTTTGCTTGGTTGATGAGTCTACAGTTATCATAAATGTTAACTTTTGAAATGCCATCATTTATTTGAAGAAAAACGTTTAGTTGTGCCTTTATGTGTATTTACTCTTTCATCAAAATTGTTTTTCTTTTCGATTTTGCAGTTTCCATAAACATTTGCTAATGGAAACTTCAAAAAGTGTGACAAAGTTATGGGAATATAGCAGAATTTTACAATCTGATGTTTTAACTTAGTTATAGTACATTCGCTACCAAATAATCTTATGAACAATTTTATTACTTGGAGGCAAAAGACTTAGTAGAAATCATCTGTCGAATTGTTTTAATAATATTTTTTTTGGCAAAATACAGATTTCAAGTGGATCAAAACTGTTTTGACGAACTCAGTTTATTTTACAGTAATTACCACAATATCCCTGATTTGTTTTGCTAAATATAAAACATACTCATCAAACAAATATGCAACACATTTGTAAGATACAGTATCATTTCTTGTAAAAAAAAATAATAAAAATTTTGGCACAGACTTTTTTTGTTGACAATTGACACTGACAATTTTCTCTTAACTGTCTGGAGTACATTATACGGACAAAATAATCTTCATAAAACCTGTTTTGTTTATCTGTTGGTCTGATTTTGGCTCCAAACATTACCTCCTAAATTAATCAACAAAGTTACATTTACAGTATATCCAGATCAGTTTATTTGTGTACATGTTGCTGACACCTTTCTGGCCAATACGCTTCTTCAAATTAAGGAATTTTGGCCATTTTGTTAGCTGGTAGTTAACTTTATTTCCTTCTTTCCCATCTTTAGTCTGGCCTGCCTGAAAGGAAAGTTAGGAAGAAGGTCAAGGTGGATACTTCCAAGTTCATGACTCCATACCTGGCTCACAGCCAGAAGATGCTGGAGCAGTTCAGCCACGTAAGTAACAAATTCAAAGTCTATGTTTACAAGAAGAAGAAGAACAGTTACATTTATTCTTGTTCTTATTATTCTGTAAATGTTATTCCATTTTATGTAAATGTCTGAGAGATGTACCGTATTTTATTTTCTTCCCATTACACATCATATTAACTGCTGGATGTCTTTATGTCCTTGGCAGAATAAGTACCGGCAGGCCTATGAACTGTCCAGGGGAAATCCTCCTCCCTCCATCTCCACTGACACCCCTGAAATGATTCGCATTAGGAAGGCTCAGGAGCAGCTCAGTGAGGTACTGCACTCATAGTTTTCCTCTTTTGCACTGGTCTCATGGTCTCATGTTTTTAGGATGAGGATGAAAACATCAAAAGAATGAAACAATACCAATTCAGGATTTCCCCTTCCCTTATAAAGCACCAGACACCTTCCACCTAAGCCAAATTAATATAAAACCATTGGAGAAACTAACTAGGAACTAAATAGAGCTGTTATTCATCAGTTATTTGTATATAATTAAAATGATCAACAAGTACGTTGGTAATTAATTGACCAGTTTGAGTTGTAAAAAAGGGAACATTTCCTGATTCCAGCTTCTTAAATGTGAATATTTTCAGGTGTCTTTCTTGCTGTGTAACAGAAAATTGAATATATATTTCTTTTTTTTTTTTTTTTTACTTAAAATCCCCATTATCTATTACTACAGTAACAGCTATTTTTACCAGGGTCCAGAAAAAACAAGCAAAATATTAAGACATTATTAATCAGTCAAAGTAAGACAGTAAAAATATTACAATTATTGACAAAAACATCAGAGTTGACTAACTGTTGATATACCATTTAGCATCAAGAACTTCATATTATGCATTATTGATAAAGTAAACTGCTACTATTTTACCATATCTTTGGATTGTGGACCAAACAACACATTTGAGGATGTCATTTTGGGTGCTGCTAAAAGGGAATCAATATTTTTAGCATTTTCTGATGCCCTGTTGACTAAAGAACTAATCAAATAATCAGGAAAATAATCAACAGATTGTTAGCTGCCTTTAAATGGAATCAGTTTTGCAGTTGGACTTAAAGGTGGGGTGGGAGATCTTTTTTGGCACATATTTTACCATTTGGCTTTAAAATCTCCCTACAGTCGCGTTGCGAGCAATAAAATAGAAGGTTTGGAAAAAAAA
>JAQQZY010000015.1:8187791-8202305 GCA_030068375.1 Ostorhinchus rueppellii
ATTTTTCATTCTCCTTCCAGTACAAGTACAAGACAGGATACCGTAAGCAGGTCGGCCATCACATTGGTGCCCGCTGCGTCCAGGACGATCCTCTGCTCATGCTGGCTCTGAACTCAGCCAAGATCGCCAGTGATGCTCTGTACAAGAAGGACTTCAACAAGTCCAAGACCAAGTTCAACCTCCCAGTGGACATGATGGCCTTTGAGCTGGCCAAGAAGAACCAGATTCAAGTCAATGATTTCAACTACAGAACTCATCTACACAACTGGACCTGCCTTCCAGACTCTAATGATGTGGTCCAGGCCAGAACGGCATATGACCTCCAGAGTGATGTGAGCGCAATCTCCTTAGTTTTTTTCAATTCATCCTGATGCCACTGATCATTTCAGGAACTGAATGGTCTGTTGTTGTTCCTCACAGGCTGTTTATAAAGCCGACCTGAAGTGGCTCCAGGGTCTGGGCTGGGTCCCCATAGGCTCGCTTGAGGTGGAGAAAGCCAAGAAGGCTGCAGAGATCCTGACTGATAGGAAGTACCGCCAGCACCCCAGTACTGTTCCCTTTACTAGCCCCGTCGATGCCATGAATGTCGTACTGGCAAAAACTAATGCCCAGACCATGAACAAGGTTCCTTTTCTTCAGTTTCCATATATTTTTGTCAATAAGTACTCAAAATATGTACTGATCCTAAATATATACTAATTAAATACTTCTTGGTCAGTGTTTTTATAATCACCTGCTATGTTTGTTCCAGCGCCTCTATGTTGAGCAGTGGGAGAAGGATAAGACCACGCTACACATCAAACCAGACACCCCTGAGATTGTTCTGTCTCAGCAAAATTCTATCAACATGAGCAAGGTTTGTGTCATTCTTTTCTGTGTAAAAAGAATAGCTATGGTTTATCCGACTGAAACCTTCATCTGTTTAAACAGATATACTGTAACTGCAGGCAAACCTGCAAAGGTTTTGACAGTGACACAAATTGACTTTACATAAAAATGATTTATTTGCCAAGAAAAGTCTTTGAGAATTATAGAATGCTTAGACTTGTTCTTAGAATTGTGTGCACCTCAGAAACATGTTGAATAAAACCTAATAAAAATAACTGAAGTATCAAAACTTGCAAAAACTAAATTTGTGCCACTGCCTGAACCTTTGGTCATGGCTGTATCTATGGAAGGTCTTCATTTGGCAACCATATCTGCCTGTTAACCATATTAAGCCTCACTTATTACAAAAGTTCTTCATTCATAATGTTGCAAATGTATTTTATAATTCAATGCATTTCATTTCATGCATTTTGTTTTCAGAAACTCTACAGAGCAGGTGTTGAGGAGATCTTCAGAAAGGGCTATGACATGAAGGCTGACGCTGTCTCAGTTATTGCAGCCAAACATGGAAGAGAGATCATCAGTGATGTAGGTCACATGTAAAGAAAAATTTTGTGCTATTTGCTTTTTATATTCTCTTACTCATCACAGATCTTTTTCTCTCTCTATACAACAGTACAAGTACAAGACAGGATACCGTAAGCAGGTCGGCCACCACATCGGTGCCCGCTGCGTCCAGGACGATCCTCTGATCATGTTGGCTCTGAACTCAGCCAAGATCGCCAGTGACGCTCTGTACAAGAAGGACTTCAACAAGTCCAAGACCAAGTTCAACCTCCCAGTGGACATGCTGAGTCTCGAACTGGCCAAGAAATGCCAGATCCAGGTCAACCACGCCAACTACATCACCCGCCTCCATCAGTGGACGTGCCTGCCAGACTCTAATGACGTGGTCCAGGCAAGGAAAGCCTATGATCTGCAGAGCGATGTGAGTCTCCCCCAGTGAATACTGTTCACTATATCAGTTTCTGTTTGTCTTCTTTTGTCAGTTACATTTCTGTTTTGGTGATATATTTGTACTTCTCTAACAGGCTGTATACAAAGCTGACATGGATGAGGTTGTAGGTGTTGGATGGGTCCCTATTGGTTCACTGGATGTGATGAAGGCCAAGAATGCTGCCAAAATTCTCAGTGATCGTCTGTACAAACAGAAACCAGACACATTGAAATATAAAACTGATATGACTGCCATGTCCATGGTGTTGGCCAAATCAAATGCTGAAATCATCAACAAGGTAAACAAACATATGTCTCTTGTACAGTCTTTTTAAATTTGTTGGATCCTTAAAGTTCATATGTATATATATGTTTAATCCCTTTTCTCTTTGCCACAGCAAAACTACATAGCTGCTTGGGAGGCTGACAAGCTTAAAGTTCATTTAACTCCTGATACACCTGAGATTGTTCTTTCTAAAGCTAATGCTCAGAACATTAGCAAGGTAGGTTTGTTCTGTTTTGAATGTTTATTATTGTTAAATTAAGTCTCTGAGGCTTTTTTTAAAAAAATATTTATTCAATATGTTTTGTGTACTTTATTCTCAGAAACTCTACAGAGAAGGTGTGGAGGCAATCTTCAGAAAGGGCTATGACATGAAGGCCGATGCTGTCTCAGTTATTGCAGCCAAACATGGAAGAGAGATCATCAGTGATGTAGGTCACATATAAAAAGAAATGTTTTTAACTTTCAATTTCTACACTCCTTTATTTATCATCGCTCTCTTTCTGTGTGCACACAAAAGTACAAGTACAAGACAGGATACCGTAAGCAGGTCGGCCACCACATCGGTGCCCGCTGCGTCCAGGACGATCCTCTGATCATGTTGGCTCTGAACTCAGCCAAGATCGCCAGTGACGCTCTGTACAAGAAGGACTTCAACAAGTCCAAGACCAAGTTCCACCTCCCAGTGGACATGCTGAATCTTGAGCTGGCCAAGAAATGCCAGATTCAAGTTAACGATTTCAACTACAGAACTCACCTGCACCAGTGGACCTGCCTGCCAGACTCTAATGATGTGGTGCAGGCCAGAAAGGCTTATGACCTCCAGAGTGATGTGAGTAATGACAGATTCTGTGGCTCAGCTGAAAAATGCTTTTGATTTTCTAGAAGACTCACTGTGCTTTCTCTTTTCTGACCTGCTGGGGCTGTTAGGCTGTATACAAAGCAGACATGGAATGGATTAAGGGAGTGGGCTGGGTACCTATTGGGTCAGTTGATGTGGAGAAAGCAAAGAAAGCAGCAGAGATCCTGAGTGAAAGGAAGTACCGCCAGCACCCCAGCACCTTCAAATTCACTGCCAAGACTTCCGACATGCCATATGCCCTCGCTAAGGCCAATGCTGACATCATGAACAAGGTAAAGACAGCCCATTTATTTACAGGTGGAGAAAATGAAGTTTGTCTGTGAAAACAACATCCCAGTAGAGGCTTTTCCATTCACCCTCAAATATCGCTAATATAACTTGCACATAAAAATGTACCTAATGGGAAAATGACAATTTCACCAAAATGCTTGTTTTTCAATTAAAGGTTTTTGCGGTGGCAAGAGTTAGTTTTTTTGGCATTGCAAAATTGGTATATAATGCAAAACTGCGATGGAAAGACCTTTTTTTGCAAATAGAGTCATGTAATTAAAAAAACCCAGATGTAGGTGACATTACAACAGGAGAAGAAGAATTTTAAAAGAAACATAGTGCGGTATTTGAGGACACACCAGGAAACTGAATCATATTTTAATTTAGTACAAGAATAGAGGGGTAATATTTAATAATAATAATAATAATAATGGTAATATATAATAATAATAATAATGGTAATATATAATAATAATAATAATGGTAATATATAATAATAATAATAATAATAATAATAATAATAATAATAATAATAATAATAATAATAATAATAATAATAATAATAGTGAATATATCTGTAACTTTGGCTGTTATGTTTATGGAATGGCTTCTTGTGTCATCTGATGATGATAAATAAACAAATCATTCCATTTGCGATTTAATGGAAAAACCGACATTACGCACTTCTGTTTTTTTCACGTTTAGTAAATATTGATAAAGTTTTTGAGCATAAGCCCAATGGAAAAGCGACTAGTAACTTTCTTCAAATTTGACTCAAAGGTCCTCTATGACCAAAGCATGAGTTGATTAGAATTTGGTGTCTTATGACACAATATTTCAGGAATATCTAAAAGGAGTTACATTTCTTGTGGAATAAATATTCACTTGGACATGTGTTTTTGTCTGTAACTCAAGGATTAATGAGCTATTTAAATATGAATAGTATATTCTAATTTTCTTATTGTCTTATGAGAATTTTTTTTAGATGTCCCTCTATTGGCTCCCCTTATCTTCACTTTATTTTTTTTTTTGCAAATTTATCACAAATTTAGTACTCGTATTCAAGGTCACTGTTTTTTTTTGGGGGGGGGGGGGTTGCCATAACTCAAGAATTTAGATTATGATGCAATGGCAATGTTACACCTGATGGAATTTATGGTTCTTGTTTGATAGTATTTTACCATACTGTCATCTGTTTTCCTTTTTAAAAAGTATTCCATGACTCTTTTATCAGTGTGTTTGAGCTGTGGGAATCTTCTGTCTATAGAAATTATACAACGCTGCCTGGGAAAAGGATAAGACCATCCTTCACGTCATGCCTGACACCCCTGAGATCATTCTGGCCAAGCAGAATAACATCAACACCAGTCTGGTAATGCTTTACAACTTCACATTATGTAACTCAATACTAAATCACAATTTATAATAATATAAGTAAATATTGTATCCAATACCCATATTCTTGTTTCCCCAGAAACAATACCGTGAAGCCTATATGGACACCATCAACAAAGGCTACTTCCTTCCCAAAGATGCCGTCTCTGTTCTTGCAGCCAAGAACTCTCGAAACATTATCAGTGATGTAAGTTTCTACCTGCCTTTGAGGAGTGTTTTCAGAAGAAAATGAAAAAAAGAAGAGGGTAGGAAAGGAGAAAGGGAACAAAAAGGAGGGAGAGAAAAATGGGGGAAAACAACATTATAATTACTTATCTTACTGTAATTATTTTTTACTCTCTTAATAACAATTTCTCTGGAGTTATTATTTTGTCACTTTTTTAAATAAAATATTTGCTTCAAATTCTCTAACTTTTTGATGTTACATTCATTAGCAGTGGTTTCACTCATCAAACCTTACTTTCTATCCTTCTATTTCAGTACAAATACAAAGCTGGCTTCCGCCAGCAGTGCGGTCACCATATTGGAGCCCTCAGTGTTAATGACGACCCACTGATCTTGTTGGCTGCGCATGTAGCCAAGATCTCCAGTGACAACATCTACAAGAAGGACTTCAACAAGTCCAAGACCAAGTTCCACCTGCCAGTGGACATGCTGACCATTGAGCTGGCCAAGAAATGCCAGGTCCAAGTCAATGATTTCAACTACAGAACTCATCTGCACAACTGGACCTGCCTGCCAGACTCTAATGACGTTGTCCAGGCCAGAAAGGTCTATGACCTGCGCAGTGATGTGAGTACCTGGGAACAGACTGCCAGCACCAGACAAGTGTTATCTCATTGGTAGAAGATGAGTCAAGAAAGGCTTTTGTGGTCTCTGCTGAACATCGTTATACTAATGAATACCATTTCCTCTGACTTAATCTTAAGATATTGAAGTTAATCTCAGTCTCTTTAAGATTCATTCTCACAACATTTTGAAACAACATAAACATCTGGATGATATGTTGACATCCAGACTGATATCATCTATATGTATACTATTTTCAGGCTGTGTACAAAGCTGATCTGGAATGGCTGAGGGGATGTGGCTGGTCACCTCAGGACTGTGTGGATGTCATCAAAGTTAAACATGCCCAGACTATTCTCAATGACAGACTCTACCGCCAACCCCCCAGCACTGTCAAATTCACCAGTGTTGTGGACCTCCCAGCTGTTGTCTTGTCCAAGCAAAATGCTGATAACCTCAGTGATGTAAGTAATAAGAATTTAACGACTGGTAAATATGTAATGTTCACAGTTTCAACGTGATATTTTGTTGTGGTATGTGAAGGAAAAGGGCCTCAAAAATTATGGGAAAAAATGAATGCTCTTCTGTTTGATTTCTCACAGAGGAAATACAGAGAAGCCTGGGATAAAGACAAGCTCACCATTCACATCCCATCTGACAGCCCCGCCCATGTACTGTCCAAGGCCAATGCTATCAACATCAGCAATGTAAGTTCACCACATTACAGTTTTTAAAATTTGTATTATTGTTTTAGAGTTTGGTTTCGACTTTTAGTTTGCTTGATTTCAGGTAGAGTTTGCTTAAGAAGCCCATGAAGTTTTTGTGTTTCTGCTGTTTAGTTTTTAGCATATTATAAGGGAAAATGCATGATCTGAAATATAATTAACTGTTATTAATTAAAGTTATGGTATTTGTTGTGGAACAGCATGAGCCATTAACATGGGATGAAACAAAGCCCATTTTACCTGCCATTCTTTTCCATTTAGTTTATGTTGTATTGTTCATGTTGGGGAGTTTTATATATCCATAGTTGGAGTTTTAGTCTGTGTTTCACTATATAATAATAACAATAATAATAATAATAACAATTCATCTCTTCAGGCTGCCTTTAGCTTTGTCAGAAAGTCTAAGGAACATATGGAAATTAATAAGAATTATTTTTGAACATTTTACAGTCAATGTCAGTCTACAGTCATTCTTAAACCATCCATCTGTAAAAATGTGCAGTTTATACTCAGAATGAAAACATCATAAAGGCAAATTGCAGCCATTCATAGTCTGCTTAAATAAACCTACACATGCTAGTAGACTTTTTCTTTATTACACAATGTATCTGTTTTGTGTTTGACTGATTTAAAAAAAAAAAAAAATAGAAAAGTCAACTTTTTTCTTTTTTATTGTAGCAGAACATTTTCATGAAAGTGCCAAACTTTCCTTTATTGTAATGGAAATGCAAAGTTAAGCACCAAATGTTCATAAACAATGGTTGTGATAGAGTAGGTAAAATTCAAATGTGATTTTTTTCAACATTCAGACTTTTTTTTTTCTTTTTTTATTGGCAAAAATGGCTCTTTAGGTTGGAAAGGTTGTTGTTAGGGGGTAAGCTAGGGAATTAGCGGTGGGATAAAGGTAAGGATTAGGGTATTTTTGTGTGTGTTTCCTATCGTGTAATTTCTACTGACATATTTTCCCTAATCTTAACTGAAGTTTCAGCTTTTTGTGTTCTAATAACTCTGATTCAAACTATTACAGATTCAAAACAGTTAGGGTTGAAATTTGTTCACACTAAATCTGTTTTATCATGTTTCTTTCCCTTGTGCAGAAACTGTACACAAAAGCATGGGACGACCAGAAAGCAAAAGGCTATCATATCAAGGAAGATGCTGTGTCCGTACTGAAGGCTAAAGCTTCCAGAGATATCGTCAGCGATGTAAGAAAAAAAAAGAAAACACATTTGATTCAAACACTTAACTGGAAAAAATAATAACTCTGGCGTTCTTTCTGTACAGTCACTTCTGTCAGTGTATCTTCATGCAACATACAGTAACAATGCAAAATGTATTCAATATTTATTCAGTACAAGTGTACTATTTTTCATAGACTTTCACAGATATACATTCTGGTAATATTATAGTATTCATTTTATATGCCTATTATATTTTACTTTTAGTACTATTCTTATTTTTTTTATTTTATATTCAATATTAGTTAGATATTAGTTATTTTTTTTTGTAATTTTATACTTGCCGTATTCTTATTTTCTGATGCATTGATTTGTTATTTATATTGTTTGTACTGACTGGACTCCTAATTTCATTTAATACACAATTATCACAATAAAGGCTATTCTATTCTATTCTATTGATGATTGATTAACTTTTCACTACTTCCCTCCCTTGTAGTACAAATATAAACAAGGATACCGTAAGCAGGTCGGCCACCACATCGGCGCCCGCTGCGTCCAGGACGATCCTCTGATCATGTTGGCTTTGAACTCAGCCAAGATTGCTAGTGATGCTCTGTACAAGAAGGACTTCAACAAGTCCAAGACCAAGTTCCACCTCCCAGTGGACATGCTGAATCTTGAGCTGGCCAAGAAATGCCAGATTCAAGTCAATGATTTCAACTACAGAACTCACCTGCACCAGTGGACCTGCCTGCCAGACTCTAATGATGTGGTCCAGGCCAGAAAGGCTTATGACCTCCAGAGTGATGTGAGTAATGACAGATTCTTATAATCTTCCTATAACATGCTCGTAGATATTGCTTGGAATAGACAGGAAAAGTCTACGTCAGTAGAAGTTAGATATAATTTTTCCATAATGTGTGAAAAAAGGAGATAGTGTAATGTCAATGGAACGTAAAAACAAAATAAACAGAACATTATACAATATCCAGAGTAATGTCTATCCATTCTAGTATTAATGAAGAGTATGTAGTGTTTTTCTACTTATATAGTGGATATTATGTGTATACTATTGGAAGCCTAAAGCGACATGTCTGCTTTCTCTCCTCAGGCTGTGTACAAGGCTGATATGGAGTGGATCCGGGGATGTGGCTGGATGCCTCATGAGAGTGTAGATGTTATGAAGGTGAAACACGCACAGAAGATTCTGGCTGATGTAAGTCTGGTCATTTGGTTTGATTTTATTTCAGCATTAGTTATTTTTATGGGTACATAAATCGTTTGAGTTTAACTTTTATCTAAAGGAATTCACTGTTTATTAAATTTTTGTGGTAGTTTAACCTTTTCTCGTTTTCTGAGGAAAGTATTGATTTCTTAAGGGTATGCAGACATCACATATGTTTTTAAAGTGAACAGCCATTCAATTCATGTACACCATGAATCATTTTAAGATTGGACTTGATTTGACTTTTATTTCACAGGAACTCAACAGTAACTTTAGAATTGCAGACAGAATTTTGCAGAAGTACCAGACACTCTCCATTAAACTCTTGAAGCACAACACTATTTTTATAGCATTTGTCCACAGGATACTTTTTTAAAATGTCTGAATGTCCATAACAAAAGAAAAATAAACTAAAATAAAAATGGACTACAAACACAAATACAATACAGGGAATTAAAAACAATTGATAGTGCATTTTTAGATATGAGAACCGCCTCTATTAAAAAAAATTCAATCATCTTTCTTCGTAGGTAGTTTTTGATTCAGTCTTAAACCTAAGTAACCTCACAATACTTTTAGAATCATTCATTCAACCTTTATTTTACCATATAAAGCCCATTAGGGATCAGGATCGCTTTCCCAAGTGTGACTTGCCCAAGAGGTCAGCAACACATGTCATAAGAACAGTTACAAAGAAATGACAGTCTAGATTAAAACATTCATTTGAGAGGTGCGATAGTGTTTTCAACAAGAAGTGCAGGAGCTACAACACAACAAACAATTATTTAGAATTTAAAAACACGGGTACTGTCTCACACAATCTTGTATAAAATCTTTCATAATCATTTGTAAGGTTCTTTTTAAATATGTCAGGTTGATTTATGTTTGGGCAGTAGAATGTTTCTTTGGTTAATACATTGATTTACTGTATTTATATGTCTGTGTTGCTGTGTTACAGAGAGGATATCGTGTCAAGTTGGATGAGCAGAAATACGTAGTTCCGACCGATAGAGTCGACATCATGTGCGCCAAGAACGCCGCTGAAGTGCTCAATGAAGTGAGGGGGACACTGTATTGATTGACATTTTGATTAAGTTGGTATTTCTAAACATACTAGTTAATTTTGGTTACTATATTTACATTTCTTTTTTTCTTTAGGCCAAGTATCGTGAGGCCTGGCACAAGGACAAGACCAAGTACACCCTGGTGGAAACTCCAACCATTGCCACAGCCAAAGAGGTGGCCAAGAATGTTCACCCGGTAAGAAATCCAGCCATTCCCTCCTTGTTTTTTTTTGTCTTCTATCCTATCTATTTCCACATTCATGAACCGTTAGCTCTTTTTGTCAACTAATGCTAACTGTTTGACTCTCCTGCAGCACCTGTACACCAAAGCGTGGGATAAGGTCAAAGCCACCGGCTACTACATGCCTGGAGACGCAGTACCAATCAAACAGTGCATCCAAACATCTAAAGTACAGAGCATGGTAAGGTTTGGGATAAAATATGTTTTATTTTATATTATTACTACTATAGTTTAAAAAATCTAAAATCCCATAATCTGAATTTTAGGTCTTAAAAGATGTTTATTGATTAAATAAATGAATGAAGTTAAGTTTATTTCAGTTTCACTTTACATGTTTTTATGAACCATTAGTAATGCTCACAGTGTACAAAACTACAAATTGAGATTAATATGGAACCAAGAAGGAAATTATGCATCTGTTAATGTTACTTCCTCCAAATCCCAGAAAGTGCAAGTGGAATGAGATTTGGCTTTAGAATGATATTGTTTGTTGCTCAGTTGAAACATGATGAAAATGACAGTAAGGACTAGGAAGCAGGGAGCTTTAATCTTCAAAAGTCTTATGCAGGAATTCTGAATGACATTTTACTGTGCATTATATAATAATAATAATAATAATAATAATAATAATAATAATAATAATAATAATAATAATAATAATAATAATAATAATGATGGATTGGTTTTCTATAGAGCTTTTCAAGGCAACCACAGCACTTTACATTGTTGTTCCATTATTCATTCATTCTCACAATCACACTCTGGTGGTGGTAAGCTACATTTGTACATTCATACACCAGTGTGAGTGGCACTGGAGGCAACATGGATGAAGCTGATTTTAGTTACGCCTGACATGATGGTGACAGAAAACTATTTGTGTCTTGTAGTATCACTACCTGGAGAGCTACCGTAAGCAGGTCGGCCACCACATCGGTGCCCGTTGTGTTGAGGAAGACCCTCTGATGATGCTGGCTGTGAACTCAGCTAAGATCGCCAGTGACGCTCTGTACAAGAAGGACTTCAACAAGTCCAAAACTAAATTCAACCTCCCAGTGGACATGCTGCAGTTTGAACTGGCCAAGAAATGCCAGATCCAAGTCAATGATGACAACTACAGAACCCGGCTGCACCAGTGGACCTGTATGCCAGACCAGAATGATGTCATCCAGGCCCGCAAAGCCTACGATCTGCAGAGCGATGTAAGTGCCATAAATGTTAGAACAAACTAGAACTCTTTGGACCAATTTGCCAGAAGATTAACTTCCTGTTTGTCTGTTTCCAGCACATTTACAAGGCTGATCTGGAATGGCTGCGTGGCTGCGGCTGGGTAGCAGCAGACTCTGTGGATCACGTCAAGACCAGGAAGGCCCAGGAGATTCTCAATGATGTATGTTTGGAATTCCAATTTTCAGTTTGTTTCTAGCATATATCTGTATTTTTGTATCACATGTGTCTCACCTTGTTTTAATTCATACCTGCAGAGGCTCTATAAGAAGCATGCCATTGAATGCTTTGGAAAATACTCCTTGATTGTGGACCGACCTGAGATCGTTTTGGCCAAGATAAATGCTGCCAACCTTAGCGATGTATGTAAACATTTTACACTTGAAGCAACAAAATTTCAAAATCATAAATATCAGATTATGCCAAATTTAAAATGTCTGCTTTTTTTCTGTTCTAACCTCAGCTGAAGTACAAAGAGTCATTCAACGCAGAGAAGGGTCACTACATTGGTTCTGATGATACTCCTCAACTGGCTCATAGCAGGGAAGTGTCAAAGAACATCAGCGAGGTACAACATCCAACTCATCACAATCTTCATCTAACTTCATTATTTTTGTTGATTCTTCCATCTCTCTTATGTTAAATATTTTGTGCGTATGCTGTGTGATTTCAGAAATTGTACAAAGCACAATGGGATGCGACAAAGGCTACAAGCTACCAGCTCAACCATGAATATATCCCACTGCTCTCTGGCAAAAAGGGCAGGGAAATCGCCAGTGATGTGAGTGTCTTATTTTATGATAATGTCATGGAATGATGCAACAAAATCAAATGGAATTGTTTTTTTTTTTGTATGTAAGTAATGTTGAGGCTTCATCCTTTTACTGTTATTAGGTTAAGTACAAGGATTCCCATGAGAAGGCCAAGGGTCACTATATGGCTGGGACCCTGGTGGACTTCCCTGAGGTGATGCGATGTGGAGACCAGGAGAAGAACAAGGGTCTGGTAAGACATTATTTATCTTAACTCATCTAACTCATTATTCCATACGTGTAAAAAAAAAAAAGAAAAAAAGGAGATGACAATGACAATGTTAATAATTACGCTCTGTGGTATTCTTCCTTTTATAGAGGCTCTACCAGAAGGACTACCATCAGACCAAGACCAAGATCCACCTCCCTCCTGATGTCATCCCCAACCTGGTGGCTAAGCGTTGTCAGGACATGCTGAGTGACGTCCTGTATCGCACCTACCTGCACCAGTGGACCTGCCATCCCGAGCAGGAGGACGCTATCCGTGCCCGCAAGACTAATGAGATTCTCAGTGATGTATGTCCCTTTTCCATGATTCTCCCATGATGTTTGGACAAATCACATCCTATTTTGCAATGTTGTCATACTTACTTTAGCAGGGTTCCTGCAGAAAAAGTCTTGAATTTACAAATCTGCATTTAACACCTTAAAAAAATCTTTAAAAGGTATGAAATTTGATATGTTAGATCTTAACTTATGTTGCCATAAACGTGTTGTGTGTAAATGTGTTTGGAAAATGCCCAAGCTGCAAAAAAAGTAAGGTTAGTCTTTTCATTTCCACCCATTCCAAACTGAAAATTTATATTGAAGTTAGGAACAGATTATCGCTAGCTTTGTAGCCCCTGATGAGAAATGAGGGAATCAAGGCATTGGAGTAAATAAATAAATGTTCCTGAATTCTAGGAGTCACACATTTTTGCCGGTATGGGCGTGAAATGGGCATTAAATTCTGTTTTAGGCTACATTCAGACAGCAGGTCTCAATGCACAATTCTGATTTTTTTGTGCGCATGTTCATATTACACATGAAATCTGGCTTCTATCAATTTTGAGAATGAACTGTATACGAACGTGCAGTGACCCGCACGCACAAAAGAAGTCCTGACTTAAAACATGACCACACATGTACTGACATGTACTGTGTTTATGGAAGTAAATATGTTTTTCCCACCGCTTCTCCTCCTAGAACGCAGAATTGTTTGTCAGATTTTAATGATATAAAGGTCGGATAAATGCTACCTGGCTGTTCAGATTAAAGTCACATTGTAAAATATAAGATACGTATTGGATTTAGGACCACATATGAAAGTGGCCTGGGTCAGATTTGGAGAAAAAAAAAACAGATTTGTGCTTTTCAAACTGTCTTTAACAGATCAGATACAGGTCACATATGGGCAAAAAAATTGGATTTGGGCCACATTTGTCTGCAGTCTGAACGTAGCCTGAGTAGTCTTTAAAAGATCTTAAAAAGTCTTAAATTTAACTTGTAGAAACCTGTAGGAACCCTGTTCAAAACCAAGACTACAAATTAATTTGTTTATACACCAGTGTGTCAAATTTAGGGCAATCTATCAGCAGAAGTAGATCGTGGTATCAGACTGATCAGACAGACCATAGACTCAAAAAGAAGTGGACGTAGCTACCATGATGTCACCTATTAGTGGAAAGTACCTTAATCCTGCTCAAGTACTAGACAGTGACAAATAGATCAGCAGTTTATATATGCATGTTTGAAGAAAAAGATTAGATGAAATTAGATAAGATGAAAGCAAGATAGAGACAATAATGACCTAAAAGATGCAACAAGATAGAAATGACAAAAAAAAAAGACAAAGATGATTTGTAAGACGAGTCAACAACACAAACATTCCATGAACATAAAAATGACTTAAAAGATAAAATAAGACAAAACGGAAGTCAAAAAATAGGTAGAAGATGACTTAAAATAAACAATGACATGAGACCAATCAATATGAAAGACAAATATGTCATACAGTACATATGACAACATACAAGACAACAACAAAAATGACCTGAAGATAAAAAATAACGTAAAAATAAAGACAAAAAGGATGGGAAAGATGCAACAGGACAAGAGGAAAATATAGAGAAAAATGACTTGTAAGATGCAGCAACAGAAAAAAAGCAAAGCCGCACAAAAACAACATAAAGACAAAATGACTGTAGACATGTTTACACAATTGGGAGGGGGTTTGGGAGGGGTGAGGTCATGAATAGATGCCACCAAATCTTTCACACTCGTCCTTGTAGTGAGAATTTTCATTACACTGTTAAGTCAACCCAAAGAAAATAGATCATTTAACATTCATGAGATTTTTTTACATGTCTTTGTGCTCTTGTTCTTCAATAGGTGTTCTACAAGGATGACCTGAACTGGATGAAGGGTATTGGCTGCTATGTGTGGGACACTCCAGAGATTGTTCGTGCCAAGAAGTCATATGAGCTGCAGAGCGATGTAAGTAATCACATGGAAGGTCATAGGTCACCTGTACAGTGCAACTCATAAGCAGAGATGTGTAGTGACAAAGTGGAACCACTTAAGTACTGTACTTAAGTACTAAAATGCAGTATCTGTACTTTTTTGGAGTATTATTTTTTC
>JAQQZY010000015.1:8203926-8214004 GCA_030068375.1 Ostorhinchus rueppellii
GTGCGGCTACGTGGGTGACATCAACAGACTAAACTTAATGATATTGAGTTGTTTGAACTCAAACACACAATTATAATCAAGTAGAGCCATTAAAAAGTACAGTTTACTCACAGTGAACAAGTAATGTCCATAAATTAGACCCATTTAAGTAAAACAAACTGATCTGTTTGAGTTGAATGAAAATCTGGGTTTAGAGTGTATTGAGCACTGATCGGAAGTCATATATGGACTTTCACTTGATCTTGAGTGACCTTTAAGTGTCAAAGTCAAGGTCACTAATGTCTAGATTTCAACAATCTTCTCCAAAACTACTCAGCAGATTCATTTAGAAATATTTTATGTAGCTTCCTCTGGACCAGGGATAGCCAACCCTGGTCCTCAAGAGCCACAATCCTGCATATTTTAGATGTTTCCCTCTTCCAGCACACCTGAAGGTCGTCATCAAGCTTCTGCAGAGCTTGATGATAGGATTATCATTTGAATCGGGTGTCTTGGAAGTGGGATACATCTAAAACATGCAGGATTGTGGCTCTTGAGGACCAGGGTTGGCCACCCCTGTTCTGGATAGTTTCTACAAACTTTGCTCACAGTTTTCATCAATTTAGATTTTTGAATTTTTGGCAAATTTATGAAATATTACAAATTTGCCATTGCTTATAATAGTCCATGTTTTAATGGCTTATAATATGGAAACGGTTAGAGATATCAATATAGTTACTATTGAGCACTGATAGGAAGTCATGTATGGACTTTCATTTAATTCGTTGAGTTCTCCTCCGGTCAAAGTACGACCCACTTCTGTTGGGAGGTTGATCTCCTACATCCAGACCACAGGACTCTAACATAGAGACAGAACCTGACAACATCACAAATTCAACTCATTATTGATTCTAGATAGAACGTGCTGGTGAGATACAGGGCCATTCATCCTATTTTTTTTTTTTTTAATTCATTTAAGTTTTTTTTTTTAGCTCTATTAGGTTTTATTTCCTGGAATTTGTAATTTCATATGAATATGAAATGCTTTGCTCTTTTAGGTAAAGTACAAGGAGGATTATGAGAAGTTCAAAACCCTCTACAGCCTGCCAAAGTCTCTGGAGGACGATCCTGCCACTGCTCGCTGTGTCAAAGCTGGAAAACTTGTCCTCGATGTAAGTTCAAGCTGCACCCATTAGATAATGACTCCTACGCAGTTAAAATATACAGCGGTTTCTGTGTACATCTTCAACAAGAACTAAACGAACTGTGTGTTGTCAACCTCAATAGCGTTTGTACAAGGAGAACTACGAGAAGACAAAAGCCAAGAACCACATCCCACCTGACATGCTGGAGATTCTGTCCGCCCGCAACACTCAGTCCACCGTCAGCGGAATCCACTACCGCAAGTATCTGCATCAGTGGATTTGCCTGCCTGACATGCAAGTGTACGTTCAGGCACGCAAGGTCAACGAGCAGCTCAGTGACGTGAGTACCTAGGGCATGACAGTTAACAGATTAAGTAATAGTTGATCACAAAAGTATAATTTTATGCTCACTTTAATGTATTTTCATATTATTGAGATACTAATCCCATTTTCATCTCATTTTACTCATGTTAAATCTGTTTTTTTATGACGGTTACATCATCAAAAATGACAATGAATCTCATCTTTTCTATTCTGTCTCATGATATCATCCATTTTTCTCCTTCAAACACAAAGTTGTGTGTTGCATCAGTCAATAGTTTACCTTCTAGCTGTATGTTTACAGATGAAAAATGGTCACAGTAAAACCACAAAAATAAAGGACACTATCCAGTTTTTCTGCAGCTGATATGCTTTTTAATGCTCTCCCCAGATTTTCTACAAAGATGATCTGAACTGGCTGAAGGGCATCGGCTGTTATGCCTGGGACACACCAGAGATCCTTCGTGTCAAGCATGCTGGTAACCTTCAGAGCGAGGTGACAATCTTCTTCATTCACCCTATGTGTCTGTGCATTTTCATTTGCCTCCATTTCTTATCTTAAACTGTGTATTTTCTAAATAGCTCTAAATAGTGCTGATGGCTTTGTCTTTGTATTTATCTTCCAGGCCAAGTACAGAGCCAAGGGTATCGAGGGCTTCAAGGACTATTCAGTCGTGACAGATACTCCAGTGTACGAGACGGCCAAACAGAACGCTGTGAACCTGAGCGATGTAAGTGACTTCTCTAAGCTAATCTGTTCATTTATACTCCCCCAAAATAGCTAAATAAATTCTCACAATTGTTTTTTTTTCCATCTTTCCTCTCTGTTCACAGCTGCACTACCGCTATGACTACAACGCTAACGTCAAGGGAACCAACTCTGCTCCTGCCGTTACCATTGAAACAGAGAGGGCTCGCCTGGCCAACTACATCCAGAGCGATGTAAGGAATATATCAGCTACATTTTAATACTCTATCCTCAGTATGTGTAATTAAGGATATTCTCACAAATGCTTCACAGAAGAGGACACGGAAACACTGGTTGTCACAACCATAAGTGCAGACGTACAGTTTTCATATTAGAACAAACCTCTCAGCCATTATCCATTATTCATTTATATGATAAATCCTTTCTCTGCCAATACACTATTGATTTGTTGCTTTGAGCACTTTTAGACATGATTATCACTTTGCACAGGGACATAGATTTACAATGTTATTTACAGTATTTTAAAAAAATTTTTATTTAAGCAGATAAAATCCCATTGAGATCAAGATTGAATGCATTTATTGTCATTGCACAATATTTCAGAGCAACGAAATTACGTTTGTGTTACAACCAACCAAGAACATAGACACAGGACATAAACATGGGGGTACAGATGTCTTGTACAAGGGCGACCTGGCCAAGAGGTCAAGCAGTACACACCATACCATAATGAAAAACAAGTCAAAAGATTGGTGATAACAATAAAAAATAAAACAAAACAAAACAGGCAATAATTTAGTAATAACATAAAATAAAAAGAGTTTCACAAACTTTTTTTTAAAGTGCAGTATGGTTTAAGTCACCAGCAATTTTTAAAAAATGTAAGATCTGGTCGAGGTCTGCAATTAGAAACACATGACCTATACCAAGGATTCAAAAAGCTTGTAGTGAGATGAATTCTGGTGTTTTCAGCTCTGACTGAAGAGTTTGAAGAGTTTTCAAAGGTAAAATGTGACATGTCTGAAGTGATTTGGGAATAGTGGATATGGATATTCCTAATCATAAATAGGACTAGATGCAAAACTTAGATAATTTAATGGCACCAACCACATTGCTTAAATACTATCAAATATCAAGTAATGTCCTGTATGTTGGTCAACCAAATTTTATACATATTTTGGTTGTGATATTATGTGAACAGACATCTTCAAACATGCAGTGCGAACAAATAGGTTTGTACTTTATGTTACTAAGGTAAGTTCAGTGTAACAATGCAAATAAGCAGGAAAATTAAATAAAGACTTTTAGGTTAAAGTGTAAATCATTCTTATTTTTGTGAAAATACTAAATTAGTAGTGGAAAAGTGTCATTTTTGGAACTGCTGCTGAATCAAAGGTATTAAATACTTCTGATAGATACTTAGCCCGACATGTTTGTGGACACACAGGAAAATTATAAAAAAAAAAAAAAAGGAACATATTTTTAAGACAATGAAACATCTTTTCGCTTTCTTCCCCCAGAACTGGTACAAGGAAGCCAACAAGAATTTCATGCCCACTGGTTATTCCCTCCCCCATGACACTCCCATCATCAAGCAAGTTAAGCATAACAGCGTTGTCACCAGCAACGTAAGTATTCAACTGTCATATGTCATGCCATCATTTGTTCACAAACAAAAGCACATAGTTAAAAATGTCCTGAACCAAATCCTTTCTGCTTCCAGGTCAAGTACAAAGAGGCCTATGAGATGACAAAGGCTAAGGCCTACGCTCTCCATCCAGAAGGCGTCAACTTTGTCAACATCAGGAAGGTTAACAAGGCGACCAGTGAGGTAAGAAGAGCCTTAGCTGTTTACTAAGAAAACGGTTGCCTTAATCTTTTGAGCATTTCTGTTATCCCTTGGTGATGCTCTATGTTTTCCCTTCCAGCGTCTGTATCGTGACGATTACCACAAACAGAAGGACAAGATCCACACAACCTACGACACCCCTGATATCAAACAAGTCAAGATGAACCAGGAGCACCTCAGTGACGTAAGCAACTAGTTGTATTTCACTGCACTTCATTCCTGTGATTCATTTGCTTAATGTTTGATTCTTGTAACCTTTTTGTTTCATTTTCACTGCAGCTCTGCTACAAGGAGAAGTTCAATGCCAGCAAAGGCCAGCTGATCTCTATGCCCATCACACCCGAGTTGATGCACTGCTCCCACGTCAATGAGATCACCAGTGAAGTACGTCACAAACAGCTGTCAATACAATTTAATTTGATGTCAAACATTTCAACAAGCTTCTCTGTAGATATTGTGGTTCAAAATCGTTGTTTGTTTGTAGCTCAAATACAAAGAGGATCTGATGTGGCTGAGAGGCGTCGGCTGCTTCCTGTACGACACACCCGAGATGATCCATGTCCGCAACATCAACAAGTTCAGGGTATGTGTTTCAAGTCCAAATGGAATATCATATCATATATATATAAGTGTTCAGTTGAGTCCACGGATGTGAAATCATGTTCGTTTGACTTTTACAGAACACCTATATCACAGACGCCAAGAAGAACCTTGCAAACTTCTCTGTGGTTTTGGACACACCAGAGTACAAACGTGTGACGGAGCTGAAGACACACATGAGCCACGTGAGTCACTTAATTCATAATTCACACACCACATAAAGAATTTCACATCATTAGGTTAGGCTAACATTGATTCGTTGTATTTATTTATTTATTTATGTATTCATTTTTTTATTTATTTATATTTTTAAATAACATCTATGGTTCTTTTGTTCCAGCTCATCTATAAAGCCCAGAGTAAAGAGGAAATGTCCAAGGTCACCACCACTGTGGACTCTGTGGAATTCCAGAGAGCCAAATTCTCCCAGCAGCTCACTAATAAGGCAAGTCTATTTACATCCTGACTTGCTAAATATCTTGATAATCACCTGTATTTATTGCACAGTAATGCAATCTGACATTGCTTTTCATGTTCTCTTTTTTCTTCAGTACAAGTACACAGATGTGGCTGCTAAGGAGAGACCCCATTTCACACCAGAAATGGAAACTCCAACCATGGGCCACGCAAGAAAAATGAAAGTGGTTTGCAGCGATGTAAGTCTTCCGTGTCTTCTTTTCAAATATCTTATGTGGAACTTCTCAAGTCTTTCTTCTTTTTCTTACGTCCTTATTTCAAACATGGAAAGTCATCCGGACCTTTTAAAGAGTGTTTTGCTCAAACCTTTTTGAAAATGCAAATATGTTAATATTTCTTTCAAAATGTTATTAACTTATACAACAATGCATGCATGTAACTACCATGAAACACAGAAGTAAAAAGGTGTATAAAACTGTAGCTGAGAATGGAATGTGTATGCTATATTACATTAGTTCACTTATTAAAAGACAACTACCCACATATTTTATAAACAGCAGAGGAAAAGCACTCAAGGTAATTTTAGGAGTCGTACAATATGGTTGATGCAGAATATAATACTGAATGTTCTCACTGTATTCAATTTGCAAAATCATTTTGCCTGTTACCAATTAATCAAAAATTGAGCAATTTCCTTGAATAATATGTTCTTTGTCTTTCTGTAGAACAAATACAAAGACCAGTATGAGAAGATGAAGCACAGATACACTGCCATCGCTGATACACCGCTGCTGATCCGTGCTAAGACAGCCTACCTCCAGTCCAGCGATGTGAGCATTCACTTTGGATGAACCTTTTCCAAAACACACTAAAATACATTCCACTGTGATATGTTTGGTGTTTGGCATACAATACTGTACATGTCTGTGTTCATGTCTTCAGCTTCGCTATAAGGAGAGCTTTGAGCTCGCTAAGGGACACTACCGCACAGTCAAGGACGCTCTGGACATCACCTACCACCGCAGAGTCACAGATGACATCAGTGAGGTTAGTTAGAAAAACTAGACTGCTCATTTATAGTAACTTGCTCAGCACTTTAGCTTAAAAGGAGACTAATAGTTTTTTTTTTATTTCTGTCCCTGTTTGTTACTGTGTACTCCAGGTTAAATACAGGGAGAAGTACATCAACTCCCTTGGTACGTGGAAGTCCATCCCTGACCGTCCTGAGTTCTTCTTCAGCAGAATTGTCAATGATAACGTCAGCAGTGTGAGTGTTCTTTAGGTTCTATTGCTATATCATACATGTAGCTGCCCACAGTTCAGATGTAGGCTCTGTAATATATTTTGATACACAAACTTTGAACTTCTACATTAATGTGGAAGAGTAGAGTTAAATATTTTAAGAATTGAAAATGGATGCAATTGTATTCTATATTTAATGATTCTTATTCTTTTTTGTTTGTGTCATTATTCCTTTAAAGCAGCAGTAACTAGGGGCAAGAGCATTAGAGCCATAAAACTGACTGATGGTCAAACAAGATTATGCAAATGAAGTGTAGTTTTTTTCCCCTCTTCTGTTAAAATTGTTTGTGATTATAAAATTTTGAATCAAAAATTTGACACTAAAATTTGAAAATAATTTTTTAGTAATAATGTTGAAAAGATCTATCCTGAAAAGAGAACTCACAGTGAGATGACAGAAACACTGAGGATGGGATAAGAACAATAGAACTGAAATAAAGCGCCTGACCAGTCACCATTTCTGTATCTACTTTTAGGTCAAGTACAAGGAGGACCTGGATTGGCTGAAGGGTATCGGCTGCTTTGTGTGGGACACACCTGAGCTGGTTCAGGCTGAGAGGAACAAGGCCCTGTACAGTGAGGTAAAAGATCATTTCAGTGCATTTGGAACCAGTTGTGAATCCTATCTTGGATTTAAATTTATGAATTTCTAATACAGAAATTTAGGACCTAATATGAGTTTTGGAACTGTTTTTATTTGATCATCTATTATCAAAGTAAAATACACAACAGTGATATGACATGTGTGTTAATTCTCAAAGTCAGATATCAGATGTAAATATAAAGCAATGTGAAAATGATGTAAAAGAGTTAATGTCCAATCAATCGGTCATGCATAAAAAATAAAATAGTTGAGTGAATGAAATAAATTGCATTAAATTATTTTCATATAATTTAATTTGGTTCACTCAACTAATTTTTTTATGTGTGACCGATTGAAGAAAATTTTTTAAGTTGATTCAGTGTTTGACTTTTTAGAGTGTATAAAGAAAAGTCTTTTCAACATGGTTTTAATGATGGAAGAGTAATTAAAGATGCAAACATTATGGCAGGTGAAGATGTATATTTGTAAATGTGGGTCATATGTTTTTATATATTCTAATCACTGCTTTATTTTTCCATAACAGAGACTGTACAAAGCCTCCTTTGAGAAAAACAGAGCCAACTTCAAGTACACCTGTGACACTCCATTCTTCCAGGCTGCTAAGAATGCCTCAGTCCTCATCAATGACGTGAGTCCTTCAACTCCATTCATTTTTATTCTTGTCCATGTTATTGAGAAACAGGAAATATGTTGTAAGAACTGATGTTTTTTTTTAATAGTTACATTTAATTTCAATGCAGTCTCTCCTGCTGAACTTACTCCCTCAGTGCAAGTTCAGATACATCACCTTAAGTGTTTCAATCCTTTATTTTCATTTAGTAAGCAGGATATGACACTTTTGACAGTTGAACAAATGAAGACAGTTACAGTGAATAAATGACAGATTTCTGAATTTGAACATGTTTGGATATATTATAAGAACACACATCAACAAAAAATGTACCTACATCAAAGTGATTTAGGATATTTTAATGTGTAAATGGTACAAACATTAGTCAAATAGGCCATTTGTTTCTTAATCATGTTTTTCTGTCTCTGTGCATCAAATATGGACCATCAGTGTGAAGGTAAATGATTTGTATGGTGTTTTTATGACTTCCAGTTTCTGTAAAATATGTATGTAAAATCTTTCTTTTGTTTCTTTATTTCAAACCCTTTAACCATCCTTTTTTCCCCTCGGAAAAGTTGCATCACATTTGCACATTTGTTGTCCGGGCGTTTGTCTTTAACTCCTTTCTGACGTTCTGAGCAGAGGGCCTACAGGGCTCATTATATGAAGACCAAGGATAAGTTCACCATAACTACAGATGATCCTAGGTACCAGCTGGCCAGAGAGAACAACAAGATGAGCCAGGTAAAGAAAGAAACCCGTGGTTGGATTGTACGGTCAGCCTGCCTCCTCCTACTCCCCGTCTGCTGTCTGGTCATCGAGGCCCCTGACCCCTGGTGCATGAGGGTCACCAGAAAGACCTGCTGGTGGTCATCATAGCATGGCCATAACCTCTCTCCATGTCTGTATTTGTCTCTGTTTGTTGTCTTACCCTCTTTATGACCCACACAGGTTATTGTAAACACGGTGCTCAAGTAGCAGCTAGTTTGCTATCCTTACAGGGCATCATTCTCCTCCATCTGTGCCGTCAAAGTCAGCTGAAATGTCACATACTTGCTCCTAAAATTGGATTGAACAGAAAGAATTGGTATAAATGTCACGAATTAAAATACAAGTCATTTACATTTTAAAATGTCAGACATGTATTATAAACAGATCAAAAATGACCTTTTGTGGCCAATAAGACAAAAATACGCTCTATCAGTACAAGACACTCATGTTGTACTCATCAGAACTCTGAAAAAAAAAGTATTTGTTCCGATAAAGGCCTCATTTTTAATGTAACTGAGTAGAACACAAAGTAGTGATGATAAAAACTCTGCATTTAGGAGACAGTAAATCATAAAGAATAGTCAGAAGATTTGAAAATTGATAAACAAAGGTGATAAAAACAATAGAAGACAAGTCACTAAAACCAATTATATACTATTCTTTGCTTTGTGCAGCAAAATAAAGCAAACAAATCCTTCTGTTTTGATGATTTCAGTCACTCTGAAGGCACAGACACAGCTCCCTCGTCACACTTGGATCTCCGGAGTGTTTCTCCAGTTCTCCCAGTGTCACTGCCTTTTATTAAATACATGTATCCTCAACTCTGGCATGCTATGTGTGTGTGTGTGTGTATGGACAGAGAATGTATACATCCCGAGCAAAGGATCTGCACAGGAGTGGCTGCAATGAGCTGCTCCGCCCTGACATCCTCACAGCCCTTTACACGACCACTTTGGGCAGTAAGGTAAACAGCCAGAGAGTGGTGGTTACCATGGTAACTCTCATCCCTGTCCAAAAACAGTCACAGCATTAAGATATTGCAATATAATACTCCCTAATTTGACATCTCCATCTGTTACTTGTTTCTGTTTCTGGACAGGATCATATCACGTCACATTCCATCACTGTACATAGGAGTTTCCTCTTCCATATAACCATCTTCACCTCCCATAAAAACATCCCATCATGCTCTGTTCTAATGCTTCCATCATCCATTTCATACTTCTAAGCTCTCTTCTATTACAGAGGCATTAACTTCTGTAATTAACAATGGCAATCTAGTTGACTAGATTGCATTGCCTAGTCTGCATCATCGAGTCCATTAAGTGACTTCCAATGGTAGAAAATTCACAGACTTTACACTATTGTTATGTACCGGGAAAGAATCCAATTGCGGGACGCACTCATAAAAAATTCCAACAGGTTTATTGAATTCCTCAGGGAAATTACAACAAACACCAAGCACGAAGGTAAATATGCAAAGTCCAAAAAAACAGAATGCAGTTCTGCTCCTCCGGGAGCAGAACCTGGGATCCAGGGCATCCAAAGCCAGAGGGCAAGGCTGGGGCTTGGTCGGGGTCGGTCCGGGTTCGGCACACATGGGACGGAGACGTGGACTGGGTCGAAGGACGGAACACAGGTCGGTACACGGAGGATGAAGACAGGAGACTTGGTCAGACGGACAGGGTTCAGGCTCGGAGGCTAGCAGGCAGGGTCAAAACAGATCAGGTCAAGCACGAGCAAGAAACAGGAACACAGAAGAATCGCGGGA
>JAQQZY010000015.1:8292608-8308040 GCA_030068375.1 Ostorhinchus rueppellii
TATTTTTCTGTCCAGCACTTTGTGTTGCATTTATTGTAGAAAAAGTGCTTTATAAATAAAGTTTTGATTGATTGATATTAGGCTGTATGTGGAACTGAACTAAAATGAGTTTGACACCCCTGATGGCCCTACAATGCATATGTTTCAAAAGCTGTTTTGACGCTGTATTGAATGAACGTGTACAGACCTTCCTTCCCCAGCAGGAAGGAGTAAAAGGCCATGTGATTGATGCTGAGGTAGAGGAAGCCCTGCCGAGGCACCCGGCCCTTCCAGCAGCAGCACGAGTAGTACGTCACCAGTTTCTCTGATGACGGGAGACCAAAGTGCAGCTCGAACTTCAGCAGCGCCTCCCTGAACTTCTCTGGGTCCTCTTCCTGGGCAGCCTGGCGACCCCGGACCTCCTCTGCAATGAGGCCCTACAAAGTGTGGAGAAATCCCACTCATGACTACAAGGCTTCAGGTGGACTTTTGACTGGAGCCACAGCAGCAGCGGTACATTTCCCACCTTGACCTTTCCTTTGACGAAGCTGGCAACATCCTCCTTGTTCTCAAACACAGACAGAGAGTGCAGCAGGTTGTGGACCAGCCAGTCCCAGTGCTTGTTCACTTCTTCTATGGCAGCTCCTGACAAAGACAACACACAGAAGTGGGGAATTTCACAGCTGTGGCTGAAAGCTTCATACTGTTGTGCAGGGTTCCCACAGGTTTTACCTCAGCCCTGTAGGAGGTTGTGCGGTCAGCAGGATGTGGGTCATGCACATGTTTTTTTAGCAGTGCACAAAATTATCCCAATATTGGAATGATATCAGCGAAGAACTTGGGAAAATATTGGGATACAAACTACCACGGACATGTTGTGTGCTATGTTTGGGTCATTTAAAAGGAAAAGACATGCAAAGTAAGGACAAATATTTGATTAAAATCCTAAAAAAGCCATGACATGAAAATGTTGTAAAGAGGACCCCCCTGCCTTACACCTTACCTAAATAATTGGACAGACATTGTGGAAGAAATTCCCAATATGGAGAAACTTACTTACAGCAAGCAACATGTGAAGACTAATAGAAAAAAATTCACACTATACAGGATGACAACTGAGATTGTTCTAATTTTTTGTGTTGTAAAATTTTAAAAAATGAAACAATAAAATATAACTAAAAAAAAAAAAAAATTAAGATAGTTCAAGTCCTTTTTCAGACTCCTTAGAGCAGAATTAGCCTATTTCACAGCCTATTTCATGACCATATAATAAAATTTCCTAGAATTTAGGAAAACTTGGTCAACAGGTCCAGAGTGATCTTTTTTTTCCAAACAGGCATTATTACATTTGCATTTCCTCATGCTTACTTTCACTTGAGTCATGCCTTAAACTTCCCAAAGTCAGCTTTATCTGGTGACGTGGTGTGACTCACGGCTGCACGTGTGTTGGGCTGAATGTTCTGTGATCATTTCTGCAAAGTCAGCAATAATTGGTTCCTAATGTCAAAGTATCCATAGCTTTAAAATATTTTACAAACATATGGTGTAGTCACAGTACAGGGGGGCGGGGCTTAGTGTAACTGGTGGGTCATTACATCTTTGATTCTTTCTTACTGTTATTGGTATGTGTGGTATGCGATTGTTGTTGTTTACCATGTTGGTATGCGACTATTGTTAAATATACAGTATTATAAGGGATACAGACTATTATTTTTAATAGTTATTATGTGCCATATACATCGGTTTTGCTAAACTCTTGTTTTTTCCTTAGTGTGACTGACTACATGTAACTTTATCATTAATGAAGCTAATTTAGTTGAATGTCCAAGTTGTATAAATGGGAGCGGGGGTGGGATTTAATACGTTTTGTTCTTCTCACTCCTCTTCGAGCAGTACTAATTGAATTTGTTTTGTTATTGCAGATGTACTTCACAAGTGTTTATTTATTTTGTCTTGATAAATTTATTAATTTATTTTTCCCCTTAAATTTACAAAATGCTTTGTGTATCTGCTCTGCCATTGGCTCTTTGTATTCATGAAATGTTTTGGTTCTTTCCTTTTGCTGGAAACAAAATAAATAAACAAACAATTTCAATATAAATTCTCGGGTTGGAACCGGTGGAACTGAGTCGACTAAGGTTACTTTCTTTGTAGCTTGGACATTTAACAGACACATTTAAACACAATACAGTACATATGTTTATGGCAACATAACTAAGACCAACCATATTAAATGTAATACCTTTTAAGGACTCTTAAGATAATAAATTCAAGACTTAAGATAAGTGATGTAGCTTTAAATGTCTGGCCTTTAATGAATGACACAGCAATTTTCTGGGATAGCTGGTGCATCATACATAACATACATCCAGATACATTTGTTAAAAAAGGAAAAACGTGAACATCATTTTTAAAATTTCTGTCATACTAAACTGACTAAAAGAGGGGCTGTTGACTTGTTACAGCTGAGACAGTACGGTCTCCATAACAGTAGCAAGCTAAGTGTAAGACAAGCAATTTGTTTTTGAAACTATGCACTAATGAGGAGTGAAATAGCTAAATAAACTAATAAACATTAGGTGTTAATGTATAAGTTCCTAATGTAAGCGACTACAGTTAAAAAATGGATGGTTGGATACTTTAAGCTGAGATAAGTAATAAAAAGGGAAAATGCATAAACAGCTGAAATAGTCGACAGAGTGTAAGTGAATAGAGCTAAAATGGATAACATAGTAAATAAACACAGTTAGCTAATATGCAGTAAATAATATACTTGGTTAAATGTATGAATAAACTGCTGAAATTTAATATTCCAAGTGTAAGATAATATAATAATGAAAATATTTAGTGAGATGAACAACTATGATATTAACCCTTTCATGCATGAATTATGAGAACCTTAGTCAAGATATAGATCCTGAGTGTTTTTATTCCTCTTTAGGCATGAAAAAACAAAACAAAATAATGCAATCAAGGTTTTTTTTTTCTTTTTTTTTGTCCACTCAGCCAGACAATGTGCATTTAATTTTCGAACCAAAGAAACAGGTACTTAAAACCTAACATGAGAAACTGATAAACTATAGTGAAAAACGATGCAACAAAAACATTTTAATGCTGCTAATCAGATGCTTTCTCACATTTGATCATACTTTAATACTACGTATTATTCACTTCATGGATATAATATGCCAAAAAAAAAAAAAAAAGTGTTTAGACTGTTTATTTACCCTAAAACATGTTACTGCAGATCAGGTTTATCAAGAACAGCATAGTTACAGTAATGGTATGAATTGCAGTGGATGGGAAGATGCATAAGTGTCCACTGTGTTGGCTGATATGGAAATAAAACAACAAAATCCATAAATATACAAGAGAGTTAAGTAAGTTAATGGAGTCTATGTTAATAGAGCTAACATAAATGTAAGAGTTGGCTTAAAGTATGAATAAAGAGCTAAAATAAAGCATCTAAATGCAAGCTAGTACTAATAATAGCATATGTATTTAAATGTGAGGTTATCTACTCCAGAAAAAACACTGCATTATAGAATATGTACCTTTAGCTTAAAAAAGACTGTCCAATATTAGCCCAGACGTTGAAACTATTAACAGATATTATTAGTAAAAGATAAACAAATGAGAATTTAACCAGCTTGAAAAATAGCATCTGAGCAGAGTGTGAGTGGAGACTAACAGAAGATGAAATAGATCAGCTTACCACTTGCAATTACCCAGCTGACCTGGGACCCAGGGACCTGGAGGAGGATGCGAAAGGGGATCACCCTGGCATTGGAGTCCAACACTGTGTCGAGGGCTCCCACCAGGAGGCCTGCAGATGCAACAACACCACAAGAGAGGTATAAGCTTAGATCAAAATGATATGAAAATAAAACCAAGAAAACCATCTACTGTGTGATTTATACAGTAGTACCACCTGAATTAGTCACACCCACTGTAACTCTGTAAAAAGCCGCTCACATCAAACCTTTTACCTGTGAAAAGGCACCAGTACAAGCCACATAAACCCAAGAGAAAGAACAAACCTGCAAGTTATAACAAGTTGAGAGCAGGTGGATCTTATCTGTGTTTGTCACTGATACGTCTGTCCGGAGATACATTTAGCAGTCCCTCCAGAAAAATGCAACCAAACATCTGACTACACGACAGAACATGCAGGAGTTTTATGGGATTTTATACGATGAAATTGTGGGAAATTGCAAAAAAAAGGCACAAAGTTGCAAAAATATGCAGTAACTGCAAAAACATGGGTTTTAATGAAAAACATAAGATGCGGTACACTTTTAATTCCCCTGGGCCAAATATAGTATAAGATTGTGTTGAAAGTTACTGCCCTATAGGTGACCTATTTTGCATCTACAGTATGAATTTGGTGCAGATATCTCAATGCATTCTTCAGATAATGTGATTACGTTGTTGACTGGACAGACAGACGGACAGATGATGAAACGACTACATTACCCCTCTGGCCAGAGTTGATGGAGGGATAAAAACTGATTCTTCTCCCACACCCTGTACTAACTAGGCTATTACTAACTGAAAAATGTCTAATTACATCCTATGATGAGCAAACAGAAGAAGTAAGCATACACTACATCCCAGAAAGTGCTGGTTCAGTGTCACCTCTTTATCTTCCAAGCATGGCTCAAACATGGCTTTAACATTCCTGAGTCACAAGTGTTAAAAATAAAATAACTGCTTCCTGCTTCACCAAAGTGAGGTAGTGTGGGACATCAGGTACTGGTTTGCTCTGTCCTTTTGTAGATATTTTTGTCATTTTTCATCATCGTGCAGGATATTTCCTGAGGTTCACAGTTAGTTTACCTTCTGTGGATGTGCGAGCTGATGACGCTGCATGTCACACATTGCATATTACATCACTATATGTGTCACATTACAATACAATATCTTTTAAACTTTATGCGGAAAAAGGCAGGGATTTTGAAATAATGTGAACTCCGCACATCTTGCTTATTTTGTGTGGAAATATGCCATTATTGTGGTGAATATGCACCCATTTTGAAAAAAGCGGATCCTCACAAAATGTGCACTATTCGCTTGATTATGCATTGAATTATGTGATTGCATAATCGTGTTTTTCTGAAGGGACTGATTTATAGTGTACAAAGGCAAATCTGGAAACTGAAACTGAAGTAAGTCTTAGTTGTTCCTCATAGTGGATGATTTACAGTTAACTGAAGACTGTGAGCTTGTAAAACCTGCATTGAATCCAGTGTAGTCTGCCAAAAAGAGAAACTACCGCTGCAAATATTCCATCTGCGTGTGACTGTTTGTTTGCTTTATGATAAAAATACACACAATGAACCCCAAAGTGTCAGGACAAAAATATCAAGTACACACTTTAACCCAGACATATTATCGATGTTCAAACGCACAGTGGTGGAACACTAAACAGGTGGAGAAATGTGATAAAGTCTCCAACAGCAGCCGGCTCCCTGGCCCCCTGCCAAATGTAAACTCCATCTACGAGTCAAAGCTGGAGCTGCAGTCCCAGCAGCCTGGCAACAGAAAGGCAGCCGCCCGCCACCACAAACCTCAGGAGGGGTTTACTCTGGTCAACCTTCCAGAAAAGGGAGTCAATGTGAATGATTGCCTTTCTCAGCTAATGGCCACATTGCTGAGGAGAAGAGGCTGCAGATGACCTTTAAGAGACTGAGAAAAGCAGGAGGGAGCGCCGCTTTGGGCTGCTTCACTCAAACGGCTGCTCTTAAACTCAGAACTATGCAACTCTGTTCCTGGCTACAGATGTCAGGCCTTCAATTTCTATTCCATACTGTATTTCAGAGGCAAATATTGAACTTTTTACTCATATTTCCAAATGTACAGACTTTGAACGAGTTTGATAAAGTCTGTGAAAGGTGATGGGCAGATTTTAAAATAACATCTGCTATATTTAAATATATCCATGACAACTGTTAGACAATTGATGGGTAGCTCGCTTTGAGCTACATGGACCTGATAGTGGCAGAATAATGGACAGAGAACCAATTCTTTCCACAAAACTCCTCTTAGTGAATGAAAATGACACCAGATGAACTCCGGATGTAAGCCGGAAAATGGGCATTTGTAAGACGATCAATATGAACCAAATTTTATCTCAATTGGCCTATTAAAACAAACAAACAAACAAACAAACAAGAACACTGATTTTTTTTTTTTTTTTTTAAACTAAAGCACCCCCATTTGGATGACTTATGATCCTCAATGAGAAGCTACAATTGACAGGATTCTTCCACTAGGGGTCCAAAAATCCAACCAAATCTGTCCTAGTTATCGCCTTCACACCAAAGATATCCAGCAGCAGGGTTCGGGGTAAAACATTATATCCCCAAAACTCAATTTTAGAGATCTAATGACTGTTTTATGCTAAAGCAACACTCTGGAAATCACCTTGGATTTGGTGCAAAATGCATCATCACAAAGCTGAGAACAAGCTGGGTTTTACGAGTTTACTTGAAAAAAAGCTAACATTTAAAGAGAAGAAGTTTTCAAAGAACTGAGATGCTACAAACAGTATGATGACCTTCTAGAATATGATGCGTTACTGCAGATTAAACTACCAACATTTAATTAAGCTAAACGTGTACAGCAGTAAAACACAAATAACGCAGCAGCAATAATAGAAAAAGTTGATAGGGATCACTGACACAACATATTTGGAAGAGTAAATATGTAAGATTTGCATGTCTCTGTCCACCGTGTTTGTTTTGGAGCCTGTTTTGGAAGACTAGCTTTTTAGTCGACCATTTGTAAGCTAATGGTTGCCCCAAGTCCATGATCACAGCCTGTACTGTGATTCTGTTGAACGGACTGAAGATGTTTGTTTTTTTTTTCCTGCAAAAATCTTCAATCCCTATCTTGTGCTCTTCTACAAGGGCAACAGCATCCAAACGTACCTGCAGTTAGCTTAGAAAAATAATCAATAAACTGTGTCAGTTAAAACAACACAGATGTCAACACAAACTACATGTACATATATATTTTGCTGAAAAGACTGTGCTTTTCAGTAAAATGGTTTTCTATGCAGTCATTTTACTTAGAGCTGTGTGTTTTCAGTGGTAATATAGTTCCGACGACAGTTTTTAGCCTACAGTGGCATAGATGTAGCTCTTCCGTGGCCTTTTCACATCCACATCCCATAGACGAAGGCAGTGGAATGGGGTCAAATTGACCCCAAGGAATACAAAAGGGTTAAATTAGGCTTAGGACAGAGGAGGTAAGTGTTGCAGGAGGATAGGGATTTTCCCCCCATTTCTGCCAATTCAATTATAAAACAATGGATGGAACACTTACTACACCACTGTGTTCACAAACATTCCATATGAATGTTAGATTGGACTTCCTTGGCTTTCCAGAAAACAGACAAACACTGGTATGAAGACAGTGCAGATGTGAAGTGCCAAGCCCTTCTCAGTAATCCTGCTGAAAGTATGTTATCACTGGTGTGATAGGGGCTGGAAGTGTTTTCACAGCTTTGAACTACACATCGCATTTCTGATTCTGCTTTCACATCAACAGCTGGAAACACTTTCTAAAGTCAAACCCAAATAGAATATAAAGACAACTGTTCTGCGTTGCCTTTCCTGCGGTTGTGCGGCAGCAAAGTGAAGGTCATTAAATTAGTTAATGTTAAACGACAGGGACTTGACCCTTCACCCTTCTTGCTATGGGAACAGCGGGAGAACAAACACAAACACACAAAGTAAAACCCAGCCAGGAAATTCCCTCTTTTCTATTTTACGAGAAGGAATCTAGCAGGGTTTCTCCACAGGGAAGAGAAAAGCAAAGAGTAGACACCGAAAGAACACTTCTGAGGCTTCATAAAAAAAATAAATAAATAAATAAAAATGGAAGGCACAGTACAGCAACGGCTGTTATTGTCCTGCACGCATACAGCGAACACAGAGAGGAAGCCAGATAGAGGAAACAAAAAAAACTCCCCCCCCAAAAAAAACCACTGTGGGAAGCAGTGAAACAGACAACAGCGGCAATAAGCACATGGTCAGAAAATGAGAATGGATTTAAATAGTCATAGAGTGATTGCTTTAAACATTTTATGCAAAGGAAGTACACAGGCTGTGACAAAAGTTGAAAAATTCAGAGGAAGTAACAGTCAGAGGTCAGCTTACGCCTGGAGTTTAGCCACTTTTATTAAACACAAGTCACATGAGTCCAAGAACAAACAGCCCAGACTGTAGTGACTGTAGATGTTAACAGCAGTCTGGTGGCGTTTATGGCTGCACAGTCCCCTGCTGGGTCACAATAATATGAGAGTAACATCAGTCTTATAGATGTGATTAGCACGGGGGGATACAGCCAATAATGTTACCGTAATAGAATTCAGCCGATACTGATGACAGACAAATACTTCTGTTTATAGTCCGAGTCAAATTTGAAGGAAGTTGATGGTTCTTTGTGGGTTTAAATGCCACAGACATAAAAAAAAACAACCAAGATGTAAAAGATACATCAAGAGAAGAATGACTTAAAATTAAGATAGTGACAAATAAGAGGCCTCTGAGCTCTTCTTAAAAAGATCTAGATGATATTAGTGATGGTTATATGTGGTTAAATGTTCAAAGCTGTTATAATTGAAAAAAAAAAAGTTTCATCATCACCAAAATATGCAGGAATAAAATGTAAAGAGCAAGACACTGATCAACATAATATGACTATTACTGTTAAACTACTACGTACAAAGAAGTGGGGTTTTTTTTCACAGTTTCTGGCTGAAGGAGTGGTGTGAACATTATTGGATGGTCAGGTTGTTCTATTGTAGGGCATACATGTATATACACAGGGGTGTGGATGTGGGTTGGTGTTTGAGCAGCTCGATTGTGGAAAAAATAAAAAATAAAAAAATCAGTATTATGATTATTTTGGTTAATATTGAAATCACGATTATTCAAAATTAATTTCGAGTTTCACAATGCATTTATTCAGCATTACTCTCCCTTTCAAAAAACACTTTGTTATTGATTCTTTATGTAAAACATTCCAATTGAAAATAAATTTTGGCTACAAATATGTATTTTACAGCTGTTTTGCAGTGGAATGGAATGCATTGTGCATGCACGTCTCTCAGAAATTGTGGAAAGAAAAACGGAAAATAAATCATTTCAACTCGATTATATGAGTTTGAGAACAAAATCAAAATCGTGATCAAAATTCAATTAGTTGCACAGCCCTAGTTGGTGTACAGATGCAAATATAAACAGGTGTGTATGTATATGTGTAAGTGACTGTATGTGTGCACAGGTTTGTAGGGCTGTGTTTATAGATAATCATAATCTTATGTTGTATAGTAAATGATTAAGCACTAACAGTCTGAGGACTGGATAAGCATTGGCTTCTTCCTACTTCCTTTCAGGCACAACAACTGTTCTTTTTTCTATTATTAATTTTTTTTTGATTGTATATTTTGTTTCATTATTATTATTATTATTATTATTATTATTATTATTATTTCCCCTGTGTTTTGTATTATGTTTGTGTCTGAAATAAACTAAACTAAACTATTGTCACTGGAAATGTCCAGAGTGGAAGTGTCAGAAATAGAATGATAGAAGAATAATTGTGGCTTAATTAGTGCATAATCACATGAACATAAGGATTATTGTGTTTTTACTACAAAAGAATGAGCTGTTTATATCTAGTTAGAAATTGGCACGTTTTTATGGTCAATCAAAACGCACTTTTTATTTATTTTTTTTCCATTTTACTGCTGAAAGAATCCAGTTTTATGAAACATTGCCATTATCTGCATGAGCATGGGTTATAGTTGACATTCCCTTAACTACAAAGCCCAGAACAGACAAAACAATCACAGGCTTTAACACGGCACTGAAGATGGTGGGGTATTCAGGCAGCTTCAGTCTGCAGCGTCACCACTAGGTGTCACTAAACTTCACACACTAAACCATGAACATTCTGAATCGAATCATTTACGATACTCAAGAAGTGCTTTTCTAGCTCTGCCAGCAACCTCAGCTCACATTGCATTCATCATTTCTTCTTATTGTGTCATTGCCAGCATTTAGCCTTCATTAATTAACTTCAGCAACAGATGTTAGAGTTATTAGCTTGGATCATGTGTTCAGAGGGAAGAGAATGCAATCAAATCAGGGAGGAAGGAAGAGTGGGTTAAAATGTTATTACAAATGTAGCCAGATGATGGATGATGTTTTTAACTGAACACAAGGGTGGACCAGAGGGTGAGCGTTGCCTGTATGGTGTTTTTCATCCTGGTTGCAACATTGGTAATGAAGTTGTGTTTTTTATAGCCTGCATAAAACAAAGTGATAAGAAGGAATGGGGCGGAGCAGCTTATGTAAGACATGATATTTGGAGTGTATCTTCAGAAGACTGTAGTTTCACCACAATAAACCCACTGTGTTGCAACATCCTCCCAGTCTAAGGCCCAATCCCAATTCACACCCTTGCACTTGGAACTACCCCTTGAAATGGAATTGCAAGGGGTAGGGGTTCAAACATTCCCTATGAAATGGGACAACCCTTCGAGACCTGTTACGTCATCGATGCTGCTATAAACAGATGCAAAAACTATGTTGCCGAAAGAATTCCCCATGCCGTCAGCAGCTGTAACTGTCTCTGTTGCATGGGCTTTGGTCATTTTTTTATGGTTACCAACCACAAAAATGTGATCTGTAACACAGCAAACGGTTGATGAAATGATCAAGTTGTTTACAAAGAAAATATGGTGCTTAAGAAATGTATCCGACCACCTGTCATGAAAACAAGAAAACATCAATAACTTCATAGTTTATCAAAAAACTGTTTAAAATTAGCAATTTCATTGTTATTCATACAGAAAATAACCAATTGGAAAAACAAAATAGTCCTTGTTGACAAATAATAACCATAAATGTCCATATTTAGTGTGTCCACCTTTGGTGCAGATAACAGTTTGCATTCTTGCTGCTGTTGTTTTTATGTAGTTTTGCAAAGTCTCTTTTGTTATTGAGTTCAACTTTATAAAAAATAGTCATTTATTGTTGCATTTCCCTTTGGATTTTTGGAAAACAAACTGGAAAATGTATGGATAGCAACAATAATTATATTTTAGCATTAAAGTTATGGTTTTGATAAAAAGATCTTGCATATATACTGGTGGATTAACCATTATAGAAACATAAAACATATTTAGTTAAACAGAAATACTGTTCAATTATGGCAGCAGTGGAAAACACCTTATACTGGTGATGGTCTAATACATTTGTTAAACACTGTATGTAGCTACATTTGTGTGTGTGTGTGTGTGTGTGGGGGGGGGGGTGTTTTTCGTCACACTGCTGCACGTTTTATGCTGTGTTTACATCCATCTCGCAGGTGATTCAAACAGAATTATGGGAAATGTCTTATACACCTCCATTAATAGTGCAGTTTTGAGGGTCAAACAGCCCTCCCCATTAGGCCTTCCCCTCTGACTCATCGAGAATCAGGACACCCCTACCCCTTCACGTGAATGTGCAAAATGGAGGGGGAGGGGTAAGGGGTGAAATAGGATTGGGCCTAAGACTACGTTCAGACAGCAGGTTTTAATGCACAATTTGGATTTTTTGGTGAAATATGATTTTTTTTTTGAGTGCTCGTTTATGTTACACATCAAATGCGACTTCTATCAACAGAATGTGACTCTGAAGTGAACCACATGCGCAAAAGAGGTCCTGATGTAATACATGTCTATGCTAGCACGCACTGTGTTTACAGAAGCAAATATATTTTTCCTGCCGCGCCTCCTCCTGGGTTGCAGAATTGTGATATTTGTTGCATTTCAATGATATAAAGGTCAGATAAATGCGATCTGGCCGTTCAGACTGAAGTCACATTGCAAAATATCAGATACGCATTGGATTTAGGACCACATATGAAAGTGGCCTGGGTCAGATTTGGAAAAAAAAAAAAAAAAAATCAGATTTGTGCTGTTCAAACTGTCATTAACAGGATAAAGCTCACAAATGAGGGGAAAAATATCAAATGTGGGTCACATGTTCCTGCAGTCTGAACGTAGCCTAAGTGCTGTCACATTCTCTTTTAAGCACAGTTGTCCATGATGGCGTCTTCTCCACATCCTTCCTCAACCCCGTAACTCAGAGGTCAAGGGAAAATGGTTAGGAAAAGGAAAACTTTAGGACAAATTTTAGACGATTCCACTATGACCTAATTCTTCTCATGTGAATGTCTGAAAAGATTACACGAAAAATCTAGTAAGTTATGAGCTGTGTTCTTAGGCCTACTGTGTTTTTATTGGTACAGATACAATTTTAACTAAAGTTTTAACACAGCTTTAATACCACTTAAATATTCAGTGCGTAACATTCAATGACTGCAGTGAAGTTACAGATTACAATCAATTTAACCCCCAACTCCTTCAGCTATGGTGACCACAACAAACACGGAATTGGGTTTGTTTGTAACTTCTGGGTTTCTTAGTTGATCAGATATAATTCCATTCAACATTTGGATTTAAGAAATGACTGTAATGCCTCTTTACGCTGGATTCTACAGACTTTAACTGAACAAAAAGAGAAAAGGAAGTCTGTTCAGTGTAACATGGTGAACTCTATTAACAGCGACCCATTTCCTCTATATATTATATATATTGTTAGAATGTAATTAACAGGTTTTGTTTTTTTTTTTTTTTGCATATTATCTCCATGAAGTGACTAATGACTAATATTAAAGCTAAAGTGTTGGAAAACATATTTTTACTACAGAGTTTCACGCAATATACTGTGTCAGTAAATAGGGTGGACATTTTTGCAACTCCTTGAAAAATAGGTTCATAAGTAACAAAAGCATCACCGACATTGTGTTTCTTTCATGTCTAAAGAGGAATAAAAACACTTAAGAAAAAAATCATGGTGAAACTCCTCATAATTCATGCATGAAAGGGTTAAAATGTCTTAATAGAAGTAGATGTAATTTGACCCATATTCTGCCTGTTACTGAATGTTTTGTGCATTTATAGATTCAGTGTGACATAAAAGTTGTAATGCACTTGTGTAGAGGATCAGGAGAGGCATAATACGGTTATAATTTCACTGCAATTACACAGGTGCATATTCACATAGCTGTAAACATTTTCAGAATATAACTGGACTTTTTTTTTTTTTTTTTTTTACTGTTATGGTTTTTTTATACTGGTCTGACCTCATATTGGACTGTATGAGAACCCTGACCTAAAGTGAGTTTGACACCCCTGCTCTGAGACATAACCTGGACCTGAAGTTTACCTGCCATACATAAACTGATCTGGGAACTCAAACTGGAATTGTATGACTAAATCCCAGGTTTCCACACACATTCTTATCCCAGTGCCTTTGTGTGATTTCTTCTAAACTCTTTGTGACACTTCCTGTGCTCTTCCTGATGTTGTTTCCCTGTTGGTTGTCTGTGGCCTCTCCTATGGGCTCAACCAGCTGTGCACACGCGCCCCTCTGCTGCCCATGTTTACTGTTCTTGTTGTTGTTGTGGTTGTTGTTGTTGTTGTTGTTTACTACCTGTGATCCTGCCCGTCGACCCCCCGTGGCCTCTCCTTCTCTGCAGGAGGAAGAAGTCGTTGCTCCTCTCTGTCACCCAGAGCTTCAGTGCGTTTTTCAGCAGAACTTCCTCCGGGTTCAGCCACATTTCTTCCAGCAGGGAGGGACCCGGAGGGAGCCGTCCGCCGTCTGGCCCTCCGCCGTGGACTCACTAAAGTGTGCTGTGCCGGTCCTCCGGTTCAAGGAGCGGCCAGATCCGCTCTACGTCGAAGGGTTCGGGGACTTGTCCATGATCTCCTGCGCTCCCAGCAGATGCGGGCTCACACTTCCTTCACGTTCTTCTCCCTCACTCACGCCCGATTTGCAGCAGCTGTACACACTAAACACAGATCAGTCATGTAGGAAGATGTCTCACTCCACAGTCCGTTTAAAAGCCTGGCCCTGGTTGGTCACTGCAGATCACAGAACTGTCAAAAAGATATTTGATGTGGTTCTTAAGTGGTCCTTTGCTGTTATGCCACGTATCCATTAAATGTATCCATAATGCTCAATTTCTCTCTTTTCGTTCCTTTTTCAGTAAATAATCAAACACAAATAATACAAACGGAGGCTTATTAACACATAATAATTAGGAAAAGTAGCTGGAAAAGAGTTTGATCACATGTTGTTGTTTATGTTTAGATAACAAGGATGATGAGGAAAAAATATTTGTTGAATCAAAAATGAAAAAAATGCAGGGGAGAACACATCTTTGAATATTTGGCTCAGATTTGGATTAAATGTTTACTCATCAGTTGCTGTAACAGTGACTTGATTTTATATACATATATTATCAAGTTAATTTTTTTCCTCAGTGTGTGTCACTTAAAACATTGTACAACAATGTAAAAACTAATCTAAATAGACCTTCCTACGCATGAGCATATTTACCTTTATTCCCTGTTTTATACAATTTATACACACACCATATATTTCATGTTTATTTCTGTCTTCAGCATTAATCTATTGCGTTTAAAATCTTTATTAATTAGGCCGTTTAATGAGACATGCTTATACTTAATCTGGTATCATCTATGTTGTACTAAATTGATCAATATCGATTATAATTTTCTGAGTGTGTGTTTAAAAAAAAGAAAAAAGGCTTTTTATCACTGAACAACCTTCAATAAAAATATTCACAAAGCCCACGGCCTGCCGCATAGTAAAGCAGAATAGAATGAACATTGCTGGGTTTTTTTTTTTTTTTTGTAAAACACCAACAGAGTGAGTGGTCTTCATTTTCTTTCCTTGTCTTCCGCGTTTCACTAACTTTCCCTTCCGCCAGTTCCGGCTCACAGTGACTGGCCCGTCTGTGATTGGCTGTCCACGGCGCGGCGTCTTCAGGTGTTCACTATGGTCACGAGCACACAAAGAGTCTTTGTGATAATCCAGTGCATTTATGGTATTAAAACAAAAAGACAGGAGACAGGGAACCTGTGTATTAATATACTAACAGGAGAAACAGTAGTAAGCGATTCATACACTCTGAACGGAAGCTTTAGGCTATAATTTATATGATTTAAATGATATATTTGTTTGTAATTATGTATAATTTTGTGATTTAGAACTGTTAGTGAGGCAGGTCAGATGTAGTGAGATGTAGGACTATTAAAAACTGACAGAAACTTAATATTCATTATTACATTTTTATGAATGTAAAATTATGTGCCAATGTTTCTGTCTATATTTACAGATTCTTCTTTCTGTTAAATAATGGGTGCTACCCACTGTTAAGGTATGTTACACTATCATTTATACTTACCTTTGAGGGTAAACCAAAGTTATTATCATTTAACTAAGATCTTTTTAAATCATCATCATTGTTTTCTTCTTCTTCTTCTTCTTCTTCTTCTTCTTCTTCTTCTTCTTCTTATTA
>JAQQZY010000015.1:8328398-8339437 GCA_030068375.1 Ostorhinchus rueppellii
TAAGATAAGATAAGATAAGATAAGATAAGATAAGATAAGATAAGATAAGATAAGATAAGATAAGATAAGACAAGACACAAGGGACATTCCAGCTTAAAGCAGCAAAGCATAGAAGCACATAAGAGCAGAAGAAGAGCAAAATCAAAGAATAAAACAAACTGAAATACTATTTACAGTTGTGCGTACAGTATGTTGATCATACTACCGGCTGAACAGGGATATGAGCTTATGCACAGTTTATTCCACAGGAAGATGTTTTTAGTGTTTTCTATCTGCTTAGCCTACCTCATTTTGATCTCTCAACAAAATGTCACTCAAATCATTATCATTTCGGACGCCTCGAACCTGCAAACAAACAAACAAACAAACAAACAAACAAACAAACAAACAAACAAACAAACATGTTTTACTCTGAAGTTATGAATAGTACATTATTCTTATGTCCTATTTCTGTTTTTTCTTCCAGCATTCTTATGGGCCATCCACATCAAGAATGATAGCATAATGTTTTTCATGTTACTGTTGTGCCTCAGCTGGATTATGGAGTCCACCCCAGAACTGTAATGATAACGACACAGAGTGAAATGAATGAATAACTCTGAGTGTAATTTGATGGATTCTGACAGCCGGTCCAAATACATCCAAAGGAAGGCCTCGGTCACCGTCACCATCAGTACTGTTTTATCTTTTATTTAGCCAGTCTTACTTTAATGCTCTTCTTCTCACTCAGACTGTCCTAATGAAAGCAGCTGAGGCCAGACATTCAAATGCAGAGACAGAACATTATTAGTAATGAGTTTACAATCAGTGAGAGCAGAGTGGAGGGTTTCTGACTGTTCGGTCAATTATCTTGGCCTTTGTGAACAAATTCTGCAGATGTTTTCAAATAAATGTCCACATTTTCAGTTGAAATCTTTAGTATGGGTCTTAGGTCTGATGCCAGCAGGGGTTTTTCAGTGAGGAGCTGGTGTGGCTTCTCTCTTCATGGGTTATAACTGGTCGATCTAAATTATCTGTAGGTGTGATTGTGCGTGTGAATGCTTGGATGGACTGGTGATGCATCCATGTTGTACCCCGCTGTCACCGAGGGGTAGCTGGGATAGACTAGAGCGCAGATGTCAAACATGAGGCCCTGGGGCTAAATCTGGCTCGCCAAAGGGTCCAGCTCGGCCCTTGGGATGAATTTGTGGAATGCAAAAATTACATTAAGATGTTAACAATTACTTTAGTTCAGATTCTACAGTCAAAGCAATTCAATCACAAAGTGGCTCAGACCAGTAAAATACTATCATAACAACATATAAATAATGACAACTCCAAGTTTTTCTCTTTGTAAATGTAAATTTGTTCATGTATCTGCACTAAAACAAAGTACAATTTTGCAATGTGAATAACCTGAAAAAATATGAACAACCTGAAATATCTTAAGAGAAGTAAGTACAGTTTTACCAATACTGAAACCATGTAAATGTTTTAAATGTATCATTTTTATTCAGTTGTTTTATTTAGTATTGGTTTTATTGTTCTTATTTTTAATTTGTTGTTGTTTTTAACTGTTCTATTCTTGTCTTTTATTCTGTTAGTTATTTATGTTCCTGTACAGCACTTTGTTCCACTGTGGTTGTTTTAAAGTGCTTTACAAATAAAGTTGGATTGAATTAGAATATTCTGCCTGTTATTAAATGTTTTGTGTATTTGTAGATCCACTGTGATCTGTATGTTATAATGAACATGTGTAAATGATAAACTAAGACAGAATATTGTTAAAATGACACTTATTTTTTTCAGTTTATTCATGTTATTCACATTGTTTGAGAGGATTGTTTGTAAGTGTAAACCTTTTCATAATGTAATTAAAAAAATTTTTCCCTCAAAAACATTGAGAAAATTTGGAGTTGACATTATTTATGTATTATTATGTTATTATTTTACTAGTTTGGCTCACGTCAGATCAAATTTAACTGAATGTGGCCCCTGAACTAAAATGAGTTTGACACCCCTGGACGTGTTCATGACCCTCCAATAGGCGGTAAATGTGTTATGTTATAAATTTATACTACGTTTACACATATCTGGGTATTTTAGAAAACAGACCTGTCCCCCTTTCCATTAAAAAAACAAAACAAAACAAAAAACTCTTGCAGATGTGACCATTTTCAGAAAAATCTGTGTTTACATGGCTCATTTAGAGCATGCCTGAAAAAAAAAAAAACAAAAAAAAAAAAAACGTTTCTACCACTATAAATCTATGGGGATGTAATGTTCTCAGTACGGGTCCAAACAAATGTGACACGTATAAACTAATACAATGCCAATGGTGACTTGTTTTTTTTTACCATAACAAACTCCTCTGATGTGCTGGAGCAGATGAAAAAGGGTTTGAACTCTGTTGGGTTGGAACCTTGCAGCCTGTTTTGCAGCTGTGTTTTGTCTTTAGTTATTGTCGACCGCTCTACATGGAGGTAAAGTATTACTTCATTTACCTTCCACTGAAATGGACAGAACAGATAAAGGACTGATAAACCAAAATATTTATCATGAAAGTCTTATTTTATATCAAGTAAATACATAAAGATCCCGTTATGCGGATGTAGTAGGTGCTAATTAGCTAACATGCTAACACTGGGTAGCACCAAACTTCCTTATTTCCTCATTTTATACGTGCAACTTCACATCAGTTCCGTCCTCTTCCTCTGTATTACATCACCACATCTGAAGTGGTAGAATATTTCCTTTACAAACTGTGACAACTGTTTGAGATCTCTGTTTCTCTCTGTTTACACACAACGGTGAAAACAAAGAGTTAATACCGGAATCTCCACTTCAGGTTTTAGAAACCATCATTTTCAGTGCATGTGCCTGTCGTTGTCCTGTAAACGATAGGCATAGGCACACAGAAAAACGTCCTGTTTGTCAGATACCCAGCTACATGTAAACATAGCCTTCCTATTGTGTTTATCACCATAATTTGTTGACTCATCACTCTTTGGTGCGGATGCTCATAGTATTATTATTACAATTTCTCTTCTTGGCTTTCAGGAAACTCTAAGGACTGAGGCTTTTTCTCTGAAATATTAAACTACACACTTGATAGTTATGAAATTTTTTGTGGTAAGCCAAATATGTCACTTTAGTATTAATATTTTTGGTAACACTTTACTTGACGGGTACGTTCATAACGCATTCATAACAGCTGTCATGAACTGCACTTGAAGCATTCTTGACTGTTTTATGAAACATGACTCAACATTCATACCAACCCTTTCATGAACGTGGAAGACAAAATGATGAAAACTTGTCAAAATAAAAGTCTAACTATTGCAAAGCAGCATTGCTGTCTTTTTTGTTTTGTTTTAAACCTGTTTCCTGATTATGTTACATCTTTGTCAATGGGGAAGTCCAGTGTCCAAAGGGAATTTTAACGTTTTAGTTTTAGTTTTGTTTGTTTGTTTTTTTTTGTTTATTTTATGATAGTAACCTTTGAAGGATGCATAATTTGTAACCTGGAACAGTTAGACATTTCCTAGTAGCAAAAGATGAGAAATTAGCAAAGGTTACATTGTAAAACAAATGCATTTTTAAGAAACAAAAAATAATTTGCTTGACCATGTTCTGTCTTTCTGGCACTGGAACATTGAGTCAGATGTGACGTGGGTTGGAATAAAAACGTCAATGCTGCTTTGTGATTGTTGGACTTTTATTTTGACAAGTTTTCATCGTTTTGTTTTCCACATTAATGAAAGGGTTGGTATGAATGTTGAGTCGTGTCTCATGAAACAGTCATGAATGCCCCATGTGCAATTCATGACAGCTGTTATGAATGTGTTATGAATGAAACCGTCACGTAAAGTGTTACCAGATTTTTCTATATTAGCAAAAAGAACTTGTTCTATGTCATGATTCATTGAGTTTTCACTTCTATTTTCTCAGAGCATTGTCATTGTTTGTACTCATATCGCTTTAAGAAGGGTGAATGATCATTCTCATTTTGCTTAAACACACATGTTATCAGACAGACTGTATATCAAAGCAGTTCTTAGAAATTTTATTTAATTAGCTACTGAGTTACAATTTATCAGGTGTCACTGACTGAAAACCTCAAAACATGAAGATACTACAGTGCAAAGATAGAGGATGTATCTGGTTGGAATCATGATTCTTGTTTTCCTCAACTCACAGCCTGAGATCATTTCCCATTAACCCTTAAAGACTCAAACAGCCACCGACAACCAAAACCACATGTAAACTATTTAATACCTATTGATAAACTAATCCTATCAATACATGTAAATAATTGGTGTGAAATATGACCCATTTGGATGTTCTTAGTTACCATGGAAACACCATCATCTTCTACAACACTGATCCACCAGTAAAACCCATGGAGTTGGTTCAATGACAGTGGATGGACACACTTGTTTTGTGTTCAGTTAATTATATATTTGACTGAAAAAGTCACTTTTTCTTCAGTTTTCTCTGTTTTCATGTAATATCCTTTGAATTAACTATGAGTTAAGGACATCTAAACTGAATATAGTAAATTAAATATAGGAAAATACATAATTTACAGTGAAAAATGCAAAATATAGCTGATAATATTATAATGAATGGTGATAAATCATTTAAGAAAAGGTTGAATAGAGAGAAAAAATCATTCATGAAGCCCATGGAGTTGGATCAGTGACAGTGGATGAAGACCCTTGTTTTATATTTAGTTAATGATGTATTTTGCTGAAAAAGTCACCTTTTGTTAAATTTCCTCTGTTTTTGATATCATAACCATCAACTTTAATCTGCGCTTTTATGAACATCTACATAATCAGTAAATTACAGACAGGAAAATACATGATGTTCACTGAAAAAAGCAAAATACAGAGGATTATGCCACAATAAATGACAATAAATCTCTTAAGAAAAGCTAAATACAGAGAAAGACATTGTTTGGGAGCTGCCACAGACGTAGCACTGGGTCTTTATGGGTTAATGAGCTCAAACACATGCAATCATGCTGTGGAAAGCAAATTATCTGAATGTGCACGGAGCTGCAACTACTGTGACACTGTGTGTATACTGGTGAAAGAGTCAGTGAAAAAATGAAATAAATCAGTCACTACCTTTCTTAATTCTATCCCGTCATCCCACTGATCGAAAGGACTGGCATCTGCATAAAGAACACACAGAGTTAGTTATTTTACAGAACTAATACTGATAAAATACTAGTTAATATTAACCTTTTGTTAGAATAATAATGAGAATACAGTGTGGTATGACTTCTATGGGCACAGACAATCAGCTCTTTCTGTTCCTCAGTTAAGGGAATACAAGAAATCCTCACCCACAGAGACGTGGGTTTCATTATTTCATTATATTCTTGCTGTGGCTGACCTCAAACAGCTGACGTTACTGATATGGAGATGCTGCTGATGCGGACATTGGATGTGTACATCCTGACGTAAATGCTGTCATTGCTTCTGTGGGTTTGGCTGAAGGTGGAGCAGATCTCAAACTTTCCACTGGTAAATGAAGTGGCGCTTCAACCAGGGCTGACTTTGAGCTACTCTCCTCATGCCACTTCACAGATAGAAACACATATCTTTGCTGACACATTTGTATGAAATGAGTCAGGAATAAATAATAAACTCATGAAGTCCTCTTTTAAGTGGTAAAACTAGATCTTTGACTGGTATCCTCCTCTACAAGGACCTCTATATATATCAAAAAAAGCTCTGAATATCTATCTGTATATCTTAAAACCATTAAATGAAATACTGTATAGACACATTTTACTCTGATGTCATATTATCTGTTGATTTTTAACTATAAATATTTTAGTGCACATGAATATCAACTGAGTACGCATCACACAAGCCATTGACAACTGAAAATAATCTACATTTTTAAGATAAAAGAAGGAAAAACACACATATGTGATGTGTAAATCAGGTTGTACACCCACAGCACAAACGGAATAAAACCATTCGATTCGATACGACTGTAACTCTGCAATGTCAATTAACAGAAGCTTTTGTTCTTTAAAATGTAACTTAAGTCTTCACAATCAAGAACAATAAAGTAAAATAGACATTTCTTCTAATGTTAAATGTTAGAGAAATGTTTCAAAACCATGTTCGGTCATGTAGAGGATTTCTTTTAATCGTGTGAGCTGAAGATCAGAAAATGAATTTGTTGGAAAGACAATCACTTGTGCATTTGAGTCTTTTTTTCCAAGCGTTGTTGCTAGTCTTATCAATAATAAATGATATGAATAGCTCATAATAAATTAATTTAATGCATGGAATCACTTATTTTACAACTTCCTACTCATCAAAGCATCATTAAGCTTTGTTGATGTAGTTCTCAAATATTGTTGTAAAAAAATCCCACCGTTTAACTTATTCATTTAATCAGTTTAATTCACTTAATATAGACTCTAATTCCACCAGTTTCAGGTGATTGGACAAATTAAATGATAGGATACGCTACAAAACATTAATAAATCCTTCATCAGAAACAGTTCTGCAGTTTAAGAACCTCTTCTGAAGGAACTGGTGAACAAAACTGATATGTTCTAAGTTATGTTGGATATTTTTCATGCATGTGATTTTAGATAGAAGTCTTAAACAGTACATTTCATGCATAGTGGTCACTACAGTGGACAGCTGTTCTCTTATATATTCATGGGTTGTAGTTGTTTTAGGTCCATATGAGCCAACACAGTGCACCATCTCACACACTGATATTCAGATCATTACTGTCACTTTGCTGTTCTTCATAAACCTGGTCGGCAGTAACATGAGTTAGTGTAAAGCATATTAGAGTGTAATTACAAGTTTTTTAAACAAAGTTGTTTCTTTCTTTTTCTTTTTTTGGCATATTATCTCCATAAAGTGAGTAATAACCAGTATTAAAATATGCTAAAATATGAGAAAGCATCAGATTAGCCGCACTAAACACGTTTATATTTAATAGTTTTCACACAGTATAATACTTTTTGATAATGACTTTTAAAAATATGTTTCTTTGCTTCAAAAATGAAATGCATGGTGTCCAGTTGAATGGACATTTTTGTAACTTCATGAAAAACAGGGTCATAAAAAAGTTTCAATTGCATTGTTGTTGTTTTTCAACCTAAAGAGGAACAAAATCCCTCAAGAAAAATATATTGACTAAGGTTTTCATAATTCATGCATGAAGGGGTTAAACTGAACCTCATCAGGTGTGATGAAGACTGATCAGATCTAGATTTACAGGCTTTAACCTGATAAAGTGGGTGTCATTTGCATCATTTGTATATTACTAACCCCAAAGAAAAGGTAGATTAATTGATAAACTTGTAAACTATTTTGACCACATTGTTTTTCTTGCATGGTGATTAAATACTAAAATCAGAATATTGTTCATATGCAGTGATAATATTCTACTTTCAGAAGAATTAAACCTTCAGTTAGTGTTCATTATTAGTTGTTTCACGAGTTTCTTCACCTACCTGTTACACTCCAACATCCAAAGTAGCAGAACAAACAGAAAAGACAAAGTTGTCCCACAGATGGCAGAGTCATGTCTGTCTTTCTTCCCACTTTTTGGAAAATCTCAGTCTTGGTGGTGCGCTTGGTTCGGCTCAGCTCGGCTCGGCTCGTGGATGTCGGTCACCAACAGATGTGTGCTCTGACACTAGTCCCTCCCGCAGCCGCTAAAAAAAGCGCACACCTCCGCGGGTTGACGGGCTTTTCCACTTACGCAGAGGTGACCAATCATCCCGTGTGCGTCCTCTACGCAGCCTTTTGCGCACATCCAGCTCACCTCCACCCTCACATCCTCCCCCCTGCTACCGAGTTACGGATGATTAAATCAAAGTGCAGCCTCTTTATGTTGAAAAGACAAAGAGAAACTGAATTAAGTTAACCCTTTATTGTTCACTCATATGATATTCAGACTTATAAACCACAGCGGGTTATTGGAGGACAGAACAAGACTTTATTCATTTTGTGAAAATTTTCCAAATTTTTTTGTTGTCATCTAGAAAATCAAGGTCAGTGAAGTTACCATATTTGGTCCCTTGCCTGTAAGTGGCAAAAAAAAAAAAAAAAAAACCCCACAAAAAAACACAAAAAAAACAAAAGTATGTATAAGAAATACATGTAGGTGGAAGGAACATGTATTTCTGAACATTAGACCAACATCAGTGCCGATCCAGACCCCTGTCCACATCCACATGGTCCCTTTGAACATCATTACATTAGTACCATTACCTCATGGTACCTAACAAAGCAGGTCCACTGTTCCTGCACAGGTGGACCTTACAGACCCTGGAGACCACATTGGACCTGAGATGGTTGCCGCACTGGAACTGTTGCTGTTACTGTGTTGTAATGTATGTAGAAATGAATAGTCAATTGCCCATATAGACAAACAATCACGGTCACATTCAAACCTATGGGTAATTTAGATTAACTGATTAACCTACCAGTGCATGTCTTTTGATGGTGGGAGGAAGCTGGAGTACCCGGAGAAAACCCACACAGACACAGGGAGAACATGCAAACTCCACACAGAAAGGTCCCACCATCAACTGGTGTTGGAATTGAACCCAGGACCTTCTTGTGGTGAAGCACGAGCGCTATCCACTGCAAAACTGTGTCCACTTATCTCAATATGAAGTTCACAGCAGAAGTGTTTCTGGATATTATTATGGTTATAATGTGTATGGTTTATGGCTTTACTTACACCCCACAGTAAGATATATATATATATATATTTTTTATTTTATTTATTTATTTTTTTTTAAGAAAACCAGAAGGAGCTTCACTGGGTCAAAACACACAAAATTTTTTATGTATTTAAAGGTATCAGTTGGACATCAAGGACAGAAACACAGTCCATGAAACACAAAATAGCAAAAAAGACACAAAAGGTCACAAAGAATTAATAGTCAGTGTACAGAAAATAAGTGAATAAAAATAAAAGCAAAAATATTTTATTACCAAGAGGAATGCTACGCTCAGCGTGTTGCAAGTGCAGTTTTTATCAGGACATGATGCAAAAGAAATGTTCAGTTTTAAAACCTTAACCCATAAACACCCAAACCTCCACTGGTGACCAAAACCATCTACTGATCTAAAATGTTTAGTAACTGTTTATCCACTAATCCTATCAGTACATGTAAATTATTGGTGTAAAATACAGTTTGTCAGCTTTTCATGGTCATCAGACCGCACCCATCTGGACGTTCGGAGGCTTTGTAGTTACCATGGAAACACCATCATCTTCCACAACATTGATTGACTTGTAAAACCCGTGGAGCTGGATCAATGTCAGTGGATGGACACACTGGGTTTCTGTTCTGTTGATAATACATTTGACTGAAAAAGTCCCATTTTCTTCAGTTTTCTCTGTTTTCATCATTTCCTTTGAATTAACTATGAGTTGTCAAGAATATCTCAACTGAAAACAGGAAATTAAATATAGGAAAATGCATGATTTACAATGAAAAATGCAAAATGTAGCTGATAATATTATAATAAATGATGATAAATCACTTAAAAAAGGTTAAATAGAGAGGAAAAATTAATTTGGGAACTGACACAGAAATAGCACCGGGTTTCTCTGGGTGAATGCATCATGTGACAATAGTTGCTCATGAGCATGGTTGACCAGGTGGCAAAATTTTCTTTCTTGTTTATTGTACTTAGAGCTCTGATTCCAAACTGTGCCATTTCTGAGTGGCTTTTAATCCACACTTGACACTTGAACACAGAGCAGTGAAATAAAGCATGTTCAAACTTACATGGTTATTATCTCTGTAGGTTCATTGTTACTTTAGATAAAATGATTGATATTATTATCAATACACTGATTATACCTGCTATTAAGTCAGGGTTTTAATATCGGAAACACAAAGGGAAAAAAACCCAACAAAGTCAGAATGAAATAGTGCACAAATTCTGGTGTGGATCCGAAACGTTATAGTCCTGCTTTAATCACTCCAACCATGTCCTGCTAAGGCTTCTGCTCCTGAACTGCACAACCTGGTCCATGTCATCAACGTCGGACATCTGCTCTGGAAAAAATCTGAATCTTACCAATTGTATTTTTCTCATTTCTAGTCAAAATATCTCATCACACTTAAAATAAGACATAATCACCTCAAGAGTAACTTCTAAGTAAGATTTAAGAATTTGTTTTCAGACAAGGGATGGCTCAGTTGGTAGAGGTTGTCTAATGTCTGAAGGGTTGGCAGTTCAAATCCTGGCTCCAACTGTCCACATGTTGAAGTGTTCTTGAGCAAGACACTGAACCCTAAATATCCCCCTGTAGGTCTGGCAGCAGCTGTCTACTGGTGTGTGAATGTGAGGCTTTGTAAAGCACTTTGGGCACCATGAAGGTGTAGAAACTGTGCTATACTATAAGTGACATCCATTTAGCTTTTTTTTTTTTGTTGCTTTTTTGCTTAATTAATTGAAGCAAAAAAAAAAAAAAAAGAAATCTGCCAGTGAAACAACTGAAAATCACCTTTGCAAGATTTCTTGAAATAAGATTTTCAAGATCTATTGTCTGAAAAATAAATTCTCATATCTCACTGAAAAGTTACTCTTTCGGTGATTATGTCTTATTTTAAGTGCAATAAGATATTTTGATTAGAAATGAGAAAAATACACTTGGTAAGATTTAGATTTTTTGCAGTATAAGCACAGACAATGACTTCTGTAGAGTACCCTGCATGTCAAAAATATATGCTACGTGAGATACTCCAATCCAACTTGATTTATAAAGTGCTTTAACACAACCACAGTGCTGTACAGAACACAAGAAACACATTACAAAATAAAAGCATGAAAACATTAAAATCAAATCAAATCAAATCAAATAAATAAAACAAGTTAAAATATAAGACAGAACAAAATATCAACATGGCACGAGTTAAAAGGGCAAGGAGAAAAGGTGGATTTTAAGAAGAGATTTAAAACCAGGCACAGAGGAGGTCTGTCTGATCTGCAGAGGCAGGTTGTTCCACAGTCTGGGACCAGCAGCAGCTAAAGCCT
>JAQQZY010000015.1:8435965-8451372 GCA_030068375.1 Ostorhinchus rueppellii
GCCATCTAGTGGAGGAAAGTACTAACACTACCTTAAAAAAAGTACTAACACTACCTTAAAAAAAGTACAAACACTACCTTAAAAAAATACAAACACTATCTTAAAAAAAGTAAAAACACTATCTTGGCGGAGGCCTGCGCTCTCCAAGTGCTTTTCTAGTTATTCTAGTTTTATTTCTATATAATTTAATTTGTGTAGTTTTTTATTGTGCCACAAAGTTTTTAATTTAAACCAGTGATCTCACTGTTAAAGCATGAGGATATGGCACCATGTTATAGAATGTTTGTAATGAAAACAGAAGCCAAATGAAATTTTAATCAATATTTCAGATGTGTACGTTTGAATTATGCTACCAGTGATTGTAGGGTTTGTACCAGGTAGTGGTTGTACTTTAAAAAAAAAAAAATTAAGGTGGTGTTTTTACTTTCTTCCACTAGATGGCACTGAATGACCTCATATGCAGTTCAGTGCCTCCATGCCCTATCTCACAATCATAAAGAATTGTTTACAAAATTCCTGGATCCAGACGGTGATCTGGATCGCGGCCAAAATGTAATCATTTCTTCCTTGACCCAGAGCGAACACACCCTGAAAATTTCATCGTTCATTCGTTTATAACTTTTTGAGTTATGTTGCTAACAAACAAACCAAACAACCCACAAACCCTGACAAAAACATAACCTCCTTGGCAGAAGTAGAAATAAATAAATATAATGAGCCAGTGCTCTTCAAGATCCGGCTACTTTCAAAGAGCCACGAATCCCATGTCTATTAATTACAGGTCATTTTTGTAGTTGTTTTGGAATAGTTTCAGTTACACCGTTTTGTTTAAGACCTTTAAGAACACTTGGGTAGTGTTTGATATAGCACATGATATAGCAGTCAATGAAAAAATATTGTTGTGGATCTATTGTTTAATTCATTACCATATACATCAATCATAACATTCAGTAGAAGGGGTCATAACAGTAATTATTTCATTACATTGGAACCTTTCAGTAAGTTGGATTTATTATGTAATAAGTAAACATTCAGTTGTTGAAGCTGATGTGTTGGAATCAGTAAAATAATCAACATAAGGAGCTGAATGACTTTGACCAGGTCCATACGGTGATGACTGGGTCAGAACATCTCCACAACTACAGGTCTTTCTTGAGTGTTTCTAGGCTGCAGTGGTTAGTACCGACCAAAAATAGACGAAGGAAGGACATGCTAATCTCGGATCAGTTGATCATCTGTGGGAGGTGTTGGACATATAAATCTGATCCGTGGACATCCACTACTCTACTTCCAGAACTTCAAGGATCTGCTCATAACGTCTCGGTCCAGATACCACAGCACACCTTCACAGGTCTGGTGGATTCTAGACCTCGGATCAGAAAATTTTAAACAGGAAGTTTATTTGGGCGGCTGTGGCTCAGGAGGTAAAGCAGGTTGTCCAATAACCAGAGGGTTGACAGTTGAAATCCTGCTCCACCATGAACTAGATATGTGATGTAGTGTCTTTGGGCAAAGTGCTTCACCCACTTCACCCCCAGTGTCACTCACACTGGTGTGTGGATGTGTGGTGGTCAGTGCAGATTGACAGCCACATTTCTGTCCGTCTTCCCCAGGGCAGCTGTGGCTACAGATGTAGTTACCACTGTGTGTGTGTGTGTGTGTGTGTGTGTGTGATGGTGGAGTGAATGAATAATGGATTCTTTTTAAAGTGCTTTGAGTGCCTAGAAAAGTGTTATATAAATCCAATCCATTATGATTAATAATTTCCCGTAGAGGCTCCATTGGTTGAGATCCGGTATACCCTTTTTGTTGGTACGAACCACTTTATATTGGCAATAAGCATCAATATCTGGAGAAGCTCTGACCCAGTGATTGGTCCAAAGTTGCTCAGATACCTACTCTTTCCAGTTTTGCGTTTTCTAACCCATCATCATCATCCCACTTCGGGTGTCAGTGGTCAGAATGCTATGGCTGAGTGGTGTATGTGTCACGTCTGCAGACAGATGTTAGTGTATTTTGTCCTGTCACTTCCTGTTTTATTTTGGTAACCTTCCTCCTGTGTCATGTCTGTCGTCTTTACTTCCCGTTCCTCATGTTTCCTGCTCCTGAGATCACTCCCACCTGTGTCTTGTTAACTCAGTTGTGTCTCCCCTCCCTTTTGTGCATATAAGTCCAGTGTTCAGTGGAGTCTGGTGCCAGTTCGTCTTTTGATCGTTCCGTGAAGACCAAAAACTGCCAGCGATTCTGTATCTGTTCTGCCTGTCTGAGTACTGACCTGTTTTGCCTCTGACCCTTGATCCAGATCTCCTGATACCTCTGACCCACTGTTTGAGCTTTTGGACCTCCGAACCAGCCTAACCCCTGAATGATCTTCAGCTTGATACGGACAGATTACCTGGACACTGATCTGCTTGTTCCTAACGGTTCTGATTTTTGTCTTCTCCTTTTTGAAACCTCTGCCTCTTCTGATTCACTGACCTCTGTTTTTCCCTCACTAGAGCCCGAATAACCCCTGGTACTGTTGCTTACTGTCCTTCCTGGTTTTTGACCCCTGGCCTGGCTGAAACTACAGATTCTGGATCACGGACGCAGATCACCTGTGCATATTGTATTGTGATTAATAAACTGTTATTCTTTTACCCAATTCCATCTGATTCGCTCTGCTTTTGGGTCTCTGTCCAAAGTTCGGACGTGATAGTATGTTCCCCTGTACAATCCTCCCATTCTTCAAAAGGTCTAAATCCACATCTGCAGCCACAAGGGGGCGACAAGACACACCCAGGCTTTAAATATGAAGGGTTTCCACAGTATTTATAATCTGTTTATACAGTCAATACACTGCAATAATCTAAATCTTACCCAGTGTTTTTCCTATTTCTCATTTTAATCACCTGAAGAGTAACTTTTCAGTGAGATGGAAGAACTTATTTTCCGACAATAGAGCTTGAAAATCTTTTTCCAAGCAATCTTACCAGGATAATTTTTACTTGTTCCATTGGCAGATTTTTTTTTTACTTAATTCAATGCCAGTGGAACGAGTGAAAATGATCTCGGTAAGATTTTCAAGCTCTATTATCTGAATATAAATGATTGTATCTCACTGAAAAGTTACTCTTGAGGTGATTATTTCTTATTTTAGGTGTGATGAGATATTTGGACTAGAAATGAGGAAAAATACACTTGGTAAGATTTAGATTTTTGCTGTGTAAGGTTTAAGTAAGTGTAAGGCCCAAACTCAACTTACCCCTACTCCTTGGCCCTACCCTTTGAAATGGAGCTGCAAGGGGTAGGGGTTGCAACATTCCCCTATGAAATGGGACAACCCTTTGTGGTCTGTTGTGTCATCAGCAGTCATCGATGCTGCTATACACAGATGCGAAAACTTTAGCCGTTTCTCAATACCAAGAACTCAGAGTACGGTCTTGGTACGAATGGTCTCAGAGAATGTACTTCCCCAGAACACCAGTCTATCTGTAATTGGAACAGCTGTGGACTTGTGAACTTTCCTCCCAGTCTGCTGTGTTTCTACCATCTGCTCCCAAACCTATTTCCCTCAAATCATAACGTCACTCAATTGGATTTTTATACATCTGTACTTGTAGATACCTGTCATTTATACATTTTGTATATTTCTTCAAAACTGTTATACATTTCATCGGTTCAGTCGGGGACAGCCGCACCGGTCTAGGTTGAACCGGCAGGTTTTGATCCCCCGGCCGGGCCTGTGGGCTTACAATAGCTCAGCTGCCACCTGAAAATAGCATTAAATGGTCAATCAAATAATTAAGTTGTTTATGAAGAAAGTACTTACATTTGTGTGTTTCTTTCATCAGTGCTGCACGTTTTGTCTGTATTTACTTTGTTTTTCCAATGATCCAAACAGAATTATGTGAAACTCCTCCAACCACTTCATTCGTAGTGTGGTCCTGGAAAATCTCTGTTTCAAGGGGTGTATAGTCCTTCGCCTTAGCTCTTCCCCTCCGTCTAATTAAAAATCAGGACAACACTACCCCTTAACGTGAATGCGCAAAACGGAGGGGTAGGGGTAAGGGGTGAATTGGGATTCAGCCCGAGTGTAAGTGGCTCCTTGTTTGGCAGCTCCATTCCACTGTTTACGAATACCTAAAGAGTTGCATCCTATCTCACACGAACCAGTTTTGCAGTTGCCGATCTGTTCCTACGTCTCCACAGATATTCATCCATGAATATCTACTTTCTTTACTAAGAACATTTTAGAAACTTTTTCAACCTTCCATACTCCCTGGTGTCGTGGTAACTTACTGTACTGGTTAAGATGCACACGGCACTTCTTCAACACCTTCCTGTTCACTCGAGGTCGGGGACTTCTACCACTCTCTGTGTCTGTGCTTCCTTTCTCGGTCGCTGCTGTCACTGTACAACACCTCAGTATTTTTGTGTCTTTTTCAGTCAGCTGAGCCGTGCACCCATCTGCACACCTGCTCCTCTTTCCCTCATTAACTCCCCTAGAATATACACCAGCCAGGTTGTAATTGTTGCCGTCTTGCCATACCGCTCCCCCCAGTCCTGCTCATTATCGGTCCCAGTAAAGCTGCCTTTCATTTGCTGGTTGTGTTTTAACCTGCTGCTTGTTTGAATTTCCTTTCTGTTGTGGCATGTAAACCTATTTTTGTCGATCCCTGCAACGAGAAGCACAAAAGACGCTCTCTACCCCGCATTACCGATGATTGCAATAATTGTATTTAATTATATTGATCATCTGTATATTGTTAGAGCTGTCGTAGTTGAGTAGTGAGTGCTGCACCATTTAAAGACCGAGAATTCTGGTTTCGGAGTTACCATTGTCTGTCTCACAGATATGAGCTGGCATTTATAATTAGCCATTTTTAAACCAGCAACAACACATGGTAATAAATTACACCTATTCCCGCTGCTCCTTCTGCTACTTGTGCAATTGGCATAGCAACAAAGTAAGAAAAGATAAGTCAAAGTACCAAAAATAAAACCAACAAATCTCAGCAGCAAAGGTTGCTCAGTGTTGTTTTTCAAGCTACAGTTTTATCTTTTCTTGTTTACCTGAAAATGTAAGAGCTTATAGAGACCTGGGTATCTTGGGAGAATGACACTAAGTCAACAGGACTTGTTTTAGCTTGTGAGAGAGGTTTGGGAACAAAGATAAGGGCTCTTGTAAGAGGCTGCGTTCTGGAGGAGAGCTTGTGTGTCGATGAGATTTTGCTGCTGTGTATAACAAACTGTCAGTTCTGCTTGTAGTTAAAACAGGCACATGGTGTTAAAAATGACAGTTTACATACCTACACCTTTGCAAAATATAACTCTTTCTAGTAGTGTCGAGTAGAAGTCAGAGTAGAGTGAATCTGCTCTGCATCGTGTATTACTATAAAAACTGGAGCCCATCACAGCCACGTTCTATTATTCACTTTGAATTCCTTTCTTTTCTCACAGACTAAGAACGCTAACTGATTCTTCTAAATATGGATATATGTGCCTGTACTTCATCTCGCTGGCCTTGAATCCTACAATTTTCTCACATTCATCTAACTACTTTGCATTGATTGAATTTCTCTAAGCCAACCCTATACCACTCTATAGAGAAAAACTATTTTTTCCTTCCATCATTTAAAATGGGAATTCATCTTTAACTCTGACGATCTCCATTTGTGTACATTGACGTCATGTCTGAAATACTATTCTTTCATACTGTAAACTGTAAAGTATAATTTGTAGAATTATTTTCATGATATAGGCTTCAATAATGCTTACGTAGCTAAAATACAGCACAATGTTATTGAGCTATTCCACTAAATATTCATTTAACGTGCACGAATAAGAACGCCACGGTACGAACTTACAACAAAAATGACGCTTCAAAGGGCAATAATGATGTTTTTTCTTTTATTTCAAACATGTAGACAAAGAAAGTAAAACAAAAGAAGACCCACCAACCAGATCAATAGTGATACTTAAAACGTTGATAAGTAAACAATGTTATGTACAATGTAGCAATGTAAATAAATAAATAAATAAATAGACACATACTTGAAAAGGAGTAGGAAGAAGTATAAACTTATAGACTCCTTCCTCCAATCTCTATTCCACATGGTTTCTACGTAAATAATAGCAATTATTATCTTATGATGATAATAATAATGAATTTAATAACAATAACAATGATATTACATGATACACAGTTATTGATAATTACGCTAGTATAGAAATGCCGTTATAATTTTTATAAGAAGAAAAACAAACAAAACAAAAAACAATTAATCATCAACAAATATCCATAAGGGAAGTAAGATTTTGTGTAATATTCTATGGAATATTATTATATAATAAATATTCTATGTAATATTCTATAAAAAGCCCCTTCGTCAGTAGATAGCCGTGCCCGCTCCCTCATGCCCCGCCCCCTCATGCCCTGTCCTCTCCATTTTGTAAAAATCATTTGTTTCTATTTGTTTTTCAACTGTTTGGTGTTTGGATATTGTTGCAGCTCTACACTCAGTCTGTTCCATAGTTTTACACCATTATTTGATAAGCACCATCGATAATGATAATGAAACAGTATTCAATGTTTGCACTCCAACAAATTTTGCCTAGGTTTGCTCTAGACATATATTCTGGATAAAAACATATTTTCCTTTTAACTGTTATTGTCTTTAACCTACTTTTTTGTTTTTTAAATGATACCTCAGATTATATTGCATTGTGTCTAATTGCAGCATCGTCTCTTAATTTCTTATAATCCCTTTGATTGAGAATGTATGTACTTTGTTTTTTTCAGTATTTCTATCTTTTACTAAATCAGTACTTTGTTTTTATTTCCCTTGCACTTAGTCATTAGCCTGGCCGACCATTTGGTTTGCTCAGTGTATTCAATACTGACAAAACAGTCTAGAATTGGGCCAATCGCTGTGAAATATGCACGATCTATTCTATACCAGTCAATCACAAGTCTGGGGGCGGGTGTTGTACAATGTGTCATCGACTTGTTTTTGTCATGAGTCAGAGTCAGTTCCAAGTCCACAAATCTCTATCCAACTGTTGTCGGTTGTTTACTTGATTCAAAAATAAGGATTGATTTACAGATTCCACAATGTATTCTCGAGTTTCTCTGATGAAAGCATCATGTTTACCTTATCTGTGATTGGTTTTCTCGGCACCTGTTAGTCCCACCTTCATATCTGGATTCAAGCCCCACAATTCCAGATAGATTTCTCATTTAGAAAGATGGATGGCTGACCAGGCTACTTTGCTTTTTTTTTTTTTTTTTTTTTTTTTAATAGAATTATGCATTTACAAACATTTCCCTGTGGTCTCCATAAACTGTAAATGCTCTGCTTGGGTCTGAATTCTTCATTCATTCAACTCCACAGGTCCATCTTCAACCCTATTTCTGAGTAATGACACCAGAAAGGTGGTTTTGAGCACTGGCCCTTTAAATGCACACGAACCACTTCAGGCCCCGCCCCTTCCAGGTTGTCGGCTGTGTTACTCTGTCCCACTTAATCAACAACTGAACATTTTAGGTAATCAGCTCGAAGTTTGGACATATTTTCAGTTTTTAGTACAACCACTGGTGCTGAAAAACAATTATGTCGTACTCTGAGAAATGTTCGTCAGAAGTCTTGACCTTATATGTGCAAATGTTATGATGTAACTAGTTATAAAATGTAACAAATTAAGCAGGAATTAAAACAGGTTGTAGAAATAGGCTTGATTTTTTTGCCGGAATAAATATAAAGATAGCTTTGCAGCAGCTGGAGGGTTCACATTCAAACTTTATGAAGTATTAGGGTCCAAACTTTCATTTTCATTTCATTAATTTGTAAAATGAAAAAAACAAACAAAAAAACCCCCAAAAACTATTTAATAGAAATGCAAATTTTCTCCATACTGGAATGAAAGGGAGCAGAAAGAAGACAAGCCTTAAATACACAAATAAATAAATGAACCAAATACTAATAAAAGTGGGTTTAGTTAAATATATCATGTATAAGCTGACTGAAATGTCTGTGTAAACGTAGTGACGGTATATATCGTAAATAAACTGACCTTACACATTCTATCAGTCAAATCGTCACCTCTTTGTCATTTGTAAAAGCCTTACACTTTGGATGATGGGTTCTTTAAGAGCGCAGAGGATCCACAGACACATCCCTGAGGATTCTCGGAATGACAGACTCAGGCTACATCCGCACTAATGCCTTTTCCTTTTTAAAATGGGACTTTAATGGAATTCCAGTTACCCCATTTAGATTCCCTATAAGTTCACATACGTGAGAAAGGAGATTGGTTGCCAAATTTATGTCTGTCAGAGAAGCTACTCTGCATTCCTTATGTGTAGAATCAACTGCAGAGGAGTCACCTGGCAGCTAGCTGTAATTGTATTCTGCAGCAGATACGTCAAGTCAGAGGAGATATATTTATGTATGAATTGGTTGACATTGATATTTCTAGTCATGTGTTCTTTTTTTCCCTGAACACTTTCACATCTGTGTGCATAACTAAAATATCAAGTATCAGACACGGGCTTTGTAAATGTGCAAATAATTCCCACATTTGATTCTTTGCTGACTGTTGAAGACCGGATCAGTCTTAATAATAGAACGTAGGCTCGTAGTATTTCCATCTTTGACTTCGATCGGACACACAGCTGTATACTTACCCTCTGCTCACTTTGATAATGGTTGGAAGCTGTGCATTGGAAGTGAGGTCGCTCTTTATTTGGGAGAATAAAATCAATGTTGAATTTAAATATAAATATTTTAATCATAACTCTTAGCACTCAAATGACACCCATTTTAGTTCCAGTCCAAATTATCATGTAACACTATGTTATGCATTGTTTAATTTACTGCATGAGGGCAGCAGATCACCATGCAGTACAGAAAACAATAATCATACAAACTAAAATAATACAAGTATTACAAATAATATAAATAAGAAGCTGGGTCTAAAATGGCTGTAGCAGTAATTTATCCTGATAATAAATTATTCATAATTATCCCAGTAATTTAGATGTAATTTAGGCTGACAATAGAAGGAACCAGAGTGGGAATCTGTACCAACAGCAGCACTCCATTTTCCTCCTTTTTTCCACGATGTTATTAAACCACAAACAAACCAACCACAAATGATGTCCGATGTTTGCCTGCTTTTTGTCAGTCGGTGACTGTTAACATGATAACAAAAGGTCTTAGTTCTTCTTCCTTTGTTCCTTTTTTTTTCACAGTACTTACGTTTTGTAGCTCACCTGTCGGCTAGAAACTCATTATTTTCAGCGGTTCCCATGGTGAAATGCCTCCATAATTGTTTTCTCTGTTTATTAGAGGTGTCACCAGCTCCTGTAAACAATGGAATGTATGTGTGCATTCCCTCTTGTTACCTTCACCAAGGAGGTTCAGGCAGGGTTATAACTGGTGTTTGTCTTTTGGACAAATCCTGCTCATTTGATTTCTATGAGCTCCAGATGACACTGAGTGGAGATGGTTACATTTTTCTGTCCAGGTTGACGTCATAGGAGACAATTTTTTTTTTTTCAAAGATTACTGTTGCTCTGTCCACACTAACAGGGATATTTGTTTAAACAGGTATCTACTTCCTCCTTTTTTTTTTATTGTTACTTTTTAAATACTCCAAATGTCAAAAAAGATCAGTTCTAAACTTAATTTGCAATAAGTGTTGGTTACGGTTGTTGAAGTATAGTTTTTACATGATCTGCAATTGTCCACATTGCTAAATTGGTGTGCCATGCTATTGTCTTCTTCTTTTTTTTTTTTTTATTTCACTTTTGACTACCTAAAGCAAATTTTATGAGGCCAAAATGCAGAAAAACATACTTCTTTTGTAAAATATCCATATTAGTGTGGGTGGAGCATACAGTTTCATGCAAAGGTCTGAGGCCACAGTTACTTTTGTTGTTTTTGCAGGGTTGAAATGAGCATGCACACTTATTTCTCATTCCCTTTATTTAAGATACAAAAAATTAGAGGAAATGTATACACAGCCTTAAAAAACATGTCAGATGTTTAGCTCAGTTTTTGTATGTGTTGAATGAAACCTGGTATAAAACATAAAAAAGATTATACAAAAAAAATTAAAGGTTAAATTATGTTAGATTAAACGAGTCTTTATTGATCCTATGGTTGGGAAATTCACAAGACCGCAACAGATGTAAATGTAAGTTAAAATGTAAGAAAAAAATTGTGCATGCATAAAGAGTGCAAAAGATAAACACCAAAAATAATGAGAACAAATTTAAGCCAATTTAAAAGATGCGTTAATGCAAAGACAGGTCACTAAATACTAACTCTTCAGTTTATAGAAGCTGTTTTTTCCCTGAAGCTTTTGTTTTTTACTACTCTACATAACATATATGATGGATACGTGCGATCATTCTGACTGTACTTAAACCTAATGTTTGCACAGGTCTTCTGTTGTGTACTGTCTGTCTCAGTGATACATATTGTTATGACTGTATATCTTTGGGTTATTATCGTATCCCATCATTGTGTTTGCTCATTTAAACATCATAATCATATCCTGATTGAAACCAAGATAAGACTTTTTCCTGGTTTTGATAAACTTGAATATTGTAGCAATACAAATGGTAATGCTGCTGCTCAGTGTATCCACAGAATCACTTTCTATAATGTGCAATAATCCTTCAAATGTGAATTATGTGCAATAATCTTCTGTCCTGCAATAACAATGCGATTCCTATTTCATATTTATTAAAAAAAAATATATTGTTTTTAAATACAACTATACAACTAAAAGAATATATATAAAAATAATACTGTTATTCATGAGTAATGCATATTATTAATACTATTCATATTATTAATTCCAATTCTGTCCAGTTTTATTTTCTATTCTACTAGCTCTATTCTTATGTTACTTAGTAAAATTGTAACATTTCTATTCTATTTTCTTATTCTTAGTTTGATTTTATTTTCACTCTATTCTTATTTTCTGTACTACTGCTGTTTTGTTAATATTACTGCACTGACAGGAGTTGCACTCTTAATTTCATTGTACACACAATGACAAAAAAGGCTGTTCTATTCTATTGTGTATATATATTATTCTGCTTTCTGCTGTGGAGAACTGCAAACACCTAGTGACAAGGCAGAAAAACAATGGCTCACTTATGGATATAGGATGGAGCAGGTCACAGTAGAAAACACTAAAGAAACATCACCATACAGCCGGAAAAAAAACCCTCAATGGAGTCTGTCATGGTGGCCACCTTCCTTCAGTCCCGACTGCTCGTCCTACTCAGGATCCTACTCAGTGAGAGTCACTGACTGACAGACATTGAAGTGAAGGACATGCTGCTCTCATATGAATACTAGGAAGACCAAATCCACCAGTGCTAAGCCAGCTCTAAACTATAAAACTGACCTCCTTTTGTATAACAGCTTCATTCATCTGAAGTTTAATTAAACATCACAGGCACCTGAGCAGAAGCAGTAATCGGTCAGTGGGATTCTCATATTTATCATGTATACGAGGATGTTAATAATTAGATTTCTGTGGTCCGTGTCAAAGCCATGCCCTAAATCTGATCAAACCTACATCAGTGAGTGCAGCTGATCTCAAAGCCAGCCCTGAGGAGGTTTTGTGTAATCCTGCAGACAGACAGACAGACAGACAGATGGACAAACAGGACTAGTCATGTGACCTCCGTGGCACTCACCATTTCAACTTCTCAAGGGATCTGATAGAAGTCAGTGTAAGCCCTTAGATGTGAGCTGGTGTTGAATAAGCAATGCCCGTAGCAGGAGGCGGAGCTCCACAAAGACGGCCCACGTTCCTGACCTGCAAACAAAATTTTCTCTTTTCGTCTTTCTTTTTTAAGTCTTTCACCTGACCTTTTTTTTTTAATGAAATTATTTTTGCATCTAAATGTAACTGAACTGTAACTATAGCATTATCAAGACAGCATCTAGACCTGTGATTATCAGCTGATGAGCCGCAACCCAAAAGTGGGTCGCAAACCCGTTTTCAATGGTTCGCAGGCCACTGTCTGGGCAAAGAATAATGTTATTAAACCAATTCTGGTTTATTTTTTGTGGAGCTGAGCGCCTTCAAACTTCCAAACAGTAGGTGGCAGTAATGCACTGTACTGCTAATTAACACCACAGATTTCACAGCATAAAAGAAGACGCAAAAGTTTGATTCAAATCATAACTCATGTAATAAACTAAAACCAAGTCAGATATGGTTTTACTTACAAAACCTCAGTGGGTTTAATCCTGGAATAAATGACTGAATGCACTTTTAATTCTTAACTGAACATACATTTTTAGTTTTGGTTCAAAGGTACCCAATTGTTACCTAATACCTTATTGTTATTGTTGAAGGGAATATTTCCATATTCATCATCACCACCTGCCAGTCAGTTTGGTTTATCAAACTTGTTTTGTGTGTCTTCATACTGTAATATTCTGTATCATCTCAGGTTCAAAACACACCATCTTTTTATTTAAAATTGAGATGTTTAACTGTTATCAGTGTGGGTCGCAGCGTGTCATTGAGGGGCAATAGTGGGTCCTGAAGCTATTCTATTCGTCCACCAATTACATGTCTGCTTATCAATCTACTGATGAAAAAACATTTCTCTGTTCTTAAGTTGTTTACAGATGACACATGTTTAAAAAAAAAAAAAGCTTCCTTAGGCATCATTACACATCTGAAAACACTGAATCAGGGCTTGGAGGAGCTGTTTGTTCTGGCGCTGGCTCTGAAAGCCTTTTAGTACATTTACCAGTAGTTCATGATAGTTTCACGACCAGGATCCAGCAGGCTGAATGCCAGGTGATAAGGAGCAAATAAGTAGATGTTTTGGTATTGTACTTTGATTTCAGAGCAGTGGAACAGTACAGCCTTGTCCTTCCCAGGAGGAGACAATGACCCCTGAGTCAACTTCATCCGTTTCCCTCTGTGGACAGTTACCACCAGAGCACAGAACAGGCTGAGCTGCTGTTCATGTATCTGCAACACAATCTGCTTACAGCAGCCTGCAGTGCTTCACACATCAGACTGTAAAGAGGCCTGCTATTATGCTCTACACACTCTCTGTATATGTATATTTATACACATAGAGAGAGAGAGAGAGAGAGAGAGAGAGAGAGTGAGCAATATGAGTAGATCCTTGTGGTTAAAGTCGACAGTAGATGCTCTACAATGATGTCACACCTTAAACAAAGAAAGGTAGAAAGATAAAAAAAAAAAAAGAGACAAGATTACAGGTTTTCACTCTTCCGAGAAAATAAACAGACAACATATGAGAAATGATCCACCCTGGATAATATTTTCATATGAATAGTTGTTCCAGGGCTCTGTTTTATATTATGAAATGCAGGTACATTATTCATGACAAACACAGTTTCAAATGCTAATCACTCAGCAGGACACTGTTCAGAATGCCCCAATCTGCAGATCTACCCGATACGATACAATGAAAAATGTAGTGGCTGCTGGAAAACATGTAAAGGTTTGTGTTTGGCTCTTTGATTGTCAACAGAGGGAGCACGACACTGGACTGAGAAGAATTAAGACATTATGAGGAAAATAAGTATAAAAAGTGTGAAAATACTCTGTTACAAGCTCTGCTTTAAAAAAAAAGAATGAAACAAACCAATGTAAAGAAAAAAAAAAAAACATACTCTGAGTATGAGTCCACCTGCTACAAATTGGGGGAAGAAAGTGATTAGACAGACAGATGCATTGTGACAAATAGTAAATAGACATAGAACATAAGAGCAAACACACTATACAGAATAAATTAGAAGTATAAAAACAGACCTGGATGACCTGTGTGCTGTCCTCACTACACGGGACTTGTGAAGCTAGACAGCCAGCTAACAAAAAAAGAAAGTGGAGTCCAACAGGCCGTTCTCTTCTGTGAGTTCTCCTTTATGGTTCTTTTTCTTTATTCTCTTTTTTGTAACTGCAACATATAAATACATACAGTTTGAATTATTAACACAGTTAGCTATGCTACAAATAAATAAATAAGATATTAACAACGCTAGCTTGACGAGCATAAACGCTAGCTCCGGCTCCCGTTAACCGAACAGATACAAACATTGCACAGCTCACAAAACCCGATACTGTTCATGAAAACATATACTCACAAAGACGAAAATTGTCCGAGGCACAAAGCCAGAAGAGCACACACGGTGCATACTTAAGTTACTGTAATTTATGCCGGAGAAAAAAGACGTTCCTCACAGAACTGGAAAAAATCTACACAGATCGTGTGTAGTGTAAGAGCACTCCCTCTGCATGCATCCGTGCACCGTCAAACAAAGATTTTTAAGGAGGCGACATCTCACTCCTAACAATTCTAGAAACAACTCCATTTGAACCATTCCTAACATAAACTAAATTTATCAGAAACTCATTGTAACTTATGAAATATACATGTCTTTGACCTAAAGACATCACAACCTGGATATTTAAACTGTAAGGTACAAAAATAAACGGTACTGTTCAGTACGACAAAAGTGCAAAACGAACATTTACGTGCAGTGACGTTAGGTTTATGACCAGAGTTAAACATCAGAGGTGATTCCATGTATACACAGAACATACACAGATATTTGATCTCATGTGTTCGCCTTTTATTCACATGAAAACTCCAGTTTCAGGAACAGAAAATGATTACCTCTGAAAACTCCAACCAAACTGGACATTTTGTGTGTGTATGGTACAAAAACTACATCCTGAATGCCTTGGAACATGATAGAAAGATGCATCAACATCATGTGTGTGACCTTTGTTTAACTAACCCTAACCCCATGGCACAGCTCAACGGAGTATTTATGCGGGTTTGTGCAGATGAAAACCTCTGAAAATGATCTGGTGTGTGCAATGTTAGGATTGAAAATGGAGGCAGGGGAAATATCTGCTTCTCTAAATACTTGACTGTGTGTACACATGACCTGAGAATGTGAAGATCGTTGTCTGGATGTCCAGGTGTCGATGAGAGACAGGAGTAGTTCAGGGACCGACACTCTTACATAGAACCATGTGAGGCTCTGAAAAGGACTAGTTTGAGTTTTGTACTGGTTTCACAATCTAATGAAAGCCAAACTAAAAATCAGCATCTGTTTTAGCGTGCTTGATATTTCGATAATATTGGTGATTTTTTTTTTTTTCTTATCAGAGTCTTTTCCCGTGGGGCACTGCAACCACAGAGCCTCGCACACTACTCCGTATTCACTGATAAAAACAAAAAACAAACCAAAAAAGAAAACACCCTGTTCTGCCTGTGTTGTAGTGTCAGTCATTATACTACGATACTTCTCACTTATATCTGTGAAGTAGTAAACTGATAGAGGCAGTGGTTTTATCAGGTCCCGTCGGGGGGGGGGGGGGGGGGGGGGGGGGGG
>JAQQZY010000015.1:8516531-8529006 GCA_030068375.1 Ostorhinchus rueppellii
CCACCATGTAACTACTGCTAACCACTGTGCTAACCACTCCTAACCACTGCACCACCATGTAACTACTGCTAACCACTGTGCTAACCACTGCACCAATATGTAACTACTGCTAACCACTCCTAACCACTGCACCACCATGTAACTACTGCTAACCACTGTGCTAACCACTCCTATCCACTGGAACACCATGTAACCACTGCTAACCACTGTGCTAACCACTGCACCACCATGTAACTACTGCTAACCACTGTGCTAACCACTCCTATCCACTGGACCACCATGTAACCACTGCTAACCACTGTGCTAACCACTCCTAACCACTGCACCGCCATGTAACTACTGCTAACCACTGTGCTAACCACTGCTAACAACTGGACCACCATGTAACTACTGCTAACCACTGTGCTAACCACTCCTAACCACTGCACCGCCATGTAACCACTGCTAACCACTGTGCTAACCACTGCTAACAACTAGACCACCATGTAACCACTGCTAACCACTGTGCTAACCACTCCTAACCACTGCACCGCCACGTAACCACTGCTAACCACAGTGCTAACCACTCCTATCCAATGGACCACCATGTAACCACTGCTAACCACTGTGCTAACCACTCCTAACAACTGGACCATCATGTAACTACTGCTAACCACTCCTAACCACTGCACTGCCATGTAACCACTGCTAACCACTGGACTAACCACTGCTAACAACTAGACCACCACGTAACCACTGTGCTAACCACTCCTAACCACTGCACCACCATGTAACTACTGCTAACCACTGTGCTAACCACTGCTAACAACTGGACCACCATGTAACTACTGCTAACCACTGTGCTAACCACTCCTAACCACTGCACCGCCATGTAACCACTGCTAATCCTTGTACCGCTGTGCAAATCTTTGCAGTGCTGCGCTAACCACTGACCTGCCATGCTAACCACTGATAACCGCTGCGAATCACTGCACCACCATGCTAACTACTGTGCTAATAACTGACCTACTGCGCTAACTACTGCTAACCACTGTACTACTATGCTAACCACTGCAAACCACTGACCTGCCAAGCGAAGTGCACAGCTGCTTTTGGAGTTTGGAGACTCTGTGACGTACAGAACATCAATACTAATGTTCATTCAAGTCCCAGATACATTCAGTGACAGGTAACAGAGTCAGGCATTTATTAAACATGTTTCTGATGGACCTGAATTACAGATGCTCACTACTAAAGGAGTGTGAAGCTGGGTCTGTGACTGTGATGACATCTCTGCATGCTCTGCCTATTAAAGACAGACAATTCAAAGGTTTCTGCTGTTTGTTTAGTTTTCAGTGCTGATAAATCTGCAGCTGAAATTTGAAGAAATGTCTGAAACTTCACAAATTTAACACAGTTGTGTTTGCACTAACAGTAACGGTAGTGGAAAGTCAATGGGCTAGATTCAATCTGCTTATGCTGCACTGACGCTTGCACAATTATTGTCATAATCCACATGTTTTTAGTTTATACATGTGTTCATTACCTCCGCCAAGGAGGTTATGTTTTTGCCAGTGTCTGTCTGCCTGTTAGCAAGATAACTCAAAAATTTATGGACGGATTTTCATGAAATTTTCACAGATTGTCAGAAATGGGGTATCCTACAGATGATTAGATTTTGGTGGTGATCCGAACATTCAGCACCATCTAGTGGATGAAAGTACAAACACTGCCTTGGCGGAGGTCTGTGCTCTCCGAGTGCTTCTCGAGTTTATTTTATTCCCTCTCTAAAGCATGTAACATTTTGTGCTGCTGGCTGCCGTGAGTGTTCAGAAACAAAGTGTCCACTGTCGACTGGCCTTCACATTGGCAGCAATGATGGAGGCAGTCTGCTACGTGTTTACTGAATGTTCAGGCTATATTTTATTAATGTAGTGCTGCTCTGTGAGTAGACTATAGATGAATAATTAAATCTATAACTTCAGAAAGAAAATAGCATTTAGTTAGTTTGTGTTTTGTCAGACATGAGGGCATTCATGTATTATATGTTTCTGCATTAGCTTCAATACATAATGCATTGTAAAATATCATGTGTATATATTTTGTCCTGCTCAAGTTAGAACATGTTGAATACATGATTACAACATGATCATACATGTTTAGAATAGATTATCCATGTCCTGGTGGTTTCCCTCCTCTAGTCTTGTTTCGTGTTTGCCCCTGGATATTCTGCCTCCAATAAATCCTTATAATGTTTGAGTTTGTCAGATTGGGCTGTAGGTGATTTATTTTTTTCTTTTTATTAATTAACAGTATTTCTCAGTAGTACTCTTTTTTCATTGGTGAATGGTGCAGTTACACTGAAGGAAAATTACAGTAATTATGAGCTGCTGTGGCTTTTATAACACATCAAAATAATTCGAATAATTTCCATTGGTTTCATTATTCCTATTGTTGGCTGACTTGTCAAGTGGAAACTGTGTAAGCTTTTAATCAACAAATATTTTCATTGAATTTAACCCTGTCACCAGCTTTCTTCAGGTAACATTTGGACTGAATGGTTCCCAGTGTGGAAGCAGTTCTCCAGCAACACTCTGCAAATCCTGCCTGATATGTACACAGTTTTAAGTGGTAATTAGTAGTTTTAAGGAGAAAGAAGGAGGAGGACTACAATAAAGGGTGACGCAGAGAAAATGTTATTATAAGAAATTCAAATTATTTCGTCAACACAATTAAGAGAAAGAAAAGCAAGTATTAGACAGAGAGAGTGGAAAACAAAAGCAGAAACTATATTTTCGATTGAAGGCTGTTTCCTCTTCGTTTATTAAAATGACCTCAATCAAGTAATGACTGATCCAGACAGAGCTTTGGATTAGATGTGAAATGATGCATTTGGAACAAAATTGACTAAATATAGGGCCAGATCTACTAAGATCCCAGTTTGCATGCACTAATTTGTGTGCACAATCTAGAATTTTCCATGCGGGGTTGAACCGCAGTTTGCAGGTGATTTACTAAGATTGCTTGTGCAAATGACATCAAGTGCAAAGTCTTGGAGACCGCCCTGTTTAAATGAGGATTTTTTTGTGTGCTACTGGAAACAATACGCTGTAAAAACTGCTCTGGGATACACCAACACTAATGGGAACAGTGACTGGAATGATCCAGATGCATGGAAATGTAGCGTTGGAGGATTTTAGCCATAGAAGGTATTGCATGACTCATTCATTCATTTATTTTTTATTTCAAAGGTGTGGTGGTGGTGGGTGTTGGATTGACATTGTCAGACACACATAATTTTATCACACTGTAGCCAAATGTTGGTGTGCAGTTTTAATCACAGTCATCAGATCAAGTTCTAAAGCAGCCTTTACAAGGTGGGGGCGTGGTCATACGTTCCAATTATTTTTCCTTCCATCATTCCAAAAACGTTAACAAAAGAGTTGCTTCATCATTTCGATGTCTCCTTCTTGCAACAATAACCACTTATGTGGATGCAATTAAGCATCCAAACCGTTTGCACGTCCCTTTGAGACGCGGTTTCTATGACCAAAATTGTTTTGGGGTTTGATAAATCACTTTGCATGTGCTCAATTAATATATTTACATTTTCTCCTCTCAGCACATGCAGAATTATGTGTAAATACCCCATATTTCATATTCATTGTGTCAAACGCACTAACTGGATGCAGATGCACTATTTTATACCTCTGAAAGACACAACCGTTCGTGCTCACTGTTAGTAAATCAGTTTGTACATTTTATTTGTGTGTGCACATAAAGCAGTTACAGTTTCAAAAAAGTGAAGCTTTTTGATAGAACGGAGTTCTTCAAGGTTGGTTTTTGACATGCATGATATGTATTTGGAAACCAAGCATAAGCCTTTGTCATTCCTGCTTTTATATTTATACGGAAGGAAAATAAATCAACTCTACCTCCAACCTGAATATAATGTTTGAGTTAGATAGTTAGAGTTTAAGATAATGTATCTCTAAAGATGAAAACTGACATTTTAGTTGCTTATTAGATAATATTTTGTTGTAATAAATTTTCATCTGTGAAAAACTGCCTTTGTTTCCATTCATCACAACATAATACCTTGAAAAACTTATTCTCAAGCATCACACATGCCATGTAGCTATCTGGTAACAGAAAAAAGCTAGGGTACCAGGTACTGGAGACTACATCCAGACAACAGCGCTCATGGTGTTTTTCTTTTGTGGATTGTAGAAGTTGTGCTTCGGGTGACTCAGTACTATGGCGTCATTGTTTCCAAAAAGTGCTGTTTTGACAATCCATATGGCAATCCGCCGCGGCATTCTCAAAAAATACCATTTCAAGGCACCGACAATACCAGTGTCGTGTGAAAGGACCAAACCATGTTAAACTTTTGTGGATTGGCATAAATTGGTTGTCATGTGTGCAGGGCATGTATGACATATATCACCACAGTACTGTGGCAACACAGCCTAACGGGTTCATGGAACAGTATCTGTGATTGGCTCTGTGGCAACAATGTACTTATTGTCACTGTACAAATACTAATATTTGGTTGGTTCTGTGGCAACAGACAAACCGATATTTCATGCCACAGTACTGTGGCAGTAGCCATTGCCTAATTATTTATTATTTATGTTTTTCTAAATTTATTTCATGGCTTAACAAAATGGACAGCAGAGGTTAAGCACATTAAAACTGTTAAGTGGACAGTATTTGTCATGTGAGGTGTCTTTTAAGTGTAACACTTGAATTTTTATAAAATCACTGAAAGTATCGGTATTTACATTGAATATCAGCCAGCACTAAAGCAACAAACTAATAATGCTGTTTGAATATTGTCTGACACATATCTCACCCAAAGTTGGCTTGTGGAAGCTGGCAGACGTCGCTGTTTCTTTTACAGTTCTGTATTTTTGTTTTGGCTGCAAGATGAAAGCATTCCATTAGATCAGTACTGAAGTACATGTCTCCAGGTATAATCCATAATGTGACAGAAGGACGCCTTCATTTGCAGCCCCTCTTCAGTTTGCTCCACTCTGTGAGCTCAGATCATTGAAACAGTGTCAGATCCTGCTGTTTCCCCTTGAGGTTTTCTAGGGGTCATAGAGGCAGCAGAGCGTCCCCTCTGATCCAGGAAGGCGGTTCACCATGGGGATCTGACAGAGTGACCCTCCTGGCAGCTATGATAGATACACTGGGACTAGTCTGACCTCTCTGGCTGACATCCACTAGCTCAGTGCTGGCCCTGGTCATCATCTGAGGGGCTGAAGTTTTGGGAATACTGGGTCTGCAACAATATATTCTGCCCCATTTCTTCGAGGCTTTTTTTTTTTTTTGCATTACCTTATTGTGTGCCAGAAAACAATGTGCGCTGTGAGGATTTCAAAGTGACTGAGCATCTATGTGCTCAAAGGCCACAGAGAAACAGTATGTACTTTCCAGTTCTGTGTGTCCCAAGGTGAAGTGACCAGTAAGAGGAAAGAAAAGAGTCAGGACTCCACCAAACAAACGCAAGGTAAGACCAGGCCAGATCGTACGTAGAACCCACAGGGAACCAGAAACCTTTAAACTAAAACCTTTTGTCCACGAACACCACTGGACCTTCATTTTTACATAAGGCCCCTGCTCACTTTTTAAAGTCAATCAGACATGAGTCGATTTTTCTTAATAATATCATGAACATGAATTATCATCACAGTCGAAATTGTATTTAGTTTCAGACATAATGAATAATTTCTTAAAGTGGACTGTTTTACATCCAGAAGGTCACTGGAGAACCATTTCAGGGTTAGTCAGACAAAAAAAAAAAAAAAAAAGAAAGTGTTCCTTTTCAAAGAGGTTTTAATTCATGCATTATGTGACATCGTCGGTTAAAAGCCTAACTGTGCCTCCAATGAAATTCTATGAAAAAAGAAGGATGTGAGAAGGTTAATAAGCAAGAAGATTCAGCTGCATAAACGTCTGCACTGCAAAAAAAAAAAAAAAGTTATCACTCGTTCCACCTGATTTAAAAGGATAAGGTTGTGGATATAATGATAGAACAATTCTTTCTCTACTTCATCATTTCATTCTGAGAAGAAACAGGATGTAAAAACAGTTCTGATGTGACTCTTATTTTAAAGCTAGAGTTTTGTTTTGTTTTTTTACCTTGGCATCATTGGGTGAAAGGGACACGTCTGAGCATTATGACAGCTCAATCTACTTCATGCATGAAGAAAATCAAGGCTTTGATGCAGGATTTGGTCAATTACAGGTGTTTTCATACAGATAGGAGAAAAATACCGTAATTAACAATGGTTGATCAGTTTCTGTCTCCATTTTCCACTGCTATGCTTTGAGCCTTAACACAACAGCAAGAGCTAAAGTCAGGTTCATTTAAGAGAGCTGCACAAGATGAATCACCCTTCAGCTTTGAGGTTATTAGTTGCAACAAAATCAGGAACTCCAAATTCAAAAGCAGTGTGATTTTTTTTTCTCTGTAGTCAAAAAAAAAAAGAAAAACCAGTGTTTCTTTAATTTCCCCAAACATCTATTATGTCACATACCTTTAATATTTATTTGTTTTATAGCTCTACATCTAATTGAACCTATTTTATCATATTCTATTCTGATCCTTTTCCTTGGAGATTACTCAAAATTATATTGCGATATCAATTATTTTGTTTTTACTGTTACTTTTGTTAAAACTTTGAAAATAACTAGACTTTTCTTCAAATTATAATTGCACATATTCTGAAAATATACCAAACTGTAACTGTTTGGTTGTAACTGACTGCATTATAATCAATCAATCATGTATCTATGTAGCACGTTGCAATAGTATGAAGAAGGCCAAAGTGCTTTAAATCTAAAAGCATGATTAAACTATAAGCTAGAAACAATTTTAAACAGTCAATCCAATGATTAAGTTGTTTACAAGGGAAGTACTTACATCTGTGTTTCTTTCATCACTGCTGCATGCTTTGTCTGTGTTTACGTCCGTCTGACCAATGATCCGAGCAGAATCATGTGAAACTCCTCCTACCCCTTTATTCGTAGTGTGCTCCTGGAAAATCGCAGTTTTGAGGGGTATGCAGGCCTTCCTCTCGGTCTAATTGAGAATCAGGACAACACTACCCCTTCACATGAGCAGTAGGGGTAAAGGGGAGGGACCAAGGGATGAATTGGGATTCCGCCATTGTCTCCATAAAATCATGCACTTTTGAGTTTTATAAAAAATATTCTAACAATAGATTGCATAATGGCAGAAAATGCAATGTTAGAAAACACAAACACACGTCTCACCTCGCTTTATATTTGCATGTGATGTTTTCGATTATGTTAGAAAATCGCAGGAAGTACAAATGAGACTCTTGTAGTTTTCCAAAAGCATCTAAAATGATCTTTTACTAACTGCTAATGTACCCGCCAGGTAAAATCCACAGTAAGTGGTCCCTTTAGAGTCTGAATTAAGGTTCAAAACCCGAGGCTAAAAAACGAACATCTTTTCATTTCACAAACATTGCTAAAGTTTGACCCTTCCTGACCTGTAATGACACAGAAAAACTAATTTATACTTTCATTCCGAGCAGACTATTTGGAATGCATTATTCATGCACAGGCTTTCGAACACAAAGACTCTAACAGGCTTCTTTTGATTCAGTATTCTACCCGGGTGTTAACTAAAACAAAAGAGAGATCATGTCAGCCCAGCTTTGTCCGGGCTCCACTTTCTTCCAGTATGTTTTACGGATACAGTGAAGCGTTTTTAGTCACAGCTCTGTCCTTTATTACATTCCTTCAGATCAACCTCTACCATTTCCTTCAAAGGGAATTTTAGACTCTGGGTTTAATGAAATATGCTTCTAAACTATAAAATCCTTCACCCTCTATACTTTAATTAAACTGTCATATTTTTCTCACCTATCTGCTGTTTTGCTCTCTTCTACTGAATTATTTCAGTAGAATACAGTTGATTATTTGAAGGCTGCATTTCGTGTGTTTGTTCCAAAGCATCTATAAAAAGACTTTAATTATTATCATTAAATTATAGCCTGGCTTTCATCGCCGCACATACAGCCACCCTTTTGTTTTCTCCCCGTCTCCGTCCCCTTGACAACCGCTTTCTTCTCTGTGGGACGATGTGAAAATGATTGGAAAGTCAAAAAGCAGCTTTTTCCTGCATGTATTCAGGCACAGTGAACACCCACTACTCAGTCAAAAGCGTCATACATCAGAAGACGCCCACCTGCTGCCAGGGCTCGAAAATGTTACAGGAGCTAATAAACATGGAGACACTGTGAAACACTTGAACAACAAGGACACTCGGAGAGCACAGACCTCCTTTAGGCTCCCAACAGTCGTCTGCTGGATCCATAATGGTACTGAAACACAGACTGCACAACATGTCGGACAGTTTTTCCCCTATTGTGTTAGTTGGACAACTCTTGTTATTTGGCTGAAGGGCCTGGTCAAGCTGTGCAGCAATAGTCAGCATTCCATATCTGCTTTTAAAAAATGAATTTAGCAGCAACTATATATAACAGCTTAAAGTGTAGGAGTGCTTTAACATGCACGCATGAGGAATAATAACCAAATATTTAATAAAAACATGAATTTATCATCATTGATAAAGTAACGGAGTGAAGAAAAATATACAGGAGTTATTCAAAGTTTGGAAAAAATGCCATAAAGTGCAAATATTGAATGAATGAAAAGTTTATTTTGGTCACAACAACCATAATAAACACAAGAAAACAAACCAAAATAAGAACAGGCCAGAAGCAAAAGCTTATTTTTTTTTTGCCTCCTTTTCGTCTTTCCATCACTTCCATCAAACTAAATGTGTACATCATCAAGGATTTACATCATAAAAAAAGAATCAAGAACAACAAAAACACATCTACCATCTGCACTTAATATTAGGGTGTAGGAAAATATCAGCTGCAATATTTCATTTCATGATACTGTATCGATATTAAAATGTAGTGTATCGATATTTTTAGGTATTTATTCAAATGCAGGTATGGCAGAAGTTCATTTTTATTTTTTTGTTTTTCTTTGTTGTTTATTTTTTATTTATTTTATGAGAGGCAGATGTTAGTTCCTCTGTTGGGATCGCACAAAAATAATGTTATGAACTAATAGAATATGAACATTTGAGCAGGATGTTCAACCGCGATGACTGTAAAACAAGTTTTAACAGGAACATTTTGTGACGTAGCATCAGATCCTGTTGTGATTAAATAAAGATGGGTTTAGTATTTGTGCGTATTTCAGGCGTAATTCAATTATTCAAGGAAATAATCACTTGAAAAAAGACACGAACAAAAAAATACCTTTTAACAGCATCATGATATATCGTGATACATCGTATCGTCAGGCTAATATTGTGATTTGTATCGTATTGCCAGATTCTTGCCAATACACAGCCCTACTTAATATTACACTTAATATTAATAATATATGCACTTAATATTAATGATCTTACACTTAAGACATTTCTTAAACTTTATCAGAGAAGTGAACAAATTACATTAATCATCAAGTCCATCCCATAATTTCACACCCGCAACCCAAATACATCTAGACTTCACATTTGTTCTCACTTTCATACAATCAAACATATAAAGACCTCTTAAATTATAATTCCTCTCTCTTAATTTAAAGAACTCTTGAATGCTATTTGGAACAATATTATTTTTCACTTTATAAATCTTCTCTAAAATTTTAACATTTACAATATCTGACAATTTTAAGGTATTAAGTTGAATAAATAAATTAGTAGCTGCTTCATAATATCCCACTTTATTAATCATTCTAATTGCTCCTTTTTTTTTTTGGTAATTTTACTAATGTGTACTAAGTGTTTTTCCTGCATTCCCCCATATTTCTGCACAATATGTTAAGTATATTTATATTTATAATCACTTTTTTAATATATGAGAGTGCATTATATCTAAAAATGAAACTGATGTCATTTTTATTTTACTGTTAAAAGGTGTTAATTCATGATAACGGAGTGAGAATCAAAATAAATAAATAAATAACAGACTGAGGTGTTTATTCATTGTGATGCACCAGAATAATAATGACATTTATTGACATATATATTACAAGTTATATATGTAAGTTATATTAAGTTTTGTCACCCTCAGAGCCGGTCCAAGCCTCCGTTGGGCCCCAAGCAAAATTGGATTTTGAGCCCCCCCTATTTTGTTTTTTAAATTTTATTTGCGTTTTTTTCTCTTCTTCCTCTTTCTTTTTTCATCATATGTGATAATAAAACACAGGTAATGGGAAAATTTCATACGTAAATTGACTTGTTTTAATAGAAGCACAGGAAATAAGTTTACTGCTAGCTACTATCAGTGTGATAACTAATTAATGTTATTGCTCACTTTATCTGTCAAACTGGATCTTTACAGAATATCCTCATACAGAATATGGCTCTAATGAGATGTTTCACACCTTCACGCTTGGTTCTTCACTTTCCAGTTATTTATCAGTGCGGTTCTTTTCAGGGGGAGGTGAATAAAAAAAATACTGCATTTAAATATACAGCTGAATATAAGGTCAAACAATGCACGGCTGTCAACAGACCAGGAGCTGAGACCGTTCTTAAAGTACTTACAGTCATGGTCTACCGTAGGTAAAAGGTAGAAACTGATGGGAAAATTGCAGTAATAACTGTATTTTAGTTTAATACATGAATTTAGCCCATTGTAAACTAGAGAGGTTGCAATAATTATGCATCCAGGCTACTGAAATGTGTTTTATGGCACTGTGACATTAAACGCAACAACTGGACACTTATGGAGAGACGCCATCACTCCATCATCGATAATGGACAAATGACTGGGTTCTGTTTAGGGATACGCCGATCCCACTTCTTTCCAGATCAAGTTAAAGTACTTATATTTGAGTACTTATCAATACCAAGTACTGATATGAGTACTTAATCCGATTACGATTCTTAGCTCCTTTGAAAATCTCCTTTATTGTGGTTGTCATTAGTCTGACTGGAACAAAGAGCTGCTACTGACATGTAATGTGTTGGAATGCACATTTCTGAGTCAATCCACCAGAGGGCAGCGCTGTTAATTAACCACACTGGACAAATACCACGAAGAAGAGAAACGTTTTTTGAGAGTAAGAAGAAAGTCAATAATAACTAGAAAAGCACTCAGAGAGCGCAGACCTCCGCCAAGATAGTCTTTGTATTTGTTTTTTTTAAGGTATTGTTTGTACTTTCCTCCTCTAGATGGCGCTGAATGACCTCATAATCAACTCTGGTCCACCATGCCCTATCGCATTGATAAAGAATCCCTTTAAAAAAAATTCCTGGATCCAGACGGTGATCCAGATCGCCTCCAAAATTTAATCATCTCTTCCTTGACCAAGAGCAGACATATCCTGAAAATTTAATCAAAATCCATCCATAACTGTTGGAGTTATCTTGCTAACAGACAGAAAAACCAACGCAGATGAAAACATAACCTCCTTGGCGGAGGTAACAAACATGGCGATGACAGAGTAGGTAATACTAATGTGATACTCGTGTTGATATTGATGTCGATAATTGTCATAAACATGTCAGTATTTTTTCACTAACTCACACAATCGCTCTTTGAAATGATCCCATACCTCTGCGGTTCCCAGGGATACTACGAATTCTCCATCTGGGTACGCATGCATGAGCACCTGGCAAACGGACAGAACTCTGTACAGAATGTAAGCAGAGGACAAACAGAACACTCCATCTGTCTTTAATGTACCTGTCAGTCACTGTCACTTTTGTCACCATCATTTATTTCGTTAAATCTCCACACTGCTGACATTACGCTTCTGTACCTGCTGCATTTAACTGTGAACGTCGCGCTGTTGTAAAATGCTATCCGTGTGTTTGTGTCGGAGCACTTTTACGAGTCCCAGTAGAACTACGTGCGCTCGGTATCGGTGTAAATGGCACCGAATTTATATCAGTTGTGTTTGAGTTTGGGCCGGATTTTTGGTCTTTTAGCGCCCTCCTTTGGTAGCTGGTTTTATTTTGAAGGGTTTTGTTTTTCTTCTTTGTTTTTTGTCTGTCGTGCGGTGAAACTGGCGGAGTTGCAGCTGCAGCAGAGGAGGGAAATTGAGCTGGTTGGTAATACCATTAATGTTTAGTCTTGTCAAAAACATTTGTGCTTTTACTTATCTTTTATCTGCGTGTCTCTGTGTTTGTCTTGTGTGAAATATCTGCCGTGTAACGTATAGATGGAGATAGCACACAACCTAACAACGAGGGCTCGGTGTAGTGTGATAGCGCCCTTGGAGAGCGGAGCGAGGTATCGGGATTATTTTAAATGTATTGTAATGTATTGAGTTAGTTTGTGAATCTACATGTAGGGTAGCTATGGCTCAGGTGGTAGAGCGTCCAATATCCGAAAGGTTGGCGGTTCGAATCCCACTCTCTCCAGGTCAGCTGTTGTGTCCTTGGGCAAGACACTTCACCCTCCTTGCCTCCAGTGTCACTCAC